>VZRZ01005135.1:44504-57007 GCA_013398175.1 Climacteris rufus | reverse complement strand
GGGATGGACCCGGGAGCCGCTCCCGGAACATCTCCCGCGGCCCCGCCGCTGCTCGCCAGCGCTCCCTCCCGCCGTGGTGGGCACCGGGAGCGGGCCGGGCTCCCCCGCCATCCGGGAAGGAGGCGAGTCCCATCCCGGCGCTGCAGCGGCGCTGCCGCTGGAATCCCGCTGGATACAGGTGCTGGGCAGGAACAGCCTGGGCAGGGCCGTTGCACTGGGATGCGGGGACCGGGAGTGAGGTCTGACCTCGTCGTGGCTTTGAGGGTTTGGGGGACCCCGAGGGAGGCCTTGGGGTGGCTTTGGGCTGCCCTGGACAGCGTGGGCTGAGAGGGGATCCCGTCAATCCACAGAGACATCCCCAGCGGTGCCAGGATGGTGCCAGGCTCTGCTCAGTGGTGCCGGTGACAGGACATAAACTAAACCACAACAAATTCCACCTGAACACGAGGAAGAACTTCCCATGACGGCGGCAGAGCCTGGAACAGCTGCCCAGGGAAGGCGTGGAGCCTCCCTCTCCAGAGATATCCCAAACCCACCTGGACACGGCCCTGCTCCAGGTGACCCTGGATGATCTCCAGAGGTCCCTTCCAACCCCAGCTATTCTGGGGTTCTCTGGGTGGGCTCAGGGGACACCCGGGATCCATCCCGTGCCTGCAGCGGGGTGTTCACGTCGGACACGTGTTTTTTCCACATCCCAGGGAAAAAGGGAGCGGCTGCACGGCCGGGAAGAGCCCGCCCAGTGCCCCGGGGACAGCGGCGGCACTCGGAGCCCTCACCAGCATCGCACCGGGACCCCGGGACACCAGAACCGGCCGCGGAACCCTCCTGGCCACGCCCACGGCCACACCCACCCGCACCGACCCCTCCCTCTGCCACTAACCCCGCCCCTTGCTCTGGGCCACGCCCATACCCCACCCATCGGCTCCTCCCTCCATTTACAGCCCCACCCCTCGGCCCCACCCAGCGATTGGCCCCGCCCATGTCCCATCCCCTCAGTGTCACCCAGGCCACGCCCCTCCCCTGACCCCGCCCCTCATTCATTAATTATGTCCCGACCCCGCCCTCGACCCTGACCACGCNCCCCTGACCCCGCCCCTCATTCGTTGGCCATGCCCACCAATCCAAAATTCGTTGGCCACGCCCTCGCATAGTTCATTAACCACGTCCACTCATTCACAATTCATTAACCACGTCCACTCATCCACAATTCATTAACCACGCCCACTCATCCACAATTCATTAACCACGCCCACTCATCCACAATTCATTAACCACGCCCACTCATCCACAATTCATTAACCACGCCCACTCGCTCATAATTCATTAACCACGCCCACTCATTCATAAATCATTAACCACGCCCCCCGCGGTGTTGGCGCCCCCCAGCGGCCGCAGCGCACGCAGCGTTTTTCCCATTTCAGCCCCGTTTTATTCCCCCCTTTCCATAAAAATTTGTAATAAAAGCCTTCCTCTCGCGTCGTACACAAAATAGTCACTCTGTGGAATAAATAAAACGTCCCGTGGGCAGGGTGTGACCTCAGCAGGAAAACCAGCACCCACCCACCCAGCCAGCCACCCATCATCCATCCGTCCGTCCTTCCCTCAGCCAGGGAGCCACAGCAGCCTCACTCACACTCTCCCCCCTCCACACTCAGAACTGCAGGAATCACCTGCAAGGAGGACTCAGCACAGTGCACCTCGTACCTGGGACAGAAAAGCTCCTGGTCACCACCTGTGGGGAGCTCGGACCCAAACCTGTGGTCAGGCAGGACCAAACCCTGCAGAAATTCTCTGCTCACACAGGGAATGCCAGTACCAGCAGGTAAGGGATGCTCTGACCTGGGCTAGAACATCCCCCAGTCCCCTGCTGGTCCAAAATGTGATCCCAAAACAGAAACTGTTCTTAGACGAAGCCAGAAATGGCAACCTTACAAAGATTCCCTCTTCCTCCTGCTCCCTCACCCTGATCTCTGATTATAAACCCCAGCTGACCCTCTGCTTTATCACCTGGGGGCTTGCAAGGAAGAATGTGAGGCCTTTACCACCAAACCCCTTCACCTGAAGTTCAGTGTTGGAAGCTCTTTAGGCACTTAAGTTATCAAAAGCACTCGAGCATCCGAGCAGTGAAGGCTCCCCGTAAGAAATATTACATAAGAAATATTAAAAATAAAGGGGTTTTCACTCTAGGCTGAGGGGAGCATTCATTCAGGAAACACCCCACCTCTGGCAGTAACATTTTGGCTCCAAGCCTTGCTGCTGCAGCCTGCAGAGCACAGAGCCCGGGGTAGGAAGCACAGACCCCAAAACTGTTTCTGGAAGTGGTTAAGCAACTGCCAAATCCGTCCCCAAAACAGCTGCATTTCAGCACACAGACCTTGCTGTGGGAAAGGGAGGCTGGCAGGCCTATAATTTGAGAAGAAATAAAACAAAAACAGTGACCCCTGACGGGAAGGGGACGTTTCAAAAGCCGAGCAGCCCTTTGAGGACCCGGCTCAGACAGCAGGGGAGTCACCCGGCCTCCCTGCCAAGGAACAGGCTGACAAGGCTCTGCCAAAATAGCAACACTCTGCCCTTCAGCCCAGCCTCCCAGTGCATCTGGCTGCCCACACACCTCCCAGAGAACCAGCCACAAACAGCCCGTTCAGCAGGGGCTGCTGGAGCTGTGTGTGCTCACAGCACCGAGCCAGCCCTTCCTCTGCACACTCCGGGTCCCTCCAGGTGCTGGGCAGGCCCCCAGCTCCTGCTGGGTGTGTGGGTGCAGATGTGCCCTGGGCACCTCCATCCCAGCCGGTTCCAGGGCACGGGGCTGGCCAGAGGGACTCCCACTCTGCTGCCAGCAGGACGGGACCCAGAGCTGGGAGCCACAACAACCTGCACATCCCAGGAGGGTTTGGTCCCTGCAACAGGAATTGGGTTTGCTGTGCCTCAGTAAGAATCTGCACTTCTGCCTGGAATAAAATAAATGTTAAGGAATCCCCAACAGCCACAGGGAGTGAGCAGTGCTGAGTTCAACTCAGCGACTCCTCCAGTTCCCCCAGGCATGCTACACCTTCCAGGAGAGCTCTTCCTGCTCTACTTCATGGCCACAGGACCAAAACCCCTCTGAGAACAGATTTCCCTTGTGTGTGGCAGCATTTTTGAGGGGCCACGTGTGCTACAGGCACAACAGTCTGGATCTACCAGGGGAGAGAGCAGGAGGCAGGTCCAGGCACTGAGGTGAGGAGTGAGAGGTCAGAGTTACTGAGAACTGTGTGAAGAAAACTAAAAACAATCATTAAAAAAAAAAAAAAAGCTCAGAAGTCCTTTCTATCTGATGCAACCTGGTACATAGATAAAGGTGAAGTCACCTTTTGGAACTGGTCCTAATGGAATGTCCCCTGTTTTCCCAAAACAAGGCACAGTGACTTTTCTCCTGGATGGTTTTGGCTGGAGGTGGGGAAGGACAGAGGTGTGAGTGCACCCCGGGCACCCCTTGGCCTCGTGGCCAAACCTTCGCCACCCCAGCTGCTTTTTTCCCAGGAAATCTCCTCCCAGTGTCCCATTTGCACAAGTATTGCTCAACAAGTTGGGTAAAACTCCAGCAAGCAGGGCGAGAGGACACAGCTGTAGGTGGAGAACAGAGGAGCCAGCGATTTATCCCTCCCTGTGCTGCTCCTGCTCAGGAACCTGACCCGTTATTAGAGGGAAACTCCATTCCCTTTCCCCCTGAAGAAGCCCTTTGGTGCTGGCTGTGCCCTGCTCCCTTTTGCTAAAGGCACCTTTGGAAAGCACTTCAGGCCCGGAGCACCACACCCCGAGGCCTCTTATTTACACCTGAGATGAGCCCCGTCCTGCCCCGGCCCCAGCCTCCCCGGGGCGGCAGCACGGGCACGGCCGGTGCCACACGAACCCCACAAAGTGGCAGCGCGGGCACGGCCGGTGCCACACGAACCCCCCAAAGCGGCAGCGTGGGCACACACAGGGCTCGCTTTGCCTGCCCTGGGCTCACACGGAGTACTTGGCCATGTCCCCCTTGTCAAAGACAACTTTGGTGGCGAAGTAGATGGCGACCAGGCCGAAGGCGGCGGCCGATGCCATGTAGGCCGTGACCGACTGCGTGAACTGCACGATGGAGCCCATGCACAGCGAGGGCACCACCTGGGACAGGAGGAAGGCGCTGTCCAGGATGGCCAGGTCCAGGCAGATCCCTCGGCCGGGAGCCGCCGGGTCCGGCTCTCCCACCATGATCCGCAGGGAGACGTCGCAGGAGGAGCTGACGCACAGAGCGGAGCTGGACATGGCGGGAGGGGAGGAGGAGGAGGAAGGAGAGGAGGAGGAGGAGGAGAAGAGGCTCCCAGAGTGGCCATTCTGATAAGGAAGCTTCTGGCTGGAGAGCAGCCCTTTGGAGAAGGCTGATTTCTTGTCCAGGAGAGCAGCGTCTTCCTCTTCTTTCCTCTTGTATTTATGCAGAAATACCTGTGGGAAAGAGGGAGGAGCTGGGACTCTGAGGGGCAGAGAGGGCCCTGTTTTTGTGCAAGAGATCAAAATCAGAGCTCTGTGTGTGTTCAGGGCTGGGGAGTGCCAGCGTGAGATGGGCTCCAGGAGCCAGGCTGGCTCTGCCCCACTGGCACAGGATCCACAGCAGCCCTGACTCACCGGGGAACCCGGCCAAGTGGGGCCTTTGCTGTGTCCCAGCTCTGGGGCTCAGCAGCCCAAAGCCAGCCTGGGGACACTTTGTGCTGAGCCCTGGGGTGTCACCTCCTCGCTGGGTGCCAAAGGAATGTGGGCTCAGCCCCTCCTGAAGTCACCTGAGGCCGGGCAGGAGCGAAGGGCCAGAGTCCACTTTGGAGTATCAGAGACCCAGAGAGGCCCGGGCAGTGCAAACAGCGGTGTTTGTGCAGTGCCTGACTGGGAACCCAAACCCTGCCTGCACAAAGGGCACAGGAGCCATGCAGGGCCCTGGATGAGCGGCCACTTCTCATCTGGGATGTTTAGAAGTGACACCAGCTGGGACAGCACAGCGCTGGGAACTCAGGGAAGGGCTCTTTTCTCAGCTCTGCAGCAAACCTCAACCGAGCTGCTTCATCTGCCTGCCCAGAGTCTCCTCACTCCAGCCAGGAAAATGCAGCAGAGGCGACCAAAATCTTTTCCTTCTCCCCCTTTTCTGCCTCACTCTGCTCAAGCTGTGAGGTCTCTGGAGTATTCCCACAGAGCATTTGGATGAAAAGCTCTCCGTGTTCACGGGCAAGGGAGACCAAAGGCAGCTGTGCCCTCCCTCTCTGCACTCCCAGCCTTCCCCTGTCAAGCCTTTGGCAGAGAGTTGGGCATGTGGCCTTCCCGTTCCCAGCCTGTGCAGTTTGGGTTTCATTCCAGTGATAAATACATCCCTGGGACATCCCAGCCAAGCTGGAGTTTTTGCCAAGCTGAGCATTCCCTCTTCCCCCTATTCTGACAGGGTGCCTGGTGCCAATTGGGATGGGTTGTTCCGAAGGATTTGTTCAATGGGAACATCTGGATGCCTGTGGTAACAACTCCTACTTATTCCACGGCACAGCCAACCACTGCCCTTGGGATGAAAGAGCTGCTCTCAAACCACAAATTAATTCTGCATTTGCAGCACAAGAGAAACTCCCATTAATCCAGTGTGCAGCTCAGGAACCTCCTAGGACTTCTGCACAAGGATAACATCTGTGGGACAGGGTTACGAGCTTTTCTGTTGGTGTCACAAGTTTCACAAGGTTTCTTTTTCTTGGAGCTCAGGGAATAGGAAGAGCTTCAGCTTTCATTTTACTGGTCTCGGTGCTGTGGACAAAAACTGGAAAGAAGGACCCATTAGGGCTGAAAATTCTTGAGTTCTGTAGCACCTCAGGCTGGCAGGATTCACACGGGGGTAACTAAACCAGACAAGTTTCCCTAAAAATATGCACGGCCAGGCTGCCCCCCCAGCTCCCTGGAGCAGATGCCCACCTGTTTGTCGTGGTGGTAGAGGGATGCCAGCGTGTAGGGCAGGATCTGCAGCGCAGAGAAGGTGAACCCTGTCAGGGCAGCCGAGATGGTGACCACGGTGACACTGTGGGACAGGCACATGACACAGGCAGCCCCAGGGAAGAACACCACGCTGGCCAGGTACACTGCCCGTGTCCCAAAGTGCTTCACCAGCCGGTCCATGATTGTCGAGAAGAAGATGGAGGTGATGCACTGCAGGAACAGGCCCAGGCTGCCCATCCGGACACCTGAGGGGAGAGGGGGTCATGGGCACTGCCCTGGCTGCCCCCAGGCTCCACACAGCCACACATCCTGCCCAAGCTCCAAAAAGTCCTTATCTCTCCTTCAATCCCAAACTCCAGAAACATCCTTCCCTCTCCTTCAGACCCAAACTCCCCAAACATCTTTCTCTCTCCTTCAATCCCAAACTCCAGAAACATCCTTCCCTCTCCTTCAGAGCCAAACTCCCCAAACATCCTTCAGTTCTTAATTCCAAAAACATCCTTCTCTCTCCTTCAATCCCAAGCTCCAAAAACATCCATCAGTTCTTAACTCCAAAAGCATCCTTCTCTCTCTGTCAGACCCAAACTCCAAAAACATCCTTCAGTTCTTAACTCCAAAAACATCCTCCCCTCTCCATCAGTGCCAAACACCAAAATCAGCCCTCAGTTCCTAACTGCAAAATCATCCTTCCCTCTCCTTCACTCCCAAACTCCCCAAACATCCTTCCCTCTCCTTCAATCCCAAACTGGAAACCATCCTCCCTTCTCTTTCAGTCCCTAACTCCAAGAACATCCTTCCCTCTCCTTCAATCCCAAACAGTCCATGCAGAGCGTGGCACAACCAGCCCTGGCAGCCTGGGCTGGCTCAGGAAGCAGACACAGATCATCACCAGACAGAGCATCACCCAAAAAACCCCAGGCTTGCACCAGCTCCCCCTCCACCGTGGGCAGCCCAGCCCAGCTGAAGGTCAGTGGGACTTGGGAACCCAAATGCCATCCTCGTCTTTGGAAGTCATTGTTTGCTTCTTCCTCCGTTGCCCCAGGATCAGTCACCTGCTGGTGAACCAGGATCTGTTGTTATCTGATGCCAAAGGCAGCAGCAGAACAAAGGGAACCAGGAATTGTGCTTAAGCCAAGGTAAAGTACACAACAACCGCTAAACGGCTGCAGTATCCGGCAGCAATCCGGACCTTACCCTTTGCAAAGATCGCTCAGATTTCAGGGAATTAGAACCATTAACTCTTTGGAGCAGGGATCATTACTCAGCACGTGTTTGTATGACAGCCAGCACAATGGAGGGCTGACCTGCTGGGAGCTAAACAGTGCAAGTGTTAAATAATAATTAAGCTGCCTCTAAGTTAAACAGACACCCAGCACAAAGGGGCAGTGTGCTGCAGGGCGCTCCGGGTGGAACACCGGAGGAGGAGGGCCAGGAAGGTGCCTCCAGAATAAAAGATTTGGATTAGGGAGAGGAAAGGAACGGTTAGGGAGGGAGTGAAGGCCCTGGCACAACACAGCAGCCAAGAAGGGGCAGCAGGTAACTCCTGTGAGCAGGTAACTCCTGTGAGCAGGTAACTGCCGGAGCAGTGTCCCGGGATGGGGACTGGCAGCCACAGCCCTGTGAGCAGCACCAAAGCACTGCACAGAGGGCTGGGAACTGGGGAAGCTGCTGGAGGGCTCCCCACACACAGCTGGGAGATGGGAATCTCCCAGAAGAGGGAAGGAAGGACCAGCAAATCCCAGCTCACTGTCGCAAGGCCTGGCTTCCCAAGCCCTGCTCTCCGAGGGATGGGGAGCACCATCACCCCTCGCTGGGAAAGGAGCAGTGCAAGGGCCTGGCAGCAGCCAGCAGAGCTTGCAAACACAGCCAGATCCATCCTGCTCGGAGTGAACCTGCCAGACCGTTCTGCCACCCAACAACGCAGCCCCAGGCCAGGGCTGCCCTGCCAGATCTGCGCTGGGAAGAACGAGGAGGTGTTTCCCAACTCGATTCCCTGTGCCACGCTCTGGGGACCACAGGGAAACGTTTCCTCCTGACCCATCTGCAGAAAGCCACGTTTGCTGTAACTTTCTCTGCATCCCCAGCAGGGCTGAGCCCGTCCCGAGCTCCCAGTCGGTGTTTCTGCGCTGGGGAACGCCCGGCTCTCTCCTCACCTTCATCGTAGTGACGCCTGGCCTCCGTGCCCGGCTTGGCCCTGGGGACACCGTGGTACAGCCCCTCGCCGACAAAGTCCGTGTAGAACAGCATGAAAGTCATGAGAGCCATCCAGCTGCAGAGCTCGGCCACGAAGAGGCGGCGGATGACGCGGGGGATGCGGCAGTAGAGGCCGTGCAGGCGCGGCAGCAGCGCGCACAGGTTCCGCAGCGCCTGCAGCACGTGCCTGCCCTGCAGCAGGCAGGACCCCCGCAGCAGCCCCTGGCAGCAGCAGCAGCAGGGCACGGAGGCCTTGGGGGTGTCCCTGAGCGCCGGCCCGTCCAGGAGATCCCCCGGGGCGGCCGCCTCCTCCGTGACGAAGAGCGTGGCCAGCGCGCAGCCCAGGAAGATGAGGGCCAGCAGGCTGAAGAGGCAGCTCTGCTGCCCGCCCAGGTAGGGCGCCAGGAAGGCCCAGTCGATGGCGGGCAGCAGGTAGCCCAGGCAGCCCCCCAGGCTGATCATGAAGGCGTACAGGGAGAAGGCCTGGCGGCAGCTGTCGGGCTCCTGGAAGAGGTCGGAGAGCAGGGCCTCCAGCGGCGTGAAGCACACCTGGCCGCAGAAATCCAGCAGCCCGATGCCCAGGATGAGGAAGGCGATCTCCAGGGGCCGAGGATCGAGGGCGAACAGGCTGGCCAGGCTGCTGGCATGGGGGATGACGAAGAGGCTCAGCAGGACCCCCAGGCACAGCACCCAGATGAAGGGTCTCCTGCGGCCATAGCTGCTGTGCCAGTGGTCGCTGGCCGAGCCGATCAGCGGCACAAAAACCAGCCCAAGGACGGGGCCTATCCCTGGGAAGGAGATGGGGTGGTGTTACAGGGACAGATCAGGAGGATAGCGATCTTTAAGCAGCGTAAAAAGGGATGTTTCTTGCATTCCAGTGGGTCACAGCCCCCTCCTCCAAACACAGAGCTGCCCTCCACACAACGGGGAGCCTCCCTGCCCTTCCTCACCCCCGCCCTCCAGACCCAAAGGGTTAAAACCACCTCCAAGAGGTGCCAAAAGCTGCCTACCCAAAACCATGGTCATGAACTTCTCCTCCACGCCCACCTCCAGCAGCAGCGGGGGCACGTAGGTGATGCCGGCAGCCAGGCACACCTCCAGCCCGAAGGTCAGCGAGTTGGCCAGCAGCAGCTGGCTGCGGCGGCTCTGGGAGAACATGCTGTCCCCAGCGCCCCAGCCTCGCTGCCCCCAGCCCTCAGTGGCACAGGGCTGTGTCCTCCCAGCTGCAGCGCTGCCAGGGATGCTCCCCGAGCAAGGAGTGGAGCTTCCCTGCCCGGGATGCTGCTGGGGAGAGGCTGCTCCCCATGGTTGGCAGCGCTGAAGGAACCGTCTCTCCCTCTTCTTCTTCTTCTCGCAAGATGTGGCCCCGAGTCCAGGCAGGGATCCCACTCCAGGCTTCCCCTCCTGCTCACAGGCTGTGGTCTGTGGGAAGAGAGAGCGTTAAAAAGCGGGGTTGGGGGGTAAAAGTGGGGAGCACACGGGTTTGTCCCTGCTGGAAGGGACAGTCCCCAGCCCCACAGGCGTGGGGGCTCTGAGAGAGGGGCAGGTTAGGGGATGCCAACTGCACCGGTCTCTCCAAGGGTTTGTGACAGGTGAAACAGGGTTTGGGAAAATCCAGTCCTGCCCTCGGGCTAAGGGAGGTCTGATGACCTCTCAGCGTCCTGTCCAGCTCCTCTGTCAGTTGGAGCAGACAGACAAAGGGCTTGGGGTCTCTTCTCCCAGGGAAACCAATTCAGAGCCCCCCTCAGGGATCAGGGGAGTGCCAGCAGCCTGCTCATCTCCAGAGCCCCCCCGGGCCCTGCCTCACACCCAGGCCATCCCCCGTGCTGCTGCACAACCTCCCGGGGCAGCAAATCCCCCCAGATCCCCACCCCAGCCCCGAGATGGGGCACAGAGAACAGTCGGTGCCTCCACGCAGTTTCACAAACAAACCTGACCCACTTTAGCCTCATCTAACAGTGAATGGCAATTACCTTACTCATTAGACTGAGTCATTTATTTGCCCTGTAACTGCTCCCTTCTCTGCAGCTTCTTCAGAGGGGAGAGGCCACGGGCTCGGGACAGGGGCTGAGCAGCCAGGGCAGGAGGAGCAGATGCCTCAGTGAGCTGTGAGCAGCTGCTACTGTGTCAGTCCCACGGAAACCCTCCAAGATTCCCATCATCCAGCCCAAACTTTGCCAAAAGCGCCCGGGGAAGGTGGTCTGGTGTCACTCTGGGGAAGGCAGGGTGGGTTAGCAAGACATGAAGCCCCTTCGTGACTAATTGAGGAGGAAAATGATCTGTTGCTTCATTTTTAGGGTCTGACTTCACATTATCCCCAAAAGTGGTGCAAATTGGTGCAAATCCAACTTCACAGAGCGCTCTGTGACCTCCCTCACCGCACTGGTGTCCTTAGGCAGGTACAGACGGGATGGTTTCTGTCCCTTTTCTCTGGCCAGCACTGCTCACCCACACAGGGGAGGCTGGCAGGGTGGTGGGGAGGCTCAGGCATCACCCTCAGCCTCCTACTGCTGCACTCCCGAGCTCAGGAGCTGCCAAGGGCACACAACCAGGAGAGATTATTCCCATTATTCCCATTATTCTCCTCCTGGGATCCTTCACTTCCCCCTCAGCCGTCCCAGAGGATCCCTCCTGTTGACAACTGCCAACATTTACACCGCTTGCCCAAGGTCAAACAGCAAACAGAGGGGGAACAATTTTGCTTTAATCACCAGAGAGGCTTCAAAGGAACCCTCGGCGCGCTGAGCATCCCTTGGGTGCCCTGGATGTGCAGGGAGGAGCCGGGGCAGCCCCCACCTTGCTCAGATGTGGCTGAGACACAGGATGTGTCAGCCCGAGGGGCTGCCCAGCTGCAGCACAGCCCTGGGCTGAGGCACTGAGGCTGCAGCCCTGCAGCTCCAGCAGCACAACCCGCCTGCTGTTCCCGGAGCTGGGAGGCAAAATTTACGGAGCCCATCACTCTCAGAGCTCGAAGGGAGATGTGGGTGCACTGCCTGCTGCAGTCTGGGCTCTTCAGAGCTTAGATAGGGGGATTTATCCCCAAGTAAACCCCAAACACTCAGTTAAAGATGTCTCACACAGATTAAAAATGGTTTTCTTCCCTTTTACAGCTACGACCCAGCACCGGGGAGGCAGCAGGAATTTGTTGTCTGCCTGAGGGTTCAGTTTGGAGGCAGAGGCTGCAGTTCTTCTCAGCAGGTAGGAACAGACCCGAACTCTTCCTCCTCCCCACCCTCAGAGGGCTTTAATGAGAAATAAATCCCAGAAGCAATAACCATGTGCAGCCAGGGATGAGACCTTATCAACAGCAACAAGTTGGAGATAAAGTTGCAGCCGATAATGACCCTTTTCTATTTCATTTTGCCCAATACCCATCAATTACTGCTTTAATTTTTCTTTTTGCACAGAACAGGGACAAATTGGCTGCAAAGACACCCCAGTGCTGATAGGAAAACCACCTGCAGTGCTGATGTGGGAGGGCAGGGGTGGCAGGGGAAGGTTTGGGGAGCCAGCACTCACCTGCAGAGCCGGGCAGGCGCTCCCTGCAGCGCCCAGCCGGGCACAGGCAGCCAGGGAACGCTGCTGCCGTGTTTGCAGGGCAGCAGAGGTGGAACCCAGCACAGCTTTGGTTTCAGGGCCCTCCCTTTCTGCTGATAACAGAGCGGCAGCAACACCAAACACTGCTGAGCTGGGCCCCAACACGGGCTGGGCAAACACTGCTGGCACCCCTGGCAGGGCGCTGCCCCAAACCTGCCCTCACCCCTGAATCTCGCCCAAAAAAACCCTGATATTCACATTTATCACCCTCCCTCGCTGACCTGCTGGTGCTCCACACTGGCCAGCAGAGGTTTGGGATGTGGGGTTGGTATTTTTTTTTTTAAACAAGGTGTCCCTGGAGCTTTGCAGGTGGCAGGCTGGCTCTGAGTAACTCCCAGCAGCAGCAAGACCAAACACACATCCCTCAGACTTCATCCAATCCCTTCCAGGGGAATTTATCCCTTGGACTATGCAGGAGGATGGGTTTGGCTCTGGTGTGGAAGGAGTCAGGAAAATCCATCCCCCAGTGGGAGATCTGGGGGTAACAGCAGCAGGGACACATCTCCAGCACCCTGACCATCCCAGGGGGATTTTGGAGACTTTCCACAGCCTGTTGGATGTGCTGGTCCGTGTCACACAGGCACTTCTCACCCTCTGGCCTCAGTTCCCCCAAATTCCCATAACACGGACAGAATTTGTCCTTCCCTCGGACGACAGAGCCCAGCACCCTGACAAGGGACACACCAGCCCCAACAGGGTCACACCAGCCCCAAAAGGGACACACCAGCCCCAACAAGGTCACACCA
>VZRZ01005135.1:30992-44376 GCA_013398175.1 Climacteris rufus | reverse complement strand
CAGCCCCAAAAGGGACACACCAGCCCCCAAAAGGGTCACACCAGCCCCCAAAAGGGACACACCAGCCCCAAAAGGGACACACCAGCCCCAAAAGGGTCACTCCAGCCCCCAAAAGGGACACACCAGCCCCAAAAGGGACGCATCAGCCCCAAAAGGGACACACCAGCCCCAAAAAGGGTCACACCAGCCCCAAAAAGCGACACTCAGCCCTGCTGGCTGAGGTTTCCTGCGCTCAGGAGCAGAAGGGAGCCACATGTGGGGCTTTTCCACAGCTGCTCCCGGAGCTGGCGTGCCAAGGGGACATCAGCTGCTGCTCTTCCTTCTCCCACCCCCAGGAAAACGGAACCATCTCCAAACGCAGCGTTTTCTGGTTTACTTTTCAGGCTTGCAAACCCAACTTTTCCTCCCCTTTCCCTGCAGAGAAACAACAGATCAACTCCCAGGGGCTGGTTCACCTGGCAGCCAGGTAGGAGGGCGGGTCCGGGGGCAGGAGCAAAGCTCTGCTGGACAAAGGCTGCTGGGGAGGAGAGGAGAGGAGAGGATGGAGCCAGGGAAAGCAGCTTCCCAGGACTCCTTCCCCAAAGGCACCGAGGCAGCAGGATGGATTCACACGTTTCCCCCACTCAGAGCTCATCCCCTGCTCACACTCTACAAAAGTTTGGACAAACATCTCCCCAGCTCAGCGTGGCACAGGGAGGCTGCAGGGCTGAGGGAACCCAGGATTGGGTCCAGGCACAGATTTCCCAGAGAAGCTGTGGCTGCCCCAGCCCTGGGAGTGTCCCAGGCCAGGCTGGACGGGGCTGGGAGCAGCCTGGCACAGGGAAAGGTGTCCCTGCCATGGGACACAATGAGCTTTAAGCTCCCTTGCAGCCCAAACTATTTGATGATTTTATTATCAACGAATTTTGAGCAGTCAGGGCTGTTTTATTCCCTTGGGGAAGGAAAACCCTCAGCTCCAGCCCAGCTCCCAGGTGATCCTCCCCTTCCCTGCCCGTGGCAGGTTTGATGCTCAGACAGAGGGAAGGGCATTCCCATTCCTACCCCCAATATTACATTTCCAACCTTCCAAGGGGGTCTTTATGAAGGTTGTGAACTCCCCCCATCCCTGGCAGCCCTTTGGGAGGAAGGCTGGGACAGAGCCCGGGGGGAAGGGGTGTCCCTGCAGTGCCAGGGCCTTTCACAGCCCCAGGGTCCATTCAGGGCTGCTCAATGGGAAAGGCACCATGGAGAATAGCTCTGGCAGGCTGGCCCGGCACGGAATGGAAAACTCACCTGACCTCTCCTGACCCCCTCCCCTCCCAAATCTCCTTGACCCCATTCAGAGGGGAGCGCTCATGAAGGGAGGGGAGGAGGGCGATTTATTCGCTCTCTGGGAATGAACTCGGCATTTCCCTTGAGCTCAGGGGCAGTGGATGGGAATGCCCAGCGAGGAGAACCCGGGAATTGCCTTTGGAATTCCCTCTTTCATCCACAGGGCAGCTCCAGCAGCCGGGATGTGCCCGTGCCTGACCTGATGCTGCAGGAGCAGCCACGGTCCCCAAATCCTGGGACAACTGCGAGCTCCACACAGGGAGAGCCCGGATCTGCCAGGGCTGGGGGCTGCTGCTCTCCTGCCTCGCTGGAACCCCCGCACTGCAGCACCTCCAAGGGCGTCCTGCTGCTCCCAGGGCTGAAATCCAGAGCTGTCCAGGCCCTTCGGTGCCCCCGAGGCAGAGGGATCCCTGCACAGAGACCTGGCCGAGGCTGCAGGCACCTCAGGGTCATCTCCATCTGGGAATGGGCTGGCCAGAGGGGATTTCTCCAGGCTGCAGAAAGCTCTGTCCTGCCTGCCCTTCCCCTGGTCCCTCACACTCCTTCCAGGAGCTGTGCCCACACCCCATGGATGCTTTTCCTCATCCCACAACCTGAGCATCACACAGAGGGCACAGCAGCCCCAGGCTCTGCTGCCCTGCTGTCCCACAGCCTGCTGCTCCCTCTGGCAAAGGAATTGCTGCTGCCAGGAGGCTTTGGCTGCCTCAGGCCCTGTGCCCAGCTGAGGATGCAGCAGCAAAGAGCGGCCAGTCCAGCCAGGCTTCCTGCTCCTCCCGTGACAAACAGGCACGGCCTCTCTGACTGACGGGGTCACTGACTCAGCACAGGCCACGCTGACACTTCTGGAGCTCTCCAAGGGACAGACACGAGCCCAGGGCCCTGGCAGTGCCAGCAGCTCCCTGGGCTTGGCTGGGCTTCACCCTGGGGCTGCCCGGGACACCCAGGCTGGGAGCAGGGCCAGGAGCTGGGCACACACGGAGCTGGGCACACACGGAGCTGGACACACACGGAGCCGGGCACACACGGAGCCGGGCACACACGGAGCCGGGCACACACGGAGCCGGGCACACACGGAGCNTCTGGAGCTCTCCAAGGGACAGACACGAGCCCAGGGCCCTGGCAGTGCCAGCAGCTCCCTGGGCTTGGCTGGGCTTCACCCTGGGGCTGCCCGGGACACCCAGGCTGGGAGCAGGGCCAGGAGCTGGGCACACACGGAGCTGGGCACACACGGAGCTGGACACACACGGAGCCGGGCACACACGGAGCCGGGCACACACAGGAGCTGGGCACACACGGAGCTGGGCACACACTGAGCTGGGCACACGCTGAGCCGGGCACACGCTGAGCCGGGCACACACTGAGCCGGGCACACGCTGAGCTGGGCACACACTGGATATGGGCACACACGGAGCTGAGCCGGGCACACTCTGAGCCGGGCACACACTGAGCTGGGCACCCCCAGCCCTGCAGCCAGCAGGAGCCAAGGCTGGTGGCTGAGCCTGGCCGTGCTGGGCTGTGGCTCAGCCCCGTTTCCATCAGGAGCACCCAAAAGACGAGCTCAGTGCAGAGGTGATGGGTGAGAAGCCCCAGCAAAGCTGAGCTCAGCTGCACAGGGATCTCCAGGCTGGGCTGGAGGAACCACTGTGGGACTTGTGCTGGTGCCCAGCGGGGTCTGGCAGTGCTCTCCTGCTCAGGACTGGCATCTCCTCACCCGACTGCACCGAGCAAAACCTCCCAAGCTCCCCAACCCCGCGGTGCAGCCGGGAGAGCAGCCCCGGGAGCCGCAGCCCTGCTGGTCACGCTCCCCTGAGCCGGTGTCAGGCCTGCTGCAGACAGCCCAGAGCCCCAGCCGAGGCTGCCTGGCTGCTCAGCAGAGCCCCAGCTTTGGCTGCTGCTGCTGCACGGCCCAGGCTCTCGCTTTATTCAGCAGAGGAGCCCCTGCTCGGGAGCGGGAGGGGAAATGAGCTGATGTGCTTCTGCTTTTCACGGCAGCTCCCGGCGGCTGTTTGAAGCCTGTGCCCGTCACCCTGGCACTTGATCCAAATCAACCTCTCCCCCAGCCTTTCTTCCTCGCTTATTATTTTGGAGCAGAAGAATCGAAATGTAAATGGAACTGGAAAGGGGGAAAGCGGAGCCCCCTCCAGGTGCCCCCTCCTCCCCGGCCTGGGGACGGGCACAGATTATATCCAGCACCACATGACCAGGGCCTGTATTTATGTGTCAGCGTGGAAAACCCACCCTGCTGAGCTGCCTTTTCTCTGCCTGGGGCTGGGGGCTTCTGCTCTGCGTCCCCTCCAGCAGCCCCACAAAGGGGATTAGGGAGAGCCCCTCAGCCCCGCAGAGTAATCCATCAAATTATCCCTTGTTGGCGTTGCTGTCCTCTTCAGGGAAAAAAAAAAAAAAGGAAAAAAAAAGCCCTCCAAAGGCTTTTAAAAGCACTGAAATTACACTTGAGACTGAAACACTCCACCCAGCTGCTGGAGCCCCCGGCACAATGGGTTGGTTGTAAAGGGAGCACCGGGAAGTGCGGAGCAAGGAAAAGAGAAGGACACTTGAAAAGGGCAGCGGCCTCCCCAGGGCTGCAACCCCAACAGGTGGTTCAGACCCCCCCAGTCCCGGGCCCTGCAGCACATCCAGCCCAGTAACACCAGTTGAGCATCCCAGTTACCCTCTGAGGGGGGATCTGGGCTCTGGGGTGGGATTGCTGGGCCCTGATGGAGCCACGGACACGTCCTCAGCAGAGGTGAGGCTTGCAGGGCTCTGCAGTCGTGGAGGAGCATCCAGAGGTGTCCTGCAGGGAATCCAGCACTGTCCCTCCTGTCCCCAGAGCCCTGTGACCAGACAGCCCTGCCAAACCCCACAGAACCCCCAGCACAGGCAACAGGGCTGCCCAGGGCTCCCAGCACCTTCCCAGTGACCCCCCAGCAAAGCAAAGGCACAGGCAAACCTCACTCACCAAAATCCTGGGAGCACCTGGAGTCTGCTTTTCCTTCCACTGCAGCTCCCTAAACGGCACAGGAACTTCTGTTCTGCTGTCACCAGCCCTTCTGAGGGGTGAATCCTCTCTCCACAGCCCTGCCTCAGCAAGCACAGGGCACTTCTGGGTCTGATTGCACAAATCCTTAGGGGAAGAGGATCCCTGGGAGTAAAATGGGGAAAGCTTAGCCCAGCAAGCTGGAAGTGGCAAAGGGAAGAGCAAAGCAGGGCTGGTGACACACAGAGCACACACGTGGCTGTCCCCTGCACGCCCCAGCCCAGCACTGAGCACAGGGACACAACTGCTCAGCTACAGCCACCAGTGCTGAGTGAAAGAGAATTATTTCCCCATCTGTCACAAGAGGAGCTGCCCTCGCTGCCCTGCTGTGTGTGCAGTGCAGGGCCCGCTCACAGGGCTGGGAAAATGGGAAGTGAAACTGGAACTTCTCGTTTCCTGCTGCAGCAGAAGTGCTGTGTGAGGGGCAGCTGACCCCTCAGCACTCAGCTCTGCTGCTCCTGCCTCCCTGGCTGCCAGGACAGAGCCATCATTCCCACATTTATCTGGAAAGCTGTGACAGCCACGGGGCCAGGGGGGTCTCAGCCCTGAGCTGGGAAGGACAGTTCTGGTGTCCAAGCAAAACCAGGGGCAAAGGAAAGGCCAAGGCTGGCAGGGACAGGAGGCTGCAAACCCAAACCCTCGGCCATGGATCAGCTGGAGCAGTGCAGAACAAAACCACGGAGCTCCAGGAGGGATGAGGGGGGTCCATTGTCCCAAATTGTGCCCACACAGGGCTCAAACTGAACCCCAGCAGGAGCCACCACCACCCAACCCCGAAATCCAGCCATCCCTCCTTTTGCCAGCAGCAAAGGAACAACCCAAGCTCCACACATCCTCGGAGAGCAACAGGCACACACTCCCAGAGCCTCTTTTCCTTTAAGTTTTGGGAGCAGGACCCTGTGCTCTTCCCCAGAGGAGACTCTGGGTGCTGGGCACGCACAGAACCACGCAGGGTGCTGAGCCCATCTCCCCAGGATCATTCTCTGGGATGCAGGTCGGGCTGTTTGTGTCCCTGCTGGATGCTCACACATCTCCCAGCCGCCCCTCTGACCTCCCTGGCAGGTTGGGGGCTTTCTCCCTCTCTGTTTTCTGTCTGTGGAATGAGGTCATGGCTCTGAAGGAGACAAAGAGCCTTTGCAGGGGGAGGAACAGCCCCGGGGCTCTGAGCCCCCAGCACGCCCAGCCCAGCACAGGAGGCAGCAGCCAGAGCATCCCCTGCTGTCCCCGGCACAGGAATTGGGGTGGGAACGGGCAAAAAGGAGGGAATGAAGCAAAACTCCTGAAATACTTTAAATCTGGAGTTGCTCTGAGATATCACTGTCCCCCCAACCACTTCCACACTCCCAGTTGTCCCATGGAGGGGGATTTACGCCAATATTCCACATCACCTTCTGTCAAAGGGAGCAGGGAATTTCCTGGGTGCTTTAAGGGCAAAACCCACAGATCAGAGCTGCAACAAAAGCACTTTTATGTGCCTGGGGTAGCAAAAGCTGCCCCCAGCTCTGCAGCACACGGACTCCTCGGGGTTAATGAGGGCCCTCAGATCAGTGCTGGAGCACTGGGAATCTGTTCCTTATCGTGGCAGCCCAGCCCTGAGGCCTTGGGGCTGAAAATGGGAGATTCCACAATTTTATTTCTGCCCGAAATTGTCCGGATAATTGCAAAGATAAGGAGCAATCAGATTTTATTTGGTAAGGCAGATAAGTTTCACCAGAAGGTTTTTATGGGGAACTTCAGAAGCTTTTTCCTTTCCCCATCCCCACTGTCAGTTTTCTGTGGTGTGGACTCAGAACATGCAGGGATTGAACATTCACAAAAAGAAAAAACCAAAACAGAACAGCAAGGAATACCTGGAAGGGAAATTTTCCATTTTTCCAAAAAGAAGGCTCACAGCTGCCATTTCTAGAGGAGGTGGATGGAGTGAGGTATTTTTGCCACCTCCTCACTCCCCCCCCGAACAGGAACCTCACTTCTATTTTGAGCCCTGGAAAGAACATCAGCCCTAAATTATTAGCTTTTCAGTAATTAGGCACGGGGTTCAAGTTTGAAGCTGCCTGGATTTGGCAGAGCCCTCTGAGCAGGGCTGCTCAGGGCTTTTGTGGCACAGGGCAGGGACTGGCAAGGAGGACAGGCAGGGAAGTGCTCTAAGAGCTGAAATGACTCTGAGTTTGCTGTTAAAAATGCTGTTTCAAGCAAAGCATGAATGAAAGTTTGTGCACTGAAGAGCTGAGCAGGGTTTTCTCTCCACGCTGGGCTCTCTCCTGACATTATTTACTGGAGGAAAGCTCAGTGAGCTCCAGATGAAGCACAGAGAGCTCTGACCCACCCTGGGCTGCCTCAGGTACCCAGCCTGGGATGGGCTGTGCCCAGTAAGAGCTGGGAAAGGGCTGGTCCCACCAAGAGCTGGGAAAGGGCTGTGCCCACCAAGAGCTGGGGAAGGGCTGTGCCCACCAAGAGCTGGGAAAGGGCTGTGCCCACCAAGAGCTGGGAAAGGGCTGTGCCCAGTAAGAGCTGGGGCAGGACTGGTCCCAGTAAGAGCTGGGGCAGGGCTGGTCCCAGTAAGAGCTGGGGCAGGGCTGGTCCCAGTAAGAGCTGGGAAAGGGCTGTGCCCACCAAGAGCTGGGGAAGGGCTGTGCCCACCAAGAGCTGGGGCAGGGCTGTGCCCACCAAGAGCTGGGGAAGGGCTGTGCCCAGTAAGAGCTGGGGCAGGGCTGTGCCCACCAAGAGCTGGGGAAGGGCTGTGCCCACCAAGAGCTGGGGCAGGGCTGTGCCCACCAAGAGCTGGGGAAGGGCTGTGCCCACCAAGAGCTGGGGCAGGGCTGTGCCCACCACGAGCTGGGGCAGGGCTGGTCCCACCAAGAGATGGGGAAGAACTGGTCCCACCAAGAGCTGGGGAAGAACTGGTCCCACCAAGAGCTGGGGCAGGGCTGTGCCCACCAAGAGCTGGGGCAGGGCTGGTCCCCAGCCCCTCCCGGGCTGCTCTGTGCACCAGCATGGCCTGGCCTGGCGTCCCTGGGACAGCAGCACTCCCTGCTCCTGCCCAAAAAGCCCCTGCTCTGCTACCAGCACTGCCCAGAGCCACCCTGCTCACAGCAATCCCACATGGAAGGGGCCCTGTTCAATCATCTCCCCCGGGGCTGCTGCAGCACTGCTCCCACCAGCACATCCTCCAGTGGCCTCTCCAGCCTGAATGCACAGATCTCGGGCTCTGAGCCTGCAGGAATTTCCCCTGAAACAACATCCTACAAGACTTAATAGCTGGGAAGTGTCCATCCTTGCTTCCTGTCTGCTTTCTTTCATACCCATCTTTTTCTTTTCTTTCTTTCTCTCTCTGCTTTCTCTCTTCCTGTCTTTCTTTCTTTCCTGCTTTCTTTTTCCTTCTTTCTTTCTCTCTCTGTTCCTTCCTTCCTACCTGCTTTCCTTCATACCCTTCTTTCTTTCTCTCCTTTCTTGACTTTCTTTCTTTTCTATCTGCTTTCCTTCATGCCCATCTCTCTTTTCTTTCTTTCTCTCTCCTTTCTCCCTCCTTTCTCCCTTCCTGTCTTTCTTTCTTTCCTGCTTTCTTTTCCCTTCTTTCCTTCTCTCTTTCTCTCTCCCTTCCTTCCTATCTGCTTTCCTTCATACCCATCTTTCTTTTCCTCTCCTTTCTCTCCTTTCTTACTCTCTTGTCTTTCTTTCCTATCTGCTTTCCTTCATATCCATCTTTCTTTCTTTTCATCTCCTTTCTCTCCTTTCTTACTCTCTTGTCTTTCTTTCCTATCTGCTTTCCTTCATACCCATCTTTCTTTTCCTCTCCTTTCTCTCCTTTCTCCCTTTTTTGTCTTTCTTTCTTTTCTCCTTTCCTTCATGCCCATCTTTCTTTCTTTTCCTCTCCTTTTCCCCTTTTTTGTCTTTCTTTCTTTTCTCCTTTCCTTCATGCCCATCTTTTTCTTTTCCTCTCCTTTCTCTCCATCCCTCCCCCGTGCAATTCCTGCACTCAGAGCCCTCCCAGGCTCTCTCCCAGCCCCAGCTTTATCCCCTTCTCCTGCACAGCCGCCCTGGCAGCCCCAGGAGCAGCTCAGCCAGCCCTGGCTGCAGCACAGCAGCCTTTTGTCCCAGCGCTGCTCCGGCGCTGCACCCGATGTCCCAAACGTCCCCAAATGCACCTCTGGAGCCCAGGGCCGCACAAAGCCCTCCCCTGTCCCACCAGAGCCGGTACCTGGCACCACAGCCCGCTGCCCTGCCAGCACTGTCACCTCCTTGTCCCTTTGTATGCAGGAGCTGCCTCCCCCAGTCCTACAGGGAGCTCCTGTCTGTGTGAGCACAACAATCCCTCATTCTCCTTGGCTCCAGAGGGACAATGTGTGCACTGGTGCCAGCAGCCAGACCAAGGTAGCAGGGGGAGGGCACCAACAGGGTGCTCAGTGTCAGCTCAGGGGCTGGGATGACCAAAAACCCCTTTGGGTGCCCCCTCTCCACACTGAGGTGACACCAGAGCCCTGGCAGAGGGGAAAGGGCAGCAGAACACCCTGGAGCAGGGGCAGAGCCTTCTCCAGAGGCAGGGACAGCCCAGCATTCCCAGACTGGGCACTGCTGGTGGAAAAGGCACCAAATGCCCCTCAGGGACCTCACTCACAAGGGCCAGGGAAGGTGGAGGCTTTGGGGCTGTGTGACCACATCACAGCCCCTCCAAACCCAACTGAGGAGCCACTTCTGCCCATGAATCCCTCAAGGAAGAGCAGGCAGCTGGGAGGAGATGGCAAAACAGCCTCAGAGGTGAGGTCTGATCCCCCCTCAGCTTCTTTGATGCAGCTCCCAGCAGGATCCCCCCAACGCTGGGCACTGCAAGTGCGATCCAGGGATTTTCCTGCACGCACCATTTCACCCCCAGTCCCAAGCCATAAATCTGCAGCAGGGTTTCTGTGTTATCCACACCTCTGTGCACATTATTCCTGGAGCTGGCTCCAGCCTGCTCTGCAGGAACATTAATGTCTTCTGAGTGCTGACAACCTGCACGGATTTGAGTCACTGCACTCATTATATTTGTGTTTTTCTTGAAGTCCCAGCTCCTGCAGACAAACCACCCCGGAGAACTTCAGCTCCCAGCAAAGTGAAGGTGGAAAAAAACCAACCCCAGCTCCCTTGACTGAAGGGAAAATCTTTATACACACTCACAAACCCAGCCCAGCACCCAGCATTGTTTTAAGTTTCTATTTGCAAATAAACCTCATTACTTTGCCACAGGCCATCCTTAAACCTTCTGGGTATTCCAACCTGGCAATTATGAGAATTCATCTGCAAATCACCAGGAGCTGCCTCTGAAACCCAGAGATCAACAACAAACAAGGCTGCCCTGGATGGAAGACAGGGCCAGGTCCTTGGGATCTGGGCTAACAACACTTTTTAGCTCATGTCCAGCAACAGAGGGGAAGAAAAACAGCTCAGAGCTGCAAATGAGGCACCTGCTCATTGCTGTGTGTGTTCCAGCCACCCCCAGCCCCGAGACAAAGGAGCCTTTGGGCCCACATTCCTGCACTGCACTCCTTATTTTGCCAGACAATATTCACGGGGGTCTGGTTCTCCTCTTCTGCAGGCTGGCAAAATGTTAAGCAAATATTTTGGAACTGCGAGAGGAACTGACATTTTAGGGTATGAAAACAAGGAGGAAGGGCACAAATTAGAGGACCTGCAAGGAACACCATGCACACAAACAATAATGAAATGGGGGCCTTGGAGCTCCACACTCAGCTTTGTTTTCTGAACAAGCAACTCGGGGTTGGACACATCAGCAAATTCTGCAGCTCCACAACACAAGATCAGATCCTTCCAGCAGTGAGGAGCACAAGAAACAGGACAGGATTCACATCACCAGGCTTGGATAACTGAACAGTGCAAGCACTGGGACACAGCACTGTCAAAATAACCCTTTAGTTTATTATTTTCCTATTCTTTTGTTTATGGTGAGTGGAAAACGATGCAGACCCATGCCTGACCACCTTGCAGGGACAGCTTTAAACTTCCCCCTGGTTATTAAAAGCAAGGATTCCCCCACCAAGGGTCTCCATCCCCTTCTCCCAGCCAGGCCTGAGGCTCCCTGCTCTCACATGGACAGTTCTGATGTCTGGTATTGAACAACCAGGAGTCAAACCAGCCCTGAGAGGAGCTGACAGCTGCTCACGAGCTTCTCATGACTCCCTTGCTCCACTCCCAGCCTCAACCATGAGCTGAACACAGCTCAGGGACCACGGGACTTGCCAGGGTGGCTGTTTAGGCTGAGTTTTAGCTGTTTAGGCTGAGTTTTAGCTGTTTAGGCTGAGCTTTGGCTGCCCAGGAGCCATCCTAGGCTGGCTGCCTGCTCCAGGACCCACGGGCACCATCCTCTGATGGGATTATTTCCAAAAGTAGAGGACTCACCACATTTTGGGTTTCTGTGTGTTCTCTCCATCCCCTCTGCTCTGAACAAGACTTTTCACCTCCTCACCCCAACCAGCACCTCCCACCCCTCTGCTCCTTTCCCCCCTGCTCCCTCACAGCCTTGAATCCATCACAAACCTCCCCAAATTTCCATCACAAACCTCCCCAACTTTCACCCACGGGGTCAGGCTTTGCTTTGATGCTGCCTCAGCCAAGACCAGGAGAGAGCAACACATTAAAGAGCCCCTGAACCAAAGAGCACCACAGGCACTGCTGGGGGAACTGCTCCAGCACAGGGAAAGGTGCAGGACAAACACAAACACATTGCTCACACCACTTAGAGCTGCTCTGAAAAGCTCGGTGTGACAAAAGCAGTGTAAACCTCAAGTCAGGGGAGACAAAGCCCTGGAGGAAGAGAGGCCATGAGCACAGCACTGAGGTTATTCCTTTATTTTTCAGGGCGTGCACTCCCAGTGCCATCAGCCACAAGAGCCCAGCCCTCACCCTGAACTGCATGCAGAGGTTATAGGAGAAGGGAAAAGAGACGAAACTCAGGGAGAAAAACCCAAAGCACCCCTCCTCCCCTCCCCAGCACTGCCACTTGAGTGCTGCAGCGAAATAAACAGTGTGGGGAAGAGGTTACCAAGAGTTTACACTAAACATCCTTTCCTAGGGACTCTGGCAAAGATAAAGCAGAGCCAGGGCTGTATTTTTGAACTCGGGGATCAGGCCACGGAGTGCAGCCTCTCCCAGCAGGGAGATGTCCAGACAAAACCTCGCTGAGCACCTCCCAAGGATGCTGCTGCAGGTGGGGTTTGCCTGCAGCACCAAATGCACTGCTGGGGCTGCACCCCAGAGCTGGGGGTGCCAGAGCACTGCTCTGCACTGGGGCTGCTGCTGCTGCTGCCTCCAGGCAGCTCCCAGCCAGAACCAACCTTCCAGCACCCCCCCGATGCTGGCAGAGCCCTGCACCCTCAGGTCGCTTAATTGGAACCTCATTAAGGGACACAGCACCCACAGGGGTCAGTGCACAGCCCCCCCAGCAGCCAGAGCAGCAAACCCTCCCTGCAAGGAGAATTTCCTCACAAAATCCCAAGAGCGGTTTATGCCCTGAAACACGGGGATTTACCTCCCTCCTAAAGCTCTCACTTAACTTCCTATTAATTCTGGAGATTCTTGGTCTCCATCTCGAATTTCCAATCCTTTTTTCTTCCCCAAATCCCATAAGCCAAGTGCTCTTGGCTTCCACGCTGCTCTGTGGTAACAAATCCCAGAGTTTTAGGCACTGGAATTGCCAGGGTTGGCAATCTGGCTCCACTGCCACTCCCCACGAGGGGAAGGGAAGGAGCTGTGGGTGATGCCAGAAAGTCCAGGCAGGATCACATATTTGAAAAAAAAAAAAAATAAAAAAGAAAGAAAGAAAATTGCAGGTGGGGTGAATAATAGAAAAGGTTTCAAGGCTGGTACACGTTTTTCAGGAGTGCCTGCATGACTTCAGTGCCCAGGTCATTTGGGTACTTTTGAAGTTCTTACTCACATTCTATTTCTATAAATTGGGAGTTATTCTCATGTTACACATGTAAAGGCTGCTCTCTTGAACCACAGCTAGAACCAGAACAGGGCAAAAATGGGATTTGGGTTGAGCCTGGCCACTTTCCCTGTGCTGCTCAGGAGTCTGGCAGGGCCAGGTGAGGACCTGGAAAGCTGTTCCTGGTAAGTTTCCCTACCAATTTTTTGTTTGTTTGCTTGTTTCAAACATAAAAATGAAAATCAAGCTTCTTGCCAAGTCTGGCCATGACCAGCATAAAATTAATAAGTTTATTTTAGTGCTTTTCTCTTCCTCCTAAAGCTGTCATCCGTGGGAAGACAAATTAGTCTGGTAGTTTTTGTTTCCCATAAACAACTGCAGCATTTTACCACCAAAATCTCCAGTCCTGCCAAAGCCAGGGGATCCCTGGAATATCCCCAAAATGCCATTTAGGCGGCACGGGTAAGGCAGCAGATCCCAGCGAGGGGAAGGGGAGGCTGAGGCAACCCGGCAGCAAATCCAGCGGTGCAATGAACGCTCCCCCCGGCCAAGCGCTGCCTCCCGGGCATCCCAAGGATTCACTGACCTGGCCCCGCAAGTCTTCAGGATTTCTGGAAGCTCCGCGGTCCCCTCACCCTTCCCAGGCTCTCCGGGTGATGCTCACCCCCGCCTGCGGGAGAAGGAGAAGCTCGGGAGGAGCTGGGGGCACACGGGGAGGGCTGGGGAGGCTCCGGCCCCGCTGCGGGGTTTGGCTTCCCCGAGAGGATCCAGAGCAGGAGCGGCAGAGCCCGACCCAGAGCAGGAGCGGCAGACCCGGACCCGCTGCCTCCTCCTCCTCCTCCTCGTCCCGGCCGGACCCGCGGGCAGCGCTGGGGCCCGGCTGCGAGTGCAGGTGCGGTGAGACCCCCCCGAGCCCCGGGACCCCCGGCAGCTCCCCCGGGAGGGCAGCGGGAGCCGCATCCCTGGGGAGCCGCATCCCGGGGGAGCCGCATCCCTGGAGGAGCCGCATCCCGGGGGGAGCCGCATCCCGGGGGGAGCCGCATCCCGGGGGGAGCCGCATCCCGGGGGGAGCCGCATCCCGGGGGGAGCCGCATCCCGGCGGGCGCCGCACCCCGGGG
>VZRZ01005135.1:554-17459 GCA_013398175.1 Climacteris rufus | reverse complement strand
CATTCCCGATCTCTCCCGGTGCCATTCCCGGTGCCATTCCCGATCTCTCCCGGTGCCATTCCCGGTGCCATTCCCGACCTTTCCCGGTGCCACTCCCGGTGCCATCCCCGACCCTTCCCGGTCCCATTCCCGACTTTTCCCGGCTCATCCCTCGGGAAGCGGAGCCCCGGCAGCGCCCCCTGCTGGCGCTCCCAGCCCGGCACCCAAAAAGAGCCCGAATCGGGGAAATCGCGACCCGGGGCGAGGGCGCTGCGGGAACGGGGAGGGAACGGGGAGGGAACGCGTCCCGGGGGGTTTAGGAACAGGGAAAACTCACTGTGCAGCCCAGGAAAAGCAGCTGGAGCCGGGCCGGCCCTCCCGCTGCCATGGAAATCAGCGAGGATGCTCCAGGTCCCAGCGAGGATGCTCCAGGTCCCCAGCGAGGATGCTCCAGGTCCTGCCGAGCTTTTCCCGTTTTTTTTTTTCTTTTTCCAGCTTCGGGCTGGAGCTGCTGGCACGGCCGGGACCCGGCGGCGAAGGGGACACAAAAAGCTTCGTGCTGCTGCTCATCTCGCCCTCAAATTGGTTTTGAGCCCTAAAACCTCAACTGAGCCTCTGCAGGAAGAGCACAGGTTGTGTTCTCTCCAGCCAAGGCGGGGAAATTGTTTAATTCTCCCCCTTCAGCTCACAGAGGTCAGCCCTGGCCAAAAGCTCCTCAGAGAATTCCAAGGAATTCACCCCAAAACTCTCAGCCACGCTGGAAAATGAACATTTCACACCCCACCCCCCGAAGGATGAGGACCTGAGCAGCAGAAAAACGACACCAGTCGTGTTTATGGGTTATAAAAGCCCTTTTATAAAGCCATTTTTAAACAAAACCAAAAAGTTTACAAAAGAAAATAAAAGATACAGAAGAATGAGTTGCTTAATATATTCCAAAAAGGAGAAAAATAAAAGAGGGGACACAATTCCAACATGCTGAACAATAAAGGGTTCTTTTTTCCTTGTGGTTCTTTTTTTTAATACAAAATACAAGCGAAGGATACACATACTTAAAACAGAGCTCAGGAGCAGGTATGCAGTCCTGGGAACCCTTTTCAATAAAAGCAAAGCAGGGTTTTTGTTATTTTTTTTTTTCTTTCTTTGCAGGTACATACAGAGACTGGAATATGTAAAATTAAGTAGCACAAAAGACCATCACACAATTCTACCAATGAATGTTGCATCTATAAATTCACGAACATGGTCAACAGTCATGTTCACTTCAACCCCTTTTAAAAAAAAAAGTGTGTTTTTTTTTTTTTAATTTTAAATAAAGCATTAATGTTACATTCAGACTTAACTCCTAGTACCATGCTAGATCTCAGTGTTGTCAAGAGTTCCCAACCCCACTGGGCCCAGTGATGACTGTTTGCAGCTGCCCCTTTTGAAATAATAATTAAAAAAAAAAGAGAAAATTAAAAAGGATGGGGAGGGGAACTGCAAAGAGCCTGATTT
This sequence comes from Climacteris rufus, assembly GCA_013398175.1. Taxonomy (NCBI): domain Eukaryota; kingdom Metazoa; phylum Chordata; class Aves; order Passeriformes; family Climacteridae; genus Climacteris; species Climacteris rufus. Next base: position 15,983 of record VZRZ01005135.1, on the reverse strand, counting down.
TTAGGAAAGCTCACCAGGGGAATTGCAAATACTCAAGACAAATATTCATTGCATACCATAAAATGATGCCTTGCCAAAGGCCCAAGGCCCTACCTGGAGTCTCCTCCTCTACCTTCACACCGATTCCTCAGGGTTTGCTGTGACATGATGTCAAACAAAACAAAACAAAAAATTACGTAGCTCTTATTTACAAATTTTTTTTTTTCATTGTGTAACAATTGCTTCTGCAGGAGAGGGGGAGAAGAAAAAAAAAAAAAAAAAGAAAGCAAAGCTCAGAAACGCCGAGAACACAAAGGGGATGCGATGTCAGACGCTCCCAAGCGCGCACTCACACCCGCGCACTCACACACCAAAAACCGGGGGGTTTGACACACACTGCAGTCTGCCTGGAGCTGATTGAGGATCTCATCCCACCCACTCCCCCCTCCCCAAATATATATATAAAAAACCCTCGCCCCAATATACAAAGCGTATGCACAGGGTGGTTTGCAGTCACAGCGAGCATGCTGGAGGGGCGGCAAGGCTGCAGGAGCCGGGACCCACAGTGCTGGGCAGGGGCAGCTGGCAGGGCTGCACCACACCTCAGAAACATTTCTGCTGCAAGGGAAAGAGCTGCGTGAGAAAACACTCAGTCAGCTGCTGAAAGGGGGAGTCTAAGCCTGGCTTAGGGCTGTGCCTGCTTTGGGAGGGCTCCCGAGGGCGCTGCCAGCTCGCGGGGCACCCAGTCCTGGGCAGGACATGGTGCTGCTCCCATCTCCGTCACAACTTCTAGTTCAGCCTCCCAAAACTGCAGGGAAACAGCCAAAGTTCAGGGGAAATGTTCTGTTTGATCAGATACATACAGAATATAGAATTTCCACCTCCAGATGTGACACCAGCAACTGTTCAGTGACATTGTCCCCTGGATATCCATCTGCTCCACACCCTGCCTCCCCCCACAGAGGAACCTCCACTTCTCCATCAAATATCAAACCCATGGATCCCTTCATAGCTTCTAGGAACCATGTGTTCAACAATAGGATCTGTTATAAAAATAAACACTTCACAAACAAATTACATAAAGCAAAGCACCAGTTTCTACAGCTCAAAAGCTTCCAGCATGGTACAGTTTCCTTCCCTCCCTCTTTAACCTGGGTGCCTCAGTGTCTGTTGTACCTTTGTGACCATTACCAGTGGAAAGGGAAAAAAAAAAAAAGGAGGAAAAAAAAGAAAAAAAGGAAAAAAATCCCCAGGAATTCCAGCAGATTTTCTGCCACTGCCCTGGTGGTCCCTCACCCCAGTGCTGGCACAGGAGCTGGGCAGGCTCAGAGCTGTCACCTGGCACTGCTCAGGCACCCAAGGGCTGCTGCTGCTCTCCCCTCACCCTCTGCTGCCTCAGGAAGTTAAAACTGAATTAAAAGCTCCTCAGCTGCCCCATTTTTAAGTCATGCTCTCCCCCAGCATCCATTCTGGCACCCCCTCAGCTTGGCATGGGTGACCCAACTGAAACAAACCATCTTTAGCACGAAATCCCAACTGGAATTGCCAATTCTGACCGATTTTGACAAGTTGAAGGCAGGGCTGTTGGCATGAACTGCACAGCTGGATGTGGTGGTGTGGGCTCAGGGAAGGATGGACAGAGGGAAACAGCAGGGAAGTGATGAGAGTAAGACCAGGGCAGGGCTCTAGACTGCCTGAATTTGGGAATAAATCCACTGACCTGTCTGCACAGGCTCCAGAACTACAGCTGTGTAACAGAAAATCTTTTCAAAGCCTTCTCCTGTGAAACTCTCTGCTCCATGGAGAACTATTCAAGCTCCTCAAGAAAAGCAATTTCCCAGCTTTCCTTCCAGAAATCAGAATGCTTCACACAAATTAATCCCACAGGACAAAAGTGAAGTCTGCCACTACTGAAAGATGTGTGCTAAAAAAAACCCCTTCAAAATAATAAAAATATGAAGCTTGACAATATTATTCTGTCTGAGAAAATGTAAACTGCTGCATTTCTAACAGAGTAGCCAAGGGACTGCCAGGGCTTAGTGTCTGCACCAGTCAGCAAAACAGCAAGATTCAGAAAAAGCTACAAAATCCCCAAAATCCAGGGTTTTCATAGTGTTTGGGTTGTGACACACTCAGAGAGAAGCATCAGGCAATCTCTAACACGTGAGAAAGCAGAACAGTTTTTGGAAGATAAAGAGCCAAACTTGCCAGGCATAAAATAACCCAAAACCTGAAGTGAGAACAACAGGAAAGGATTTTTCACAGCCTTAACTTTTCTTAACTGTGGTAGCAAAAAAATAAACAAACCAAAAACGTCTTTTAGGTGGGACTTACAAAATACACTCTTCACAAAACATCTGGCCTAGCAGGTGAAGAACCAGATCACCTGGAATTATCTTTGTACTTTTTTAATTCCCAAAAAAACCCCATGGACAAGAGTAGCTCAAAGCACAGTCTGGACTGGAGGAGAACAACTCTGTGAACCAGACACGAGCAGAAGTGTTTGCTACCCCCAAATGGCTTTTAAAATTTGTCCCTTTGTTTCCCATATTACCCAAGAAGAGGGGACTGGGAGTTCAGGGAATGCAAGAGACTCTGCTCTCCCAGAAATGCAGTGTTGGAGAGGAGAGGGGATGACATCCACTTCTCTTTCAAGATGAGATTTCACTCCAGCCTGAAGCTGTTCTGAAAAATTCAACCGTTAAAAAAATCAAAAAAGATTTACAATGAAACAATGATCATCTTTTATTGTAACTGCAACAGTAGTTCCACGAGAGTCAAGAACGTTAGAGAACTTCAATTTTTATAAGCCAAGGTAAAGGAATTTACCAGCCTCAACAGAACCCAGGGCTATGAATCACACAGAACAATCACTCAGCTGCTGGATGAATATTCCATTCCCCACTTGAGGCTCCACACTGTGCTCAGCATCTTCAGGCTCCCTCAGTGTCCTTCCTGATCACATTAGTGTCTCACATCTAAGAGCTCTCTCCAACCCAAAGAGGATTCCCACTCTGGTGCCATGTGCACCACAAATCCAACTGATTAGCTGCCTTATGTTACCTTCAAGAGGCTGCTTACAAAATGGGTAGTTCTGTGACAAAACAAAAAAAAAGAAGGATGCAAAGCTTGTCAGCTGGGAGATAACTGTGAGCAACAGACAGAAGCACAAACAGTTTAAGGAAAAATTTAAAAAAAAGGAAGAAAAATGGAAAAATGGCAGGTCCAGTTTTCAATGTTTCCACCAACAAACATGGCAGCAACCTCTGTCTCAGGGTTTGAAAACCAAAGCTTGTGGAGTTCAATGGAAGTTTTAAAAAATGAAAAAAAAAAGGATATGGCTCCTTTGATAAAAACACATTAAAATGCCACCACACACACCTCGAGTGCCTTGCATTTGGAGGGACACCCTGCTCTCCTGCCAGAGCACAGCCCTGCAGCTGCTCCCAGCCCACCCTGCCCAGCACCCAGGGGAGCAGCAGAGCCTCCCTGGGCAGGGAGGGAGGGAGGGAGAGGAGCTGCAGGGGCTGCTGCCTGCCTGCTGTGCCCTCTGCAGCTGCAGCTCCCTGCCTGCTGTGCCCTCTGCAGCTGCAGGGGCTGCCAGGCACAGCTGGAGGGCACAGCTGGAGGGCACAGCTGGAGGGAGAGCAGAGCAGCACCAAAGCCTGGCTCAGAGCACACAGGAACCCTCTGCTCCACACCCACACAAGGACACCCCTCGCCCCAAAAGCTGAAGAATTGAGTTGCACATTATCTGCTTTTTTCTCCTTGGAAAAGGCTATAAGCACGTTTGCCACGATCCCAAATGGAAACCGGTTTTAAAAATGGTTTGCAGTTTCTCTTCCCTGTTCTGCCCATCTACAGCCAACCCTGAAGAAATAAAATGAGAGTTAATGGATGTGGGAAGCCTGTAGGTTGAATATCTGGATGTGCCTAGAATGGGCTGCAATTTGCCTACAGCAGAAGAGTTTTCTATCCAGCAGAGACAAAAGATCTCCCATCCTAAATGGAGGGTCTTTCTAAATCAAAGACACTGGGCCATCTCCCAGTCTCCTGATTGCTTTCCATAAAAAACCTGCCTGAATCCAAGGAACACAGGATTCCTCCCTGTGTTTCATCTCCCTCCACTGGAATTACATCAACTACATTTTTGTCTGAGAGTGAACTCGTCTCAAAGTCTGTTAAAACAGAGGTTCATTATTTTTTTCCATATATTCCAAATACAGAATAATAGTTTTAAACAACTCTTACCAGCACTGGGAAATCTATTCTACTTAAGGATTTGTAAGTATGGTTTCCACAGATCAACCTCAAACCTTATTGCTTCACAACTGCAGTATCCCTTGGAAAAAAAAAATAGATTTAATGGTCTGTTAATTTGTCTCAAATGGCTTTTCAGATTTGGAGGGGGAGGGAGAACGGAATGGCCAACAGAGAACATTGACTTCAAAATATTACTGTATAAGGGTTTCCTCTTATTAAAAAAGGATACACTGTATTAAACAGCTGAAAGTAAAGACAGCATTCAAAGCCCATGAGTCAAGCCACAGCCAAAACCGTGTTCTACCCCTAAGTATGTTTTCTTTTCCTTTTTCTTTTTTTTCTCTTTTTTTTTTTTAAACAAAGGTTTCCTCAACTGCCATTTAATCTTCACCAGAGGGTGCTTCATCTTCAGATCCCTCATCCCCTGACTTCTCTGGTGGAGGGCTGGCTGATTTTTTCTTTTCTGGGGGACTTTCAGGCTCTTCATCCTCTTCTTTGGGGGATGGGGTCTTTTCTTTTGTTGCCTTGGAAGCTGTGGGGCGACCTGCCTTCCCTTTGCCTTTCACTGGACTGGGGGTCACTGGAAAAAGAAAAACCTTGTCAAACTTAGCAGCAGCAAAGGCAAAAAAAGCCACACTGTGTTCCACAAAGGGCATTTCAAAGTTACTTCAGTAGCAGTTTCAGTGGGTTTTGCCTTCCCTATTAAAAAAGCTGAAGAGAAATCTAACAAGATTTAAAAGCTGTTTAATTACAAGTCCTACTAATTGCTAATTATGAAATCGTACATGAATGTAGCTCTTGTCAAACCAGAACATACCTTGCTATTATCATTTTAACTTCCTGCAGAAATGCAGCCAGTTTTCCTTTGGTTCAGATTTCCCCTCCTGAAACCATTACACTCCCAAACAAAACCACAAATTTTGTTATCTGGCTGAGCCACAGGAACTCAGAATGCAGCACCTCAGCAGGGAAGGTTTTGAATACTCTGCAGTTTTTACCAACAAGACCTAGATATTAACTCAACCCCTACAGTAAGAATTAAAGCCAGCTTATTATTCCACACTGCTGCTTTAAATTTGGCCCTTCAACATTTATGTGCATGTCTGTGACCACAAGATTTCTACCAAGGCTTCTACAGCACAAAAAGAAAACCTGAATTCTAAACCTAACTGAGAAACTTTCCTTGCACAGACTCACCTGTAGCCTTTAGCCTGGGCTTGGGCATTTTCTTTTCTTTCCTCTCTGGCTTGGATTTCTTGGAGACCTTCTTATTTTTCTTTTTTGAACTGCCATAGTCACTATCATCATCATCTTCCATGAGGAAGTCTTCATCACTTCCTGAATCTGCTGAAAGCGTAATGAAATTTCAGTTTTTTGGGGAAAAAAGGAGGGAAGGGAGTAAAGACACAACTGAGATCTGCCAGTTCAGCTGTGGAGACAGACTCTGAGACCTTGTGGCTTTCCATTTTTCTGCTGTGGTAAAAAATTTGGCTTGGCTTTTACATCATCAGTGCCTCAGAGGGACAGCAAGAAGCAGCAAAAAGCATTGAAAACTTTACAATAATCCTTTAGGGCTGCTTGGTAAAATACACCTTGGTAAAAAATGCACACACATCTTGGTAAAAAATGCACAGAGATCTTGGAAAAAAATACACACACCTTGGTAAAAAATGCACACACATCTGGGTAAAAAATGCACACACACCTTGGTAAAAAATACACACACACCTTGGTAAAAAATACACACACATCTTGGTAAAAAATACACACATTTGGGTAAAATGCACACACATCTGCGTGAAAAATACACACACACCTTGGTAAAAAGCACACACATCTTGGTGTAAAATGCACACACGCCTTGGTGTAAAATGCACACACGCCTTGGTGTAAAATGCACACACATCTGGGTAAAAAATACACACATCTCTTGGTAAAAAATACACCCATCTCTTGGTAAAATATGCACACACATCTTGGTAAAAAATACACACAACACCTTGGTAAAAAGCACACACATCTTGGTAAAATCCACCCAGCTTTGCTGCCAACTTTGAATACAAATTCTAGGTGTGCAAACCCCAGCTGGACAGATACTCAGTAAAAATGAAGTTTCTAAGGAGCAAAGCTCAGCTCTGCAGCGTCACAGCCAGAAAGCCACTGCTCCTTTTGCTGTCACACTGGTGCTACCCCTGCACAACCCATGTACTCACTCTCCTGGAACTGTGCCTCATCATCCTCCTGCTCCTCCTCCTCGCTGCCCACATCATCCATGAGCATCTCCCGCTGCTTGGAGGCCGCTTTGGACGCCGCCTGCCGCTGCTGACGGACGTTTTTGTGATCCTCCTTCTCATCCTCGCTGTCCTCTGCAGCAAAAGCCCCAGGTGGGGGTGAGTACAGAGCACAGAGCCCCTGGCCCAGGCAGCACGTGGGCAAGACAAGGGGCAGGGCATTCCTGAGGGAGTTCACACACTCAGGGAGTGCCTGAGGACAGCAGGGCCACGCTCAACCTCAGCAGCACCTTCCCCAGTCACCCAGCAAGGACCCTCTGCAAGATTTTTCACTGCAAACAACCTCTTTTTTTCCCTTTTTTTACCTGCAGGCCTTTTCCTGGATTTGGAGGCTGCTCTCTTGTTCTTGTCTGGTTTAGCCTTCTTTCCTTTTTTGCTTTTTTGGGAGCTCTCGTAGTCGCTGTCAGCTTTGCCATCATCTGCTCCTACGTCATCATCTTCACTGCCAAAATCTTCATCTGCAAGGGAAAGGCACCAGGGTGAAGCTCTTTATATCATTCTGGGTAAGAACTACAGGGAAGGGATCACCAGATCCATCCATCTGTGAAGACAAACTTTATAGGACCATCACATTACACAAAAAAATCCCAAGTCAGGGTGGGAAGTAACAGCAGCAAAGGCAGCATCCAACTTCAGAGAAGCCAAATTATTTCTGTCCTATCTTAAATCCTACTCCTGCAACTCTCACAGACACAATTTTGAAGATACATGATCAGTACAATGCAATCAGTTACCTGCTGAGTGTGAATCATCTTTCTTAGTCTTCACATCTTTGTCTTCTGAATCCTCACTGCAAATGGGAGAAAGATAAAGTCTGAGTGCTGTCTTTACTTGGGTTTCAGCCACTGTGGTATGGAAAGTAACAATTTTTAAAGTGCAAACTGATGTCTAGGCTGAGAATTCTCACTTTTCCTGGACATACACTTCAGGATTCCTCAGCTCTGTAGTTATCATGGTTGGAAAGACAATGTTCAAACCCTGAATCACATAGAAACTTAAACCAAGCAGGAAATAATCAGATTGAGGTGAACACTGCACCCTGAAACCCACCCACAATCCACATGGCTTCCATTTTAATTACAATACTGATGCTTTATATGCTGAGTCTATACATGAAATAAAGGTTTATTCTGAACACATTTGTAGTCAGCACTTGTCTTTATGTCATTGTTTAGACTCCATTCTGTGCATGTTGCTGAACATGGCACATGTCTGGTCTAAGCTCTCTGAAATGATTTGATCATTTCACTAATTTGGAGAATAAAAGACACCTTGGGGTTATAGAACAAGAACCAGCTGGCAGAACCTCCATCCCTGAAGCTGATAACTCTCATGAAAACAAAAATGACTTCAAAGGTCTCATGGCAATCATTTGGGGACCACAGTTAATGCAAAATGGAAAACTGGACAGGAAAATTTCCCTCCTCAGTAGGGCAGCACTGAGCACCAGTTACCCAACCAAGTTACTGTGTTTATGAATTAGCCAAAATGAGAAACAAAGAGCCACAAAAGCAAGAACTGGCCCCTAGCCCGGGTGCCACTGCACCACCCCATTCACCTGGCAGCTCACGGATGCTCTGAGCAGACTCAGAGAGATGGAAAATCAGCTGCACCTTGCACTGCCTCACCTGCAGCACTGCACCAGCTGCCAGAGCTGCTACAGCTGCCAGCCCCTGCCATTCCAGCTGGATCCATCCCCTGGATTTATCTCCTGGTGAGGCAGCACTGACAAGTGTTTCACACAGGGTTTCTCTGCTCAGCTCAGGAAGAAACCACTCAGTGGCTCAGCTGCTCGTGAAGCCCTGACTGAGCTCCCCATCCTGCCCTGCACCCTCGAATTCCATTGCAGCCACTGCTCCCCACGTGCAGCCAGAGGTTTGGAGATGGATTCTAACAGGTGAAATGCTGTTTTTACCTGTCCTCCTGAGAATTCTTCCCAGATCTCCTCTTGTTTTTAGCCTCTCGGGGAGACGAGCGGATTTTCTTGGAGGGGGGACCTGAATCTCTTCCATAATCTTCATCTGGACAGGATAAAATGGGTTGGAATCAAACTCCTGCTTCCCACCAAACTGCCTCCCTCAGCTACAACTTAAAGTGATCCTTTCATACTCATCAAAAAGAAGCCCTTCAAAAAGAAAATAAAATCACAAAGCTTCAAACAAACTCTGATGGCAGCAAAGTGCTGGTTTAAAGCAGGGTTTCACCTGTTCTTCTGCCCACAGCACAATAAAAAAGCTGTGTACAGTTGAGTCTGACACAGGGGAACAGATAAAAACCCTCACAGTATCTCACTTTACACTTAGTTATTACATAAACCTATAAAGAATTACTATCCATACATATTTCTACATGCTTCTAACAGCCAACACTGTTTACTGCCCTGTGATGTGAAGAAGGATGTCACTACACAGGAGTTTACAGCACAACTTTTTATAACCATTACACAATAGACATTCAATGACTAACAGGACTGCAATCAAGAATTATGCATATTTGTTTCACATTAATTACCAGTGCAACCTGACTTAGCATTGTGTTTATCTTCCAAGAACTCAAAAATATATTCCATATGGCACCCGGAAATGTTTCTTTAATTCACAGATTGCATCTTTTCAATGCAATTCCCCCAAATGCCTGGTAATAGGGGCCCAAGTAGAGCCATAAAATAAATAGAAAACATATTTTCCTGTAGAAAAAAAAGTGGCATCAAGGAGACTCTGCCACAAAACATAACATAGAGCAAGGGAGGCATTGCTGCCAACAGCCTCAAGGCACTACAACAATACAAGCATTAAATAATAAGATTTCTATCACCATTGTTTGTTTAATACAAAACATATGAGAATCATTACATTTTCAAATACTTATTAACAGTTCAGGCTGTGAAGAACAGAAACTCCTTAGAATTTGAGTTGAAGAAGTGACTAGAAGCAAAACAATTAATATGCACGGCAATAATGAACTGCTCAAGGATATGAAGAAAAAAGTCATTTACCAGCATCATCTGATTCCTGAAACTGGGAGTAATCGACCACCTTCCTGTTCCTGTTAAAAAGCAGGAGAAAAAGAAAAATTAGGAATTTGTAATTTCAGAGATATAGAAGCTTTAAGTAACAAGAAGTGCCCCATCCTTGCTTCCAGGGCTGGATTTGTAGCCCAAAACCATCCCAAGAAAACTTTCATGAATGAGCCACCTACACCTCTGAAGTGAGAAGTGAACATAAAGCCTATTAAAGCATATACAGCATTTTCCTGAGGAAATGTTATAATAACCTGGATTATAATCTCAAAATCTGGATAAATACACAAATATTATCATGAATCAAATAAACATTCCTTAACTGCTGTTTTGAATTTCTGCTCCTCACAGCTCAATATACCCACACCTGCTCTCACACCTTCTCCTCAATTTTTTATTTTCCCTGTTTCTGAAACATTTGAAGTTTTCCTGGGGCTTCCAGCACCTTTCTCACGGAGTTACACTGATCCTGTAGGAAGATGTCAGAGAGCTGAAAGTCAACACAATTCAAGCTGCTTCTTGAACTTCCTGAAGCCTCAAAAATGAAACAGAAGGAACTGTTGGCTGTTTTATCAGCACCTTGTGCATTTACTTTATTGACAAGACACCACTGCCCTGTACTACAGCTACCAAAGGGCATCAAGGCAGCCAAAAACTGAATTCCAGCTGAATTCCAGCTGATGAAGCCTCAAAGGCAAACAGCTCCTGCACAACTGGGAGAGGAGGCTCAGCTGGGAAGGCCCCAGAGAGGTTCAGTCCCTTTTCTCAGTCCTTCTGGCCCAAATCCAAGGCTGAATTTGATTTTGCAGCAATCATCACATGAGCTCACTTGTCCAGCTGCAAAAGCCAAGGGAGTGCCCTCAGCTCCATCCAGCACAGGGATCCAAGCTCCTGCCCCTCCTTCCTGCTCTCAGCACACAACTGCAAATCCAGAGCTGCATTAATTAATGGTCATTAACACCCTGCACTGCTGAGAAACCTCTGGGGTGGGGAGACACCCCCAAAGTCATCCCTGCTGATCCATCTCAAATCAATCTGCACTTGCACCTCCAATTTACGGCTCCCAGCAGCAGCAGCCTCCAAAGGATGCAGGAGCAAGATTGTTTTATCTCAACCCAGCGTCAAACCTCTTCTTTTAATTAAAAATCCAAATCCAAATCCCTCAAGAAACACCCCAAAAACCAAACAGGCAAATCAAAGGAAGGCAAGAGCAGTCATTGGGTTTGTCCAGGTTGAATCCCATCCAAGCTCTGGAGCACGTGTGAGTGGAACAAAGTCCAACAGCACCGTGCTCAGAGCTCTGCTCCTCCCTCCCAGTCTGAGCAGGAAAAAAATACCAATTTAGGAACACAAGCATTGGCAAAGCTTGTCTTGGTTTATCACCCAGGGATTTACACTCCTATTCCAACAAGCAGCCTTCCTGAAGATTGCCTCCTGACCCATCTCAAGTGAAAACAGTAATTTTATCCTGATACAATAACAATAAAGTTACTAAATAAGAGGTCTGATTTCATGTAAGTATTGGGTTTTTTCCTGCAAAAGCAGGAACAGGGTGAAAAAATCAGAATTGCCACACGTTCTGTTAAAGCAGCTTTGTCAAGCAACACTTTCAGCCATCACTGATGCAACAAACAAGATGGAAATGGCAGTTTTTCCACCTTGCTTCCTTCAGAGACACATTAAATCAGGTACTGCAAATAACAGTGGCAGCTGCAACGTGAAGAAGAACCCTGTCCCTGTGGAAAACATCCTTTCCCCAGCACTGTCCCCTGTGTTTTCAGCTTCCCTTACATGCTGAACAGTTGTGGTGTTTGCATAAAAAGAATAAATCCCAGTTTCAGAAGAACCCAAGAGAGGCTGTTCCCTTGCATTATCAGGGCGAGGAGAAGGGTGGAGTAAAGAAGGAATATCTGCAAATACAGATCTGCTTGTGTGCCCAAGAGCCCCAGAGATCACAGGGACAGGAACAACCCTTCTCCTCACTGAGTTCTCAGCACTCACCTCGCTCAGAGCAGCTCAGTTTTATTTAGAACTGTCAGCAGCGCTGATGTGCAGCAACAACCACGGCTTTGCAAAGAGAGCCTGCAGTGTTTACTACACCAAGGTGATAAGAACACAGAGTGTAAGCTCACTGGAGCCCAGAGCCAGGAAAACACAGAGCTGCTCTTGTCAATGAAGAGCCTCTCTTTGCCACAACATGTTAAGGCAGGCAAGCAGACACAGAAATAAACTATTTATTAAATCCAGTTAGACTGAGCATTAAAAGATGGGCTAGGAGACATCTGGGATGGGTATTGTTCAATCTGCTTTAAAACAGGCATTGAAATATAAAGGTAACTGCCTTGCTAATTCAGATCAACAAAGTGTGCATGTGAAAAGTGCAGAGAGAGGTCCAACAGCCCCAGTTTTTAATGACAGCTGTCAGTCCAACATCTGGAACAAACAGTAACTCCTCTAGAAAGCCATCACCATGTTAGGATGGAAGCACTTAGCAAAGTAATTCTGCAGTAATTTAACTACAGCTCAGAATTGCACAGTAATTCTTGCAACCTGTACTTGATGCCTGCCAAACTGCAATTTTAAAATTATGAAAAGCAACATCAACACGTCAAAGGATCACTAAATGCCTACAGGAAGGATTGTATGGTAGAACCTCATCTTCAGTTTACTCCCTAAACCTTCAGCCTTTGTAAACCTACACATCAGCATAGCCCTACAATCAAGTAGAAAATTCTGGGTTTTTTTAGAGGGAATGCTTGGATCCCCAGGTATTTGTAGAGGAATTAAATTCCACAGGTAAAGTCCAAATTAAAACATGAGGTTGTGAAAAGCAATGCTAAAGGGAGTCTTCAAAAATCCATCACTGCTCTCACCATGCACTGAGGAGGAACGTTTAGGTCAAATGACAACAGCAGAAGCAAGAACCCACCCTGTAATCCACCAGAGCAAGCAAAGTGATGAGATGGTTACTGAGATTTTGTTGTTATTTTCACCAGAGCCTTTAACCAGAACACTGAGCATCTGTGAACAGAGCTCCAGCCCTTCCCTCACCCCCAGGGCTGGGGCAGCTCTGGCTCAGCTTTCCCTTTCTGCTTCTCATCCCAGTTGGCAAAGTCCCTCCTTGGAGGCCAATATTATCAATAAATATTGCCATTAGAAGCACCTTTTGGTGCCTTTTTTGTACATAGAAAATGAACATTCCAGCCAGAAGTGTTTCTTGCAGGCACTTCCAGAGCTGGACTGGATTGAGGTTTTCCATGACCACTGACCTAGAACCAGCAGCAGCAGGTGACACAAGGCACGAGGTGACACTCAGGGACCTCAAACACATCACCCTGGGGCTGGTCTGGCCAAAAATTGGCACAACTGGACTCAGACAGGACTCAAAAACAAGAAAGTCCCACTACACAGGGCAGGGTGGGTCTGGGGTGACTCCCCACCTCTCCAAGACCAGGCACTGCTCATGGCATCTGCAGGATTTGTAGGGATCTACACGACTTTTTAACTCCAGAAAACAATTAAGTGATTTATGCAGCAATAATTTAAGCACTCTTGTGCCCATTCTCTATTTGGCTCTAACTATAATTGTGATTTTTACCACAGAAATGATGCAGAGGGGAAACCAAATCCAAATATCCACCCCACCCAAATCACTTGTGTTGTCCCTGATATTTTGATTTTTATTGTACCTCAACCTTCTGTTTCTCTTTAGACTGAAAGTGAGCAAGGATCCTCTTTTTATTCATCTGCAAAGTGTCTCCAGCCTCTCCCTGTCCCATCACACAGCATCACTCCAGTTTTATTAAGTGAAGTGCCAATCTTTCCTGCAACCCCATGGAAGCTTTTCCACAATCACAATATTTACACTTTACATTGCCCAGACACAACACTGGCAACAAGTTATATTTAAAGAATAAAGATATTTTTTCCTGCAAGCAAATTTCCCCCCTTTCACTGCAGTGCCATTAGCAGGGATTCAAAGCCAGAGAAAATGAAGTGTGTAAAGCCTTGAAGCACTGAGATCAATTCATAACTGGCTTTAATCTTAAAATGAACAACCAAAAAACCCCTGGGAATTCCACACCTGCCCACAACATCTCAATCTGCAAAGCCTGCAGGAAAGGAGGACCAGCAAGTCAAAGGGATCAGTGAGGAAAAGCAGGAGCAAGGCTCCAACAGAATCAAAATTCTGACTTAAAACACATTAATTGATGTTGTGCATAAAGAAATAGTGGCTCGAAGTATTTTGTTTTATTTATCACAGCCCTGTAAGTAGCCACCAGCTGCTCTTTGCAGTATTTCAGGAGTACCCACAAGATGCAGAGGTTCAATAATTCCAGGTTCCTTTACTTTTTATTCCTTGCCTTTTTCTAACAATAGTGAAAACACCATCATTATCCTTCCAGGAAAAATATAATTACGTAGAAAGTACTTGGCACTCAGTGCCAGGCACATGAAGCCTGTAAATACCAGGACTTTATTACTACTTAATTTAAAGTAACTGACTTCAACAACCAGACTCAGCCTTAAGTCCATTTTCTCCAACAAGTGGAGTGAAACCAGGGATATCTGATGGATTTTATTAAATTCACTGTTTCAGGTGCATACATATTCACCAGAAACCAGCAGACATCATAAATTCATTCAAAGAACACTGACTGGAGCAAAACTTTCCCACCACTAAATCTCACCCAGCTGAAGAACCTTCCACCAGGCTGCCATGTTACCAACAACCAGCTAAGACAGAAAAAAATGCATTCCAGAATTAATTTATTAATGGATTTACACCTACCAGCAGAGTTCTCTAGTTCAGACTGAGCACAGCAATATAACGTAGCAGCCACTGAGTATTTCCCTTTTTTCCCCTGGGAGGACTATCAAATACAGGTGGATAAAGAGCTGTTACCTCCACCCTGGCACCTGCCAAGAGGTTTTGTGCTCCTGAAAACCTCCTGGACTTTGCTGCTTCACCTTCCTGCACAGCAGAGCCTGTCAGCTGAGGGGGACACCAGTCCCACCCTCCACAACGCTGCAGGACTGTCTTATTTTCATTATTTTTTGGCAACTCTTACAAAAAGACTTAATGCCAGCAAGCTCAGAAGCTCTGCTTTTAAAGCCACAAGCTCTTCCTTACCTGGAGCAAGTCTGCAGAGCTGGGAAGTGAAGCAGCAACACCGAAGTGTCCCCCCAGGCAGCAGAGTCACTAATTTGGGAATCTCACCCATCACTGAGCCACTCCCCTACTTAGCAAAGTACTCCTGGCTTCCCTTTATTTTTTAAACTCTGCATATTAGAGATCCTACTTAAGGCTATCATCTATACATGTAAAAATGTATCATAACCACAATTAATTTGTATTGATTATTTTAAATACCCAAAATATCTGGCATCCACACCCCAGACCAGGCTCAGTGGGAATAAAAGTACAACCAGTTCCTTGAGGTGTCTTGAGAATGAAGACATTTCCAAGCGTTAGAAGAACACCTTGGGAAACCTCACACCTTTTCTATAAAGACAACTTAAATCACGAGTTCACTCTCTTTCCAGAGAGAAGTCAAAGGGAACACACTCCCTGCCACCCCTTTGGAAAAGCTTTGAGATATAAGGGAAGAACATAACCACAGAACATCCTGAGCTGGAAGGGATCCACAGGGATCGCCCAGTCCAACTCCAGCCCTGCACAGACCCCCCAAAATCCCACCCTGGGCATCCCTGGCAGCGCTGTCCAAACCCTCCGGGAGCTGTGGCAGCCTCGGGGCCGTGCCCATCCTTGGGCAGCCTGGGCAGTGCCCGCACCCTCTGGGGGAAGAACCTTTCCTTGATTTCCACCGCAACCCTCCCTGCCACAGCTCCAGCCGCTCCCGGCTCCCACCTCCC
>VZRZ01005134.1:392579-495409 GCA_013398175.1 Climacteris rufus | reverse complement strand
GGCGGGGGCTGCGCTCGGCCGGGGAGGGACCTGCGCATCCTCGCATCGCCGCGCCGGGCGGAGGCACCGGCAACACCCGCCGCTCGCGTCCCCGCGCTGAGAGAGCAGAGAGGAGAGCGGAGCAGCGGGAGGATGAGCCGCGCCGTGCTGGCCTGGCTGGCGCTCTGCGGGAGCCTGGCGGCGCCGCGCCCCGCCCGAGGTGAGGGGACGGAGGGCGGCGGGGACGGGCGGGGGTCGCGGTGGCGCCGGAGCTCCCGCAAAGTCGGAGTCCAAGTGCGCGGGGGAGCGGGGAGGCGGCTTCCAGCCGGGCGCCCCTGTCTGGGCTCCCCTTTTCTCTCTATGGATAAGAAAGAAAAATTACTTATCTCTGCGTTTGGAATAGAAGCCGGCGAAAGATCCGTCCTCGGACACGTTCGGTTTTGAAACTATGCTTAATTAGAAGGGAAAGCAATGCCCTGAGAGCTTAACTGTAATCCAGATGAGCGGCTGGGAAGATTTAATATCCGCAGAGCTGTCCACATCGCTTTTCCCGTCCTACCCTCACCCGTCCCCAGTCACCGGTCTTCACTGCAATTTGGAGGATGCTAGTTCCCAGCCGGAGACACGGCAAACCGCGGAACACTTTGCAAACACGTCGGGGAGCTTGAGCATCTCGGCAGCAGCCAGCAGCTCTTGCCAGCCGACCCTTTCGCTGCCTCCCTCTAATTAGGTCTTCTCCATCTAAAGCACCAGCGGCGCCTTCTCGGTGTCTCACCCCCTTCCAAAACAAAAAAATCCCCCCCAAAACCACAAACAAACAGAAAAAAATCCAACCAACAAACCAAAAACCCTACCAGAAAAAAAGAAAAAGAAAGCCAACCCTACCCCAGAGAGATAACTTTAGAGCTCTTGGGAGTTATTAATCAGTTAGTGCAGGCTGTAGGGGTTTTTCCTCCTCGCATTAAAAGTTGTAGGGGCTCATGGTGCGGCGAGCGGGATGCGGGATGCGGGACCGGTGCCCTGCGCACGGAAGGTGCGGGGGCTGCCCGGGGCGGAGGGCGATCGCTCCCTGCCCGGGCATCCCCCTCCCCGCCGGGACCGCCGCGACTCCGCTCCTCCTGCCCGCAGCCCCCCGGGGACCCTTCTCGTCCTCGGCGAGCTCCGAGCGACCTCCTGTGCCGCCGGTGTTCTGTCCCTCTGTGCGATCCCACCCGGCGTGAAGACCCTTCCATCCTCCTGCTCCCTAGCACAGCTGTTGTCCTGATGAGTACCCGAATATTCCCACTGACTTTTGGACCCGTTCGCCTCATTATTAACTTTTTTTTTTTTTTTCAGTGTATCAGTAAAACTGAATATTTCATTAGACCTTAAATTATTCAGCACGGTGGCTTCTCAAAATCCGGTAACGCTCGCACAGTTGGAGTGAGCATGTGATAGCTTATGCAATGTGCCCTTGTACCTGTGGTTTATTCCCCAAAGTCTCCTTTTTGAGCAAAAGATAACTGTATCTTCCACAAAGTCTGGACTGGTCATAAGTACTTTGCCCTGGGCTTCTGTGAGATTTCAGATAGCTCACATCTGTGACATTTTGTCATTAAAGTCTACGGGTTTGCCACGTTTTCAGGTAACTTCAGAACAGAGAGAACTTAACAGATTTTACAGCCGAAGTGAAATAGGAAGGAAAAAAATCCATTTGCTCAGTGATTGCTAAAGATGTGATTGTTCAGTTAAAGGTTTGTCCTTGGCTTTCGAAAAGAAACAGAATAAAATTTTACTGAGTCTTTTTTTGGGTGCTGAAACAGAGCAAAATGCTGCTTGACAGGTCTGATATACTGGGTTAATTTTGCTGGCTGTCATAACATTTACTTTTAATAGATCCTCTCTAAGTTCCAATGACTCCAAGCACTGAAAGTAACCAAAACTCAACCAAAAGCAGGTTTTGAACAGTGCAAAACTTGCTTCAGCACTACTTGGTATGAGTCCATTTCTGTAATGGTGTGGAATAAAAACCAGTGGAAGTGTCGTCTGTGCAGTGGTCGGTTCTCACCTGCCCTTTGGGGTAAATTCCAAGTGCAGATCAAAGTTGAGTCATATGCTTCATTACTGACCTGCATTTCAAGCCTACTGCTGAAGAAAAATACTAGCTGGGTTTCTTATTGGAGCTCTGCAAAGTAGTGATGGAGGTCGAAATCCTGTTTAATCATGATGTCTTAAAAACATCTTTTGCTTTTTCTCTTTGGAACAAACGCGTAGTATTTGAGCAAGTTTGGGGTGTTTGTTTATGCTGTTGTTGTGGTGGTGGTTTTAAGGGAGAGGGAAGGGAGAGAAAGATAGTACTGCTAATGATGAAAGAGTTCTCTCAATGGGAGACTGTGATTTTCTTCTTCCTGGCTAGTCTGATAAATTTGCAATCTCATGCACTGTAACAGGAGCCTGATCTTCAGAGATGTGTTTATATGCAAGTACATGATGAAACCAGCCTTCAAGGGTGCAGTGACTTCCAGCCCTTAGTTTGCAAGAAAGATGCAGGTGCATTTTTAATAAGCAATATCCTTTTATACATATTTAAAAACAGCTGTAAGCTTTGTACATTTGCTGTTGTTGCTGTTCCTTGGTCAGATTGGAATGCCAGGCACTCTGGTGTCTTACCATGTGTGGACAGACAGTAACTACCAGGGTGACTACAGAGACTACAAGAGATTATTTCAGGAGGAAGAAACACAGTGCATCCCACCTACAGTAATACTCACGAGTACTTCTTTGTATTATTTTTAGGGATAAATAAGCCAGAACCTTTCAGAGTAGTCAGCAAAGACTGGGATCATATGAAAGAAAAGCATGATTTAAAACTGGTGGCCGTTTTAGTTCCCAGATACACCTCTGGCCATGGGGTAAGCTCATCAGCTGCAGTAATGGTGCTGTAGGTGCACAGCAAATCCGTGTGTCCCATATCTTCCTGATAAATGTCTTTGCAACAGGACCTTCTGAAAAATTGCCGTTTCTGTCATCTTTACGGTGAAGCTGATCCCTGGGTTGAATCATGCTTCTCTACTTGGCTGTCTGCTGAGTTTTTATGTGTGGTTTACCTAGAAATGATACCGATGTTGCTGAAAACAAGCAAGTCTAGCTCTTTATTTTATGACTGTGTCCTCTCAGCCCGAGAGAAATTGTTTGGAACTTTGAAGGAACTGTTTCAAAGATGCTTCTTTTTCTCCATTACAGTGGGAACCTTCACTCTCTTTGAGGCTTAGAAGTTTCTATAAAGCCTCTTTCTGCAGCTGGAATCAGCTGCAAGGAGCACAAGTGCTGAGAAACAAGAGAGGTAAACTGTAGCTTTGTTCTCATGTAACTATACTGAAAGGCTGAAAAGATCACAGAGGCTTTTAAAGACCAAGATTCTTCTGTTTTACCGAATGCCTTTGCATCTTTGGACAGCATCTGCTTCTGTACAAACTGCTGACAGTGTGACCCTGCATAATGATTTTCACTGTTCTTTTAACAAATTACATTTGTATTCAAATTGATTTTCCATGACTGCTCGTATAGCCTCCAGAAAGCATATAGAGGGTATACTATTGTATTCTGTCCATGTCTGGTCATCCTAGGACAAAATTTGATGTCAAGCTATGCATTATTATAACCGGAATTAATCGTTCTGGTAGTATTAGTTGGGTTTTTTATGTGTCCAGGTTCCTATTTCACTGCCCTTTATGTCCTTATCCTTTATGTCTCTTTTCAAAGGATACGCTTCATACAAGGTTGAGTATCAATGGCAGCATAGGGGAAAGGGTCACTGTCTTATCTTCCCTCCTCCACAGTTTTTCAGTTACCATCCAGTTGAAAATCAAGGAAATGATCCACTCTGGAAGTTAATTCAAAAGACAATTACTTTTTATTAAGATTTTTAGGTCTTAAATAAGCTGTTTCTGCAGCGCATGGCCCTACAACAGAAGTAACAAACTCACAGCCTGATACCCCTTCAGCATAAGTAAAGATACCTGGGGAAGCTGTGTTTAAGAAACTGCAAGAGTCAGAGATAAATCTCTGTTATTCTCAAATTTATTGTGAGTCACATAGGAATTGGCATGTTACTGTTTTCGTCTTCTTAGGCTCTTAAACGTTTCAAACTTAGGTAAACCACAGAGCCAGGAGTATTTCTGAAATCCTAAAGGATGGTGGTGCTGTATTACAAGTGAGATTAGATGTTATGAATAAATTCCCCTCTGTGAGGGGGGAGAGGCCCTGGCACAGGGTGCCCAGAGAAGCTGTGGCTGCCCCTGGATCCCTGGCAGTGTCCCAGGCCAGGCTGGACGGGGCTGGGAGCACCTGGGACAGTGGAAGGTGTCCCTGCCCATGGCAGGGGTGGCACTGGATGGGCTTCAAGGTCCCTCCCAACCCAGGCTATTAATGTGATTCTGTCATACTGGGCTTCATTGTGGCATACTTGAAGCCCAGCTTGAGTATGAATAAACATGAGTTGAACAACAATCTGGTATTAATTTATTTCAACTTTCAAAACAGGTTCACAGTGAACATATAGTGAAATCTTAGTTAGATGATATGTTAGAAAATAAACGATGAGTCAAAAGATTCAAATCGACGGAAGGGTTGTAAGAACTTCAAGATCTGCAAGATTAAAACCTCTGGAAAATGCTGTCTTATACTGAAGGACCAACATACGTTTTTCATTTAAATCTGAGGGGAGAACCTAGTGGAAAGGCAGCATCAGCCTAAATTCAGTGTGTTAGGTCAGTTTGAGGAAAAGTGGATCTAAGTTTCCCTTTTTATAGGAAACTGGATCCTGTGTTCGCAGGAGAACTGCACAGTGTGCAGTGACAGCAGGGTATGGCTGCTTTTCTAACGATCTGTGTAGGGGTGAAGCAGCTTTTGTGACATTCTTATTGCACGACCAGAGCAGGGATGTGTCCAAAGCTGTGGGTGCTCTGGAAGCAGAGACTGAACTAGCAGCTGCTGTCCCGGGGGTCTGGAGCCGCATCTTCTCCCATCTCTTCGTGCTTTGGGGTTTTATCAGATCTCAGTCTTGTTGGTGTGGGAATATGCTTAATATACTTGTGGGTTTTTTCGATTCATTTGTTTGTGTGGGTTTTCTACTCTCTAATCAGCAAGCTGTGTTACCTTTCATCACAGCGGGGGTGTTCTCCTATTTTAAGTTTCAAAAGCTGAGAAATGAAGCGGACCATGATTATCGAATAAAGTCTCTAGCTAATCCGTCTAATCTATATGTGGCATGTGTGAATGCATTATCATGTGAGACACATGTAAAAACATCTTTATTTTACATAAGACATAATAGCTATATGCATACATATGATACTTTGGGTGTATTTTGGGTTTATCTACACTTCAGAGACCGTACAGAGGAATTACAGCCACTTACGTGCCTCACATCTGGTCTGATACTTGGAAGTTTGGGTAGTGTTAGATAAGACCTCATCATCCTATGAATTCATGATGCACAGCTCTGTATTTTAAGTAAAAATTTGTTATATAAAACAAAAGCACTGTCTAGGAGTACTTTTTTTTATATTATGGATAATATTTCTCACTCCACACACTTAAAACTTTTTTAATAAGCAGTCATTTATTGGCAAAAAGGGGGTTGTGTGACTTTCATATATAAGAGTTTGGTAAAATTGTTTGAAAACAGAAAGGAAAATACTTGTGTAATGACAGAATAGGCTGAGTTGGAAAGGGACTCTCAAGGACCACCCAGCCCAACCCCTGTCCCTGCACAGACACCCCAACAATCACACCCTGAGCATCCCTGGGAGCGTTGTCCAAACAATCCTGGAGCTCTGGCAGCCTTGGGGCTGTGCCCATTCCCTGGGGAGCCTGGGCAGTGCCCAGCACCCTCTGGGGGAAGAACCTTTCCTGATATCCAGCATGACCCTGCCCTGGCACAGCTGTTCCCTGGGTCCTGTCCCTGGTCACCAGAGCAGAGCTCAGTGCCTGCCCCTCCTCTTCCCTCACAGGGAAGCTGTAACTGGGATGAGTCTCCCCTCAGGCTCCTGCAGCTGAACAGACCAAGTGCCCTCAGCCACTCCTCTCACAGCTTCCCCTCAAGGCCCTTCCCCATCCCCATGGCCCTGTTTTGGATGCTCTCTAACACTTTAATATCTTTTTTATGTTGTGGTGCCCAGACCCGCACACAATGTTCCAGGTGAGGCCGCCCCAGCCCAGAGCAGAGTGGGACAATCCCTTCCCTGGCCTGGCCGGCCATGCTGGGCCTGCTGCCCCCAGGACAGGGCTGTCCCTCCCGGCTCCAGGCACTGCTGGCTCATGTCCAACTGGCCATTGACCAGAACCCCCAGGTCCCTTTCCACGGCACTGCTCTCCAGCCTCTCATTCCCCAGTCTGCCCATGCCCCCAGGGCTGCCCCAAACCAAGGGCAGAGTCCGGCACCCTCTGTAGCTGAACTTCCCATGGTTGGTGATTGTCCATCTCTCATGTGCTGTGGCCTCTCTGCAGGGCCTCCCTGCCCTTGAGAGAGTTGGCAGCTCCTCCCAGCTTTGTATCATCTGTGAACTTGCTCAGTATTCCTCCAGTCCTGTATGCAGGGCATTTATGAAGATGTTGTAGAGCACAGGGCCGAGGATGGAGCCCTACAAGGCCCCACTAGTGACAGGTCACCAGCCTGATGTCACCCCAGTCACTGTCTCTCTTTGTGCCCAACCCCTGAGCCAGCTGCTGACCCAGCATGTGATGTGTTTGTCCAGCTGGGGGATGGACGTTGTATCTAGAAGGATCCTGGGACAGACAGTATGGAAAGCTTTCCTGGAATCCAGGAAGATTACATCAACTGGCTTCACTTAATCCACTGGGCATGTAACCTTGTCATAAAAGGAAATCAGGTTTGATAAGGAGGACTTTCCTCTCATGGAGCCCTGCTGGCTGTGACCAGGGACTGCCTGGTTTTTAAGGTGTTTTTCAACATTTCCCAGAATAATCTTTTCCATGATTTTACCAGGCAGTGAAGTGAGACTGACAGGCCTGTAGTTTCCAGGGTCATCCTTCTTGCCCTTCCTGAAAACTGGACAATGTTAATGAGCTTCCAGTCAGCTGGGACCTCCCTGTACTCCCAAGACCACTCAAAAATCATTGAGAGGGGTTTTGTGATGACTTCAGCAGCTCTTTGAGGATTCTCATGAGGATGAATCCCATCAGTTCCCACAGATTTGTAGGGATGCAGCTGGAGCAGAAGATCCCACACAATTTCAGGGTGGACTGGGAGCTCATTGTTCTCACAGCCATGGTCCTCCAGCTCAAGCACTGTGACCCCTTGGACCATCCGTGTCGAACAAGGAGGAGTGAAAGGATGCATTATCTGTCTGTGTTTGTCAGGTGACCATCCTTATCCTGGAAGGGGACGATGTTATTTTTGCACTGCCTGTTGCCATTGTTATATTTGGAAAATCTCTTTTTATTGTCCCTCACTGTTCTGGCAGCTCCAGCTCCAGTTGAGTTTTGGCTGCATGAATTTTCTCCCTCCACTGGGAGCAGCATCTCTGTGTTCTGCCCATGTCACACTGGGCAGACACGTTTTTTCTCTGCCTTTTTTACAAGAGGAGATCCCTGTTCAGCCAAGCCATCCTTCTGCCTTGCTCCTGGGTTATCTTGGCTCTTGCAGCTGGGGCAGCAGAACGACAACAAGTTCTTGGTTCCAGGAGTTAGGATTTTAAGCACAGTGGTTAAGGCAGCAGGCTGAAGTGTGCAGATGACAGCAGGGAGGAGCAGCAGATGGATAAGTAAGCTCAAGAAGATCAGCACTCCTTGAGCAGAGCCAGGGCAGGAGCTTGGCACATCCCAGCGGGAAAACAGCGCTGAGAGCAAAAAATGTGCTTCAGTTTCGTGGGGTGTTGGGGACCTTGGAGGCCACAGGGAGGAGGAGGAAGGGGAGCCAGGACTCCACTAGAGTAGGAGGGAGGTTGGATGTGGGATATTCCCTGTTGGCCACACACAGGTGGTGTGTGGGAGAGCGGGGTCAGATCCAGAGGTATAAACTGCCCAGGATACAATTTCTCTTGGAACTGACTCTTGACTAAGGCCATTGAGAAATTTCTAACCCAAAATGCTCTCTCCGAATATTGCAGTTCTGTACATACAATAGTTTACCCCGTCAGCAGCCTCACTATGGAGTGTAGCTTGCCCACCTGGGACACTGACAGCACAAGTTCAGGTGACTATTAAGTGGTTCACAATATGGACTTGTGGTGGTTTGAGAAGTTTGGGAGGTCTGGCTTTTTGGGTGTGGTAGAGGCCAAAAGATGGCTCCTGTAAGGAGCTTCCAGAAGCTCCCACAGCTGTCCAGTCAGGGCCTATCTCTGATGGCTCCTGGGAGGTTGATGTGCTGTTTTCCACAGTTGGGCCAATTGGGAAGGACAGAAACGCCTCTGCGACAGGATATTTAAGAAGCAATCTCTGTAGTACGCGTGCCATGTAGCCCTGTAGTCACGTAGGTTGTAGGTTAGGCAGAGGAGAAGGAGTACAGCAAATAACTAGGAAAAACACCTGAGCCATCAGGTATGAAAACCAGCAAATTCTGCCAGTCTGCCAAAGAAGAGAAGCAATGGAGGAGGAGGTTCCTGCATCATCGGAACTGATACATCTTCAAAGCCTGTGGTGAGAAACTTTAATCAAACTTGGAGCGGAGACGGTGCAGGAGGGAGTGAACTCCCACAAGAGTAGCTGTGTCTGGTGGGGACCAAGGACTTTGCTCCTGAGTCAATAAGGGAGTCAATTATGTTAAAAGAAGCCTGGTTTTATTCCTATCCTAAGAGAGAGACCAGCCCGATGGGGAAGGATGGAGCGGAGACGGTGTAGAAAGGAGTGAGTGATCTCCTACAGAAGGGGCTTTGGTCTGGTGAGGAATGGGCACAGTCAGTAACTGCTTCTACTCCTAAAAGAGTTGAACTGCAGGAGTCGGAGAGGTAAAGAAGCTTTGAGTCACCCCCACCCTAAGTGTGGACCGGCCTGATCTGGGAGGAAACAGCGGCGGCAGTTTCGGGCGGGCTGCGTGCCAACTTCTGCAAACCGTGAGACAGTGCCAAAGGAGAGAGAGAGAGACCCCTCCAGGTATAATTGCTAAGAAGAGGAAACACCTGAGCATCTAAAGACTAAACTAATTAGAGAAAACCCCCCTCCCTGGGTTTCCCTTATGATCTGGGAGGAGAGAGAGGGCTGTGAAGCTTTTGGGGAGCGGGGGAAGGATGGGAGGACGGTGGAGGAAGAACGTTTAGGAGATGTTCCTTTGTTTTTGCTTGCTCCTTTTACTCTGTAATAAATTCACTTTATCACTTAGAAGCACTGACCTTGTCTCAGCCTGATTTTGCTCCTCTGCCAGCATTTCGTATCGTGGATTAGTAACACAGTTCAATTTGGAAGGGGGAAAAGAGCAGTACTAGTGGGGCTTTGGCCGCTGGCTAGGGCTAAACCACTACAGAACTTGAACCCGAGAGTTTCAAATTTTTAATTTTAACACAAAGCAGGACATTTTGTCAGTGTTCTGCAAATCACCTTCTTTCCTTCGACCTGTCCTTCAGTCCTTGCCATTTTTTCCTTGATTGCTTTCTAAACAACACAAAACATTTATGCATAGCCAGATTATGTCCCTACTGTAGTAAAAAAGCAACAGTTTAGACATAGAGAGCTTTTCATTTGTGTTTTTGAGTATTCTCACTGTAGTAACTTCTTGACAGACCAAAAAAAAACCCCAAACCAAACGTGAAAGGGATGACTGCTTTGTTAATTTTTAGCTGCAGTAATTTTATTTGCCGTGCTTCTGTGTAGGGAGGCTGACAAAATTTCTACAAAAAACTGCTTTTTTCCTATCATTGTCAAGATGCTATGTCAACCTGCATAATTATGGAGAGCTGTGACAGCAGTGCATAAATAACAGTAATTTCTGGCATCTGATTACCCATGTCTTATGTTTCTGCAACAGTGAAGCTACAACAGATCGCACAAGAAATGCTTATGGATAAGACTTGCATACAATAAGCTTAAATGAGAAAAACAGAAGAAGGAAGAGCTTAGATTTAGTTTATGTTTAGCATGCACATCTTTCAGTCCATCTCTCCCTCATGTACCACAGCTTCTGTCACTGCTGGGTGTCATTGCACAAAACCAGTCCCTCTAATCCAGGTTTGCTCCTTGATTGCTCTGTATTGCAGTCCTTTAGACCATCCTGCTTTAATTTGTTGGCCAGGGTTTTTTTTTTGTTTGTTTGTTTTGTTTATTTTTTGTTTGTTTTCTAGTTAATTGTTATGTTTACAGACAGCCCTTAACTCAGACTGGTTTTTTTGGTGGTTTGTTTTGTTTTGTTTCTACTCCTTTTCCAGCTCGGGCTTTTGACATAGAGATGGAGAAATTATTGTTTGCAATGTAACTTGTCAGATTCCTTGCTTGTGTGAGGAATTGCACAGGATTGCCTTGCAAGGTCTTTTCTAGGTTAAAAACTAAGACCTACTAGCTGATTGCTTTCAGATACTATTCCAGAACTATTTTAAAACCATGCAATACTGTTTATTTGAACAATTTTAAGGGCAGATTGGATTGATACTGTGAATAGTGTAGTGTGTGATAGGGAAATGATGTCATGTTTTCATAGGAAGAGACCTAGTAGCTCTCTTCTGTGGTGTATCTTATATATATTCCTTTAAGGGTGCTTTTGTATAATTTCTTTAATGTCTTTTTTATGTGTTACCTTCAGACCTTGTACAGAATGATGCATCCCTTATAGACAGTCCTTCAGGGTAAAGATCAGTCTCTTTAATGATGACTTTCATTTTCCTGGGTGTGATCAAGCCCATCCTATTCTAACACCTTGTCTTTCTTCACCAGACTTCTCTTCAACCTGGTATCCCTATTAAGGGAGAGGATTTCTTTCAGAAATTTCTCTTAGAAATGCTACATTTTTGTAGTGCTGCACAGCTACATGAACACTCTGGTTCCTTCCTATGCTGGTTTTACTTCACCTTAAACTGTTCTCCAAATGTGGGTGTTATGGTTCAGCCTGTCACTAAAGTAAAAAGAAAAAATTAAAAGATAATTGAAGAAATGTCAGGCATAGCTGGGAATGCAGTGTCAGACATATCCTTTCTTTTGTAAAATCCATTGGGGAAGAAAAAAATCAGCAGGATTCTGAATAAGAGCACTGAAATCAGCTGGAATAAAGTGTGATTGACCATATATATTGATTTAATGTTAATACTACATCTATATGGGTTCACACAGCAGGAGCAGTGATTACTCTATATCCTTCAATATAGATGGATAATTCCATACCAATGTGCATTTAAAACCAGAGAATTATACAATAATACAATGGTTTGGGGTCGGAGGGACCTTGAAGCCCATCCAGTGCCACCCCTTGCCATGGGCAGGGACACCTTCCACTGTCCCAGGCTGCTCCAAGCCCCGTCCAACCTGGCCTTGGACACTGCCAGGGATCCAGGGGCAGCCACAGCTTCTCTGGGCACCCTGTGCCAGGGCCTGCCCACCCTCACAGGGAACAATTCCTTCCCAATATTTAATCTAAACCTGCTCCCGGTCAGTTTGAAGCCAGAGTGCTGAGAGTGGGTAAAGAGTGGAGTACTAAAAGGTGCAGCTCTGACTTTTGGGTCACAGTGTTTTGGTCTTGGAGGGGTGAAACAGGTATCTGAATTTCCAAAGTTTTTACTACTTAACATGGCTCAGATGAGCCACTCTGCCCTGTGAGATTTGACAGTGTGACCAAGCCCACTTTTCCCTCATTTCAGCACTGGTGAGGGTCTTACACAGAGCAGTAAAACTCTCTGGTAGTTTATCTTCTTAGGGCAGGACCAGGGAAGTCCCAGTGATGGTCAGGGAAGAGAGATGGGGAGAGGGAGAGGGGACCGAGTTGCATGCACAGGGCCATCCATGGTTCCTTCAGGGTGAAGCTACAGATATTTTACTCAGTGACAGTTTTACACATTTTTTGCCAAGAAACACATTTGTGGAGTGACCCTAAGGCACAGGGTGCCAGATTCCTCCCTGCCTCGTGTAGAGCTGTGTATTTCCCCCCATGGAAACCAGGTGCAGCAGTCAGGTCCATGGGTATCCACTGTGTTCCTGTCTGCTTTGCCTTGGCGTGGATGAAGGCAGAGGAGCAAATGCTGCATTTCTCCTGCCATCTCCCAGCCCTAGGAGCCATCTCACCATCCTGGGACAGATCCAGTGTTGATTAACAGGATTGTCCCAGTAGGCTGTTTTGCTGAGGACAGATTACAGTGTTTTTCTTCCCTAATTGTTTTGTTGCAAATATTTATCTTGTGGATAAAGATCACTTCTGGGCCACGCAGAGCAGGCAAGGCTCAGGAGCTCCCCATGTGCTCTCAGTGGAACAGGAGGAACTGCCTGCCTTAGAAATCCTGCTCTGGCTTTTTTCCAAGTAAGAAAACTGCGTCAAAACTATCGGAGAGTCAGTGTGGTTTTGGCTCCTTCATTCACACCAGCTGAAGGCTGAGAAGGAAGAAAGACAAAGAGAAAATTGAGTGAAATAATTGTCTGCTTCATTTGCTTCAGGACAGGAAAAGAGAAGACTCTTCAGAATGTCTGAGACTAGTGATTGACTAATTTTGCCCAATTAGCCTGCTGCTTGATTGTGGGGTTGTTTGGGTTTTTTTTTTCCTAAACAAATTTTTATTTTTTAAAAAAAGTTCCTGTAGAGAGCAATAAATAATTAAAAGTAGGCACATTAATTTCTTTTCCAGTTGAATTCTGGTTAAAGCATTTGGTCTGTAGGAAAACCTGAACAGAATTTTAAATTCTGCCTAAAAATTTCCTTTTGAGGAAGAGGAGAGAAGGAGAAATACTCGCCAAACTGTGTATTACAATTTGTTTGTTTGTTTGTTTTTAATCTAGAAAAGCACCACTTGTAGAGTTGAAGAATTGTAGCAAAATACCTACACTTTTAATGATTTCTGTGTTTCAGGAAGCTACTCTTTCCCTCTGTCAATGCTCTAGTCTGTCAGATAATCATGAAGTCTTGTGCTATCATCTTTCATAGCAATCTTTTGTCTCTTGTGTCACATCAAGTTTTTTTGTGTCATTGCCCCCCCATCTTTTATTCTTGATGTGTGTATGCCTTCCATCCCTGAAGTCTGAAAACAAAGGCCAATACATCATGTAGAAAAAGACATCTACTTTTAAGATAAATAATGCAATTTGATGACTTGTGCCTGATAAAAGCCACGTTTTGGGTCTCCTGTAGTCCCAGCTCCTGTGTTTCAAGCACAGCAGCTGCTTGAATATCCTTCTCTTTTGTGTGTGTGAGAGAAGTGTTAGGATACTGGAAATACTTACCCAAAGACTTTCAGGGATCTCACAAGCAGGGAATCATCTGGAAATGCTGTTTCAGGAGAACTCTTAAGTTAATGTCATTCAGTGTTATTCTCACTTTATTACCGTGCATGCAGGAGATTCTCATTTCTTTTTCATTTTCAAAATGAGGTGCAAGAAGCCTTTACAATTGAAATTGAAAATGCCTGGTCTGTTTACAGCATGGTATATGTGTTTTGTAACAGTTGGACTAATTCTTAAAAGCCTTTTATGTAGGATCTCAGAACAAATTTTCTGTAGAAAAAGCATCTGTGGAAAGAGCCTAGTTTTACTCTGCCCCATTTTTCTGTTAAGATACAGAACTAAGATTACTGAAGATTTTAGAGATACCACATATGTTCTTTGAAAAAGAACAACGTAAAAGACACAAAATTGCTGTTCTAGTAGATTACAGGCTATAGTGTGTATCGGCTGAAATTGGCCTTCTGGAAGGTGCTTCTTCAAAGTTGATGTAGTTTATAAAATAAAATACCAACTTCTTTTGCCTCATACCCTCCCTGAGTCACCCCTGCTCTTCAGCTTCACCCAGAGTTTGTGCTTTGGGGAGCAGCGTGAGGGGTGGGCATCATTCCATGGCCAAACATTGTTCCATCAGTGGTTGGTGAATTCTTATTTCTTCTGGCTGGACAAAAAGGGAGAGTATTTAGTCTTGATGCTCTATAAGGCATAGCAGATCCCATATTTGGCTGGTGGAAATGAGGACTTTGAAGAAATTGCATCTCTGTGGAGTTTGTGGTGCCAGTGTTGTTCTTGGGGCAGGATGGATGTGTCCCCACATGGTCCTGTCAGACCTCATGGGCAGTCTGGTTATAAAGGGTGTGAATTGTGCAAGGAAGGATTAGCTGGAGAGGAGGGATAGTTTCTGCACTACCATGCAATTTTTCTGTTGGCTTTTGGTTTTTCCTAACATGTCTGGAGGGACTAACATGGGACAGACCTTTATATAGTATTTACATTCTGCAGTGTTCACCAAAAAGTGAAGAGTGGTGGTGATGTTTGTAGACAAAACAGGTTTTTGCATTCAGTACAGCTATCTCAGGCTGTCAAAAAATTTTCTGGGAACGTTCCCCTGCATTAAAAATAACTATATTTATCCTTGCTATCTGTGTAGTGACCTAGTTTGTTTATCACTAACTACCTTGAATTTTTAAACTGCATGCACTGTTGTCTGGAGGAATAAAAAAGAAATTTATTTATATATTTATTTATTCATGTATTTCTGTGGAAAGAGGTGTAAATCTCTTCTTTGGCTGGATTTTTTTGTTTCTTCAAGCCTGAGGTTTTCAGGGCGTCCTAATTTCTTCCTTTGCACAAAGGCTTTACATGAAGTTTTATTTTACTTTTCCTGGAACTCTTTAGTTAATTGAAAGCTTTCTAATAGTTCTGAAAATTAGCAGTGTTACAAGTTACAATGGCCAAGAACTAGAGACAGGTGCAGCTGCAGTACACTCAGGGCAAGAAATGCAGACAAAAGGCTTCACTGTGTAAAACATGATGTTATTTGAAAGTGTTTTCAGGTCTTGGATTTATATTATAACTTAACCCACTGCTTTTCTCTGGACTATTATTTTATCCCTTTTTCTTTTTTTCCATTCCCAATTTGAACTCAGTTGAACTCCAAGATTTTTGATTTTTCAGTTGGTGGTTCAAAGACCAAGAGTCCTGATAGATGTGAATCCAAACTTGATGTTGAAAGTGGGTTGCCTTTCAGATTTAACTTTTTGAGGAATATGGATTTTTGTGGCTTCTCTTGATTTTAATAATGCAAAGACACTTCTATTGAATACAGCCAGAATACCTTTACACTGAAGCTGCCTCTAGATTAATGTCTGCAGCTCTGCCAAAACTATTATCTATATTGCAAGCTGTCACTTTATGTCCAAACTAAATAATTAAATCCTCAGATCAGATGTGCAGTTTTTTATTATTATAGACATAGTTTAGAGTTTTATGGTTTCAAAGAACCTTTGGGAAAAAAGAACTGTATTACAGCCTACTAGAGAATGGGCAAAAACCTCTCTGAAATTCTGGATTGTTAAATTACATTTTTGGGTTTGGATTCCTGTTTCTCAGGCAAAACCAGATGAAAACTGCCAGCACTGCATTAGGTGTGTAGTGCCTTAATCACTGTGACTCTCTTGATGATCTGATCTGGGGCCCTTAATCTGGGTTGTTTGCCAGCAATTACACAAAACATTTATCAATTTTTTTTGATACAAAATGGCAAAGTCATCCTTTTGCAATATGCCAGTTGAGTAGCACTATTTGTACCCATGACTGTGTTTCAAATGTAGGTGGTGCAGGTGGCTGTTCACTTCTGCCAGCAGCTCAAGCCCTGTGTTGCCAGCCAGGAGGGAAACCCAAGGGACCACCCCCAAAAGAGCTGTGGGTGGAAACTTCCTTGATGGGAGAAGCTGGAAACACAGAATTTCTGGTGTCACTTCTCAGACCTCTTCCCCACCTCTGCTTTTGCAGTTACAAGGGAGAGAGCAAAGAGGGGGAAAAAAAGGCAACGTCCCCCTGGGCCAGTGGGACAGGATGGACAGGATGGACTGGATCCAAGGGTGCTGGGAGCTGGCCACTGCCTTTGCAGGGTGAGACATCTGTCACCTCTCGGAGGTCCAGGGAAGACCCCCGTGACCAAAGGAAGGTGAATGCTGCACCCATATTCCACAAAGTCCAAAAGGTTGGGAAAGGGGAAGCTCCAGGCTGGCCAGCCTTGCTTGATCCCTGGGAAAATCATGGAGCACGTTGCTGGCTATTGGAGCTGTCAGCCTGGGTTCAAATCACACCTGGCCCACCTGGTGTCCTGGGAAAGGATGGCTGGGATGTGGATGGGGGAGAGCAGTGGGTGTCCTGTGCCTGGGCTGGGGCAGGGGCCTTGGCACTGCTGCTGTTCCCACATCCAAGCTGGACTATGATGTCTGGGGTGATGGACAGTGAGACTGATGAAGAGTGGTTTGGATAATGTGATTCAGAGGGCAGTAGAGGATCAGGAACATCCGTCTGGAGCTTTGTAACAAGTGGGATCTGTCTGGGCTGTCATCTGTTTCACATCTTCATGGGTGCCCTGGACGAGGTGCCCAGACAGGAGACCAGTGAATGCCCTCAGGGGCAGGGGTGCCACCAGGAGAGGCCATGCTGGGGAAACAAGCCAAAAGGACCTATAAAAAACAAATGCCAAGTCCTGCCCTGGGCAGGGCGGGCCTCTGTGAGTGCACGGATGTTGAGTTTTTGGGTATCCAGTTTAAAAAAGACCTGGATGAATTGACCAGTTTAAAAAAGACCTGGTTGTGAGGCCTGGATCCCCTGCCCTGCAAACAGAGGGGCCTGTGGGAGCAGGACTGTATCCTTGCAGGGACATGTTCAGGGCAAAAGAGCAGCCCCCAGTCCCTCAGAAGGGTGAAGTCAAGGAGACAGAGATAAACCCCTCACAGCAGTGCATGGCAGGGGAGTGAGAGTCACTTTCTCTATAAAATGTGACCATCTCTGGGGGTGAGGATGAAGCCTTGTGACCCTCATAACCCCCATTATGAGTATCTGTGTGAGATTAAAGCATTGTTCCATTGCTTTCTGCAGCATAGTCTCTCCTTGCAATGCAAATATTAGGATTGTATTTTATGTAGATGCTAGCAAAATAAAATCTAAGATATACAGGGTGCATCTGGTGTTTTTTGGTTTTGTTTGCTCATTTACTTTGTAATTGTAGATTATCATTAATAAAGGAGATTTAAGCAACATTAAACAAGCTGTGAATTTCAGTGTTGTGGTTTCTTCATTTTGCAGTTTTCACTTTATAGTCTTGCAGTTGTGTGTGCTGGCAATAAGAACCCCAAAACAAAGATTTACTTGCGTTATTAACGTTCCTTTATTTTTGTTTATGAAATCCAAGTGGAAAAAAAATGGGTAGCAATATGTAGAGATTGTGCTTGAACACTCTCCTCCTAGAGATGGTGATAATAGAAATGCCCGATTTCCAGATTGTGGCAGAAAACCATGGCACTTTCAAGCACATTGCAGTGAAGTTATGAGCCTGCGTTTTAAAATGAATTCTGGTTTTGGCACAAGAGATCTCAGATGAAAACCTCAAGTGGAGATGCTGAGGTTTATAGATTTAAGATTCAGTGATCATGCGAAGAGTTTAACAACTCTGCTGGTATGAGTGTTAAGGGAAGAAGTTAAAATGAACTGAATTGGTGATTCATTTTGGTTACACTCTGGGGGAAGAGCAGACATTTTCTAATAATTAATTATCTAATTTAAAACCTCCCTATTTCTTGACTGAGGTAAAAAATGAGGTATTTTGTATAATAAAGCAGCTGATCTTTAAAACTAATGGAAAGTGCTGTTATATTTTTCACAAAAACTATAAGCGCTTCAGTTGACTGGCTCTGCCTCAGGAAATCGGTTTCAAGCAAATTAGCTAGTAAAATGAATGTACCCTGCATTGGTTTATTAATGAAAGCAGTGTGTAAACACAGCTGATCAGTATATGGCAGTCTGCATAAGAAGAGAAATAAAAAGATGTGTAAATTAAATGGTCTTGATTACCGACAGTTGATCATGAGCTGTGCTTCTCCTGGTTCAGAGTGAAATGTTTCCTTTGCATGAAAAATGAAAACGTGTCGGTCCAATAAGCTGGGAAGTTTTCACTGCCTTTTACTGCCTTCGTTACAGATTGAGAGCACTCAGTAAAAAAACTTAAGAAAAAGCACAGCCTCGCAGTGCTGTGCTTCTGGGAGATGTGCTCTGAGACGCAAACATTTCACCCTTTGTCACAAAAGCCATTGACTGAGGACTGCGTTCAGGATTCCTGTTCATATTCCTGCATTTTCCTCTAGGACTTGCAGCATGCTTCTCTCCCAGAGGGAGAGAGTCCCAAATGTCGTGACTCATTTGGTAGGGGGCATTTGGCAGGGTGTTCATTGTAAATTCTCATCCGGCTGAACACAAACACCAGTCCATGTGTCAGGGAACTCATGCTTTACTATACAGTTGCCTTAACTCCGGCAAGTATCCCTCTGTTTACTCTCAAAAGCTTTGGTTCACAAGCCCTTAAGTTTTACAACCTCCCACAAGCTCCCAGTTCCTGCACCAAACTTCAGGTAAGAAGCTCTCAAATTTTGCAATTAACTTTGACAAGTTCGCAGTCATCCTAATAAACTTTTTTATGGACTGAGTGGTGCAACATGATAACTATGCCCCAACAAAGCAAAAGAGGAGAGAGATAAAGGTGGAAGAGAGAGAAAGAACAAGGACCACCAGTCCTTAGATCTCATGTTGGTCCTGCCACGTGGGTGATCTGAACCTGGGCTCGACAAAGGGAATGAGAGAAAAAGAGAAGAACTGATCCACTTCCTGGGTGCATATCTCATATGTGAGAGATTTTTTGTGCCTTTGTGTTCCTGCATGTGCAGCCCCTTTGAGTCCTGTGGGAGGTGAGTCAGGAGGAGCTGGCACCAGGTGCAAGAACAGGAGTGTGTTCTAGTTTTTAGCCATTGTCTTGAAATGCAGTTGTGGAAGCTACTCAGATAATTTCTGATCATGAGCATGAAACTGCTGTGCAGATATGAAGAGTGATAGCTGGGGTAAGCAGTTTCTCTGTTTATAAGGATGTGTATTGAATTCTGGAATCAGTGACACGGCAAAAGCTTTCGTGGCAGTTCTTTGAAGACCATGGCTAAGTAAATCTCTCTAATTCTGTTCTCACAGTGTCTAGGGACATACTGGCTGGTGCCATGGGTTGTATTAGCCAACCATACCAGAAAAACGAAAGAATCCTCAAACCTTGCAGCCTTGAGGTAAGAGAAAATCCAGGTTGAGCACAGATGGAGCCTAATGAAATGAGACTGTGATGGCCCAAGTGGCTGCAGTGATCCCCTGCTATAACTAAAGGTCAGGGATATGGTGTGACACAGAGCTTTAGGGGTGGGTTCAGAGAAGATGAAAGGCAGCTTTGTTGGACTTCTCAAAAATGTCTTTCCAAAGCTAAAAGGCATCATGGGAGAGAATGAAACGCAGGGTGCTTTGGTGACAAATTTTCAAATACTTGGAAGATTCTGCTGGACTTTTTGTTACTGAGTAATTGATGATGCATTAAGAGATGCTTCAAAGAGCTTTGAAAATACAGAATGGGGACGTATGTGGAATGTGATAGGAAAGAGGGAGAAATTGGAGCCACAAAAGGACAGCAATGATCAAAATAAAGCAAGAGCCCTGTGCAGGGCTCTGCAACAGCATTTGGGAAGCCACTGTTCCATTTCTGAAAGCGTGAGTGAGAGATGACAAATTAATACAAAATCCAACACATGAGAATTTGGGGTGATTAGCTGTGCCAGTGGCTGGGAAGGGTGGTTTCTGAGGGGCATAATTAAGGAAAAAAATTAGCAGAAAGTCAGCCAGCTCCTCACTCTCACCCCTTTTAGAATCACGTGGCTTGCAAAGTAACACTGGTCACAATTGCAATATTATTTTAGTTCCATGTAAGCTATTATAATTCAGGATTCTTCATATAATGACAGGTAATCAAGGTCCCTGAAGACTGTTAATGTGCTTCTTGGAGAAATTAGGTTTGGGCTCAACTCTTTCTCCTCCCTTACCCATATCTCTCTTTACAGAAAATCCAGTGTACATCAGGAAAAGCTCTTCTGTCTGCCTTCAGGGTGCAAATACAGGAAGTATGTAGGAAAAAGGGAAAAACTTTCCTTAAGGAAGCTTCTAAACCAACTAGCTGAACATGTCTAGCTGGTTCTACTTTTAAGTGTTTGGGAGAAAAGTCTTCATTGTAGCCACACTGCTTGAGCTGATGGAGAGTGAAAAGCGGTAATTTGAGCTAGAGAGGATTAATCTGTTATGAAGATCTTGGGGAAAAATCCAAATTTATTCCAGTCCAAGATGCAGTGTCTGTATGTGTTCAAAAGAAAAGGTAAGCAGGAGAGAGTCTTCTCTAAAGTGAGAGGTGTGGGGAATTTCCATGCTCCCAGACTCAGGAGTGTGTACAAATATTGCTGGGCTGAGGTCTGAAAACCCTTTAGCCTCTGTGCTGCCATGGCCTCTTTCTTTGCACACATTTCCAAGGACAGGAATTCCAGATGCATTGATCTTACATGCTCCATAATTACTCCAGCCTGTGGATAGTTAAGGGACTATAAGTCTTGGGACCAGTCATGTAGTCAATTGAGACATCATTGCAGATGTAGTTCATGAAAATCATAGTGTAAGTCATTTGGAAAAGAAAAAAAAAAGAGGTGAAGGAAAAAGGTATTTTTAACATGGTTTTCAATTGAAATAATATATGTTATAACAGTACACAGAATGCTGGATCATTATTACACAGGTCTGACCAGTCTCATCAGCCTGCAGAAAGCAGCCTGGTGGATGATTTAATTGAACTAACTTAGAAAATCATTCACTTTATCCAATACCCACAGAAGTTTCAGTTGACCATGTGTAAAGTTTCAATGAACTCATTGGGTACTAGAGCATGTTTCATGTGAGAAAGAGAGGAGGGAATGAGATTTCATGTTAGGCAACATTAGTCAGGTCCAATTCATCCTGCAGGAGGAGAAGCACATCTCTGGAATAAGTTGTGATGAGCAGCACATCTTGGTAGTTTGAGGCACTGGTCTGCTAACTTAGGCCACATGGAGGTCACTGCTCCCCATTAGTGGAACTTACTTGTTTCTTTGTTTTTCAATCCTCAGGAATTTAAAAACAAACAAAAGAAAAACCACCATAAAACAACACAAATTAAAAAGTACGAAAAGATGCAAAAGTCCTTTGAAACACGAAAGAATAAAAGTACATACTGACAATTGAGACCATACAGGAGAATTTTTGTGAGAACAAATCTCTTACCAATTTTGTGAGTGCAGAGTCAGAATTGCCCAGTGGGAAACAAAACTTGTGAGTTAATTTGATGTGGGACCCTGACTTTCACTTTCACTCCTGCTCTATTTGCAGAGTCTGTGCTGCCAAAACAAGATGAGGAGCTATCGTTTTTGTCTCTAGATCCCATTTTCAGAATGTTTAGTATTTTATCCTCAAATAATATTTGGAAAACTGCATCTATTAAGACTTGAAAATATTGGAACATTGAGAGAATATCTCCTTATGTTGTATCTCCTGTCTGCACAAACTGAGGAAGGACGACATTCAATGAATTGTACATTAATTTGCTCAATTCTTGAAACAGTTGAAATTAATTTTTATTTCCTCTTTAAGATAAAAACTACTTGTCTTAAACTCTAGCTAAAATTAAACCAGATTTAAATACTTGTAATTTTTTACCTGGCTCTTTGGGAAAAAGTAATGGAACGTATCAGTCTTTTTGTCCTCCTCAACTGTTTAAATGTCAGATTCTAAAAAGACTTTAAAGTGGACATTATTTGCTCTCAGAGTAAACATAGAATGGAAAGCAGATCTTGCACAGGTTAACTTTTTTGTTCAGTACTGGAGGAAAAATTAAAATTGCAGAACATCTTTGTGGAAATAGTGATAGCAGAGTCTCAGAGGAAATGAGCCATAGAGGTAAAAGTAACTTGAGATTATTTATCTTTTGTCTTCATATCTTGCTGTCAGCAGTTGCTGCTTTCAAAAGTAGCCCTGCTTGCTTCTGGTTGGAAACCAGAATTTTGGAGCATCTCTGTCCTCCACCAGCTGAGAGTGTATCCCCAGGTTTTTGACAAAGAACACCTTAAAGCACCTGCTGCTCCTTTCCTCCGTTTTCTTTTACGGGCATGAATTCTGCAGAGTTTGGGTACGTGCAGGAAAGCAATTTTTTGCAAGGGTTTGCTTCCTGCAGCCCTTTGTGCAGTGCCATTCATGAGCATCTGTCTGGCTCATGAGTAACAACAACAACAACAAAAAAAAAATAGCAATAAAGACTGTGTTCAAATAATTCCATGTAATTCTGTAAGAAAGAGTCTGGAAGTAGGTTGAATATCTGTGAAGCATCAAGAAGTAATATAATAAAACCAAGATGCATGTGAGTATGATGATACTAGGAAGTCTGACTGACTAATGCTTCAGATATCTAGATACAATATTTACTAGTATCAGCCTGCCTGGGGAGTTTCCTGCTGGGGCTGCATTCCCTGTATTTTTTTTATGGATCTCTGTATGGTTGCTTCTTGCTCTTCCAAAAGGTTACAACTGAAGATGCTGTAACTCAAGTGCCTCAATTTGTCTGTATCATCCTAGAAATTAGCAAATGTGATTTTTGATTTAGCAGTACATGAGAGCAAAAATGTGGCTTGTTGCTAACTTTCTGGATTTTTTAAAATCATAAATTCTTTATTTTAATAATAAATATGCTCTGCTTAAAAACCAACCAACCAACCAAACAAAGAACAAAACCAAAACCAACCTTGGGTTTGTTTTTTTTTTATTTTTGATCATCTTTCAGGCAAATTATATGGTTACTCGTTGTTCTCAGGGAGTGAAATGAGCAGCCTCTCTGATTTAATCTGTATTGGGTTCTTTAATGTTGTTTAATGCTGTTGTGACAGAGACTACAGATGGTGTACAGCCAGGACCACATGAGAATGTGTCACCCCAGTTTTACTGGTGGTCCTTGTGCTGGTGGAATTACCTTTGAGCTGAAATATTAGGAAGGGTTGAAGGATTAGTGCCACAGGGGAAGCATCTGTGGGGGTTATGAGAATGGGTCCCTCTCAAACCAGGCTGCAAATAGCTCCCTACTTCTCTGCAAGAGCCTAGGTTTTTTTTTTTAATTATTATTTTTTTGTATGTTTGAGTTTGTTTTGTTTTGTATGTTTTCTGTTTTGTTGTTGTTTGTTTGTTCCCCCATCTTTGGTTCCAGTGCTGTGTTCTGGTGGGTTTGCTTGGAGAAGAATCAGGAATGTGTTCATAGGAATTTCACTGAAATTGTTGAAACCATGTGTTTCAGTGAAGAAAAGAGAAATGTAACCTTTGATGAACCCAGGAGGAGGAACTTTTTCCCATTTCTTTTTGAGATTCTGGTGGTGTTCCTCCCTGCCCAGATCACCAAAGTCAGTAAATCCAAGTAAAACCATCAAATTGCTAGACACATGGGATAGTTCCAAGCTTAATATCTGAAGGGATTGTTTCTTGATCACCAAGACCTACAGCTTTCAAATATTTGTCCTTCAAAATTGGAGGTTTTACATACACTCCCTTGATTTCAGCTGTGTTAGAGTTATTTTTAAGCCATTTCCCATTTCTTTTATTCACTTCGTAGCTACTGAAGTTTCTAGGAGTGAGAAAGTAAATCATACTGATTACAGGCTTCCATTAAACAGAAATAGTAATTTTCTGCACTAGAATTACAAGCATTTTTCATTTAAAGATAATTAGATGTATATAGTGGATCAGCTTAAAATTTGCAATTAAAATGACTGAGTAATATAATAGAAGAATTTCTCGAAGCAAATGAATTTCCAGGCTTCCATAACTATCTCTAGAAGGAAATGAATATATATAGTGTGTATTTTCTTACAAAGGATGAAGCTGTTGCTCTTCATAAAAGGCAGAGAGCAAAGACATGAATTTATACTGGGTGTGCCATAAGAATTGGGATATTTCCTGCATACAGTGCCAAGAATCAGAAATGTTATTGTCTCTCACCCAGGTCTTTATGCTTATCAAAGTTTCAAACTCAATATTCATCAAGTGATACAAACCTAATGAAACTGATTGATATCTGAGTGTATTTAATCCTAAAGGTAAACACATAAATACCTTCTCAGATTTATGAACAAACACCCAGTCGTTCCAGAATTCCCTTTGCTGGTTTTCAGATGGAAGCTGAATTTTTTGGCTGCAGCTTATTTGACCTGACAGTCTTCCATATTCAGCAGTGATGTGGCTATCTGAAATGGGAATAATGTGTTTTCTTTCACTAGTGTTGCCACAAGAGGGTTTAAATCATCTGGCACTATTTCAGTCAAGGACTATTCCAGCACAAAAACCTGAGGACAGCAGAATCACCAAGATGATAGACTAGGACAGAGAAGTCAAAGGGATAAAAGGACTTAATGGTACAGACAATAGTAGTATCGTCTGAGGCATTTAAAGAGTAAGTCAAATGCTTTCTAAGTAAAACCCTTAAAATATATAAGCTGGGTGTGGGGCATTTTTTCACTTTAACCAGTAAAAAATTGTAACTGTGTGTTGCAAACATGCATAACTAACTCTGTTAAGAAAAAAACACCTGACACCACCAAATGAGTCTATAAACAAATTTGATAGGTCTGTGCATGAGACCTCCTGTAGTACATTTCTGTAATTTCAGTGGACAACTTCTCTTTGTTAAAAATAGGGCTCAAGCCTGTGTAGTTCAGAGATTTTAGGAAGACTGAGGACATTTCAAGTCAAGTGTGACTGCTTACAAAAAGCAGGACTGTTACCTGAGTAAAGTCCACTCTTAGGAGATACTAGTTATCTTATTGGGATGTCCCACGTTGGAACTGAAGTATTCAAAGCAGGGTAATTGATGACAATGTCCTTTTCCTGATGAGAAGCTTATCCTAGGACTGCAGGTGTTTGCATTTGGGAATACCTTTTGTTTGGTGTTCCTGAAGCATTTGTCGTGATGAAGAACTACTTCATGACTGGAAAACCTTTTGGAAAGCTCATTACCCAGAGCAATAAGAGTGGACAGACCATCCTGAGGCTCCCTGTGGTCTGTTTGGGGACTGTGTGTGCCCTTTGCAGGTCTTTTGCCTCCTGCAACCTGGGGTCTCATTTTCAAGGCCACAGACTCTTGGGTCTCCTTATGCAAGTTGCATCCCTTGCTCCTGGTAAGTCTGCTGCCTTGTACATTCCCAGCTTCTTCCCAGCTGTCAGATTTACCTGAGGAACTCTGGGCAGCTCTAAATAGTTCTGGGTGTGCTTAAATAAAATTCCCTGATGAATACAGGAAAATAAACTGGAAAGTATAAATAGCATTTTCTGCCTCTTAACTGAATATAACTATTAGCATTATCTAGTAACACCTGGACAAATATTTGATTATATTCAGGATGCTCTTTGAGTTATGTGCAACTTGCCTTTTAATTAGCCAGTGGCATGGAAGATCCTCCTGCTGTGGGGTGGTCACATCTGCAAAAGGTCTGTGTGGAGCAGGGTTTTACTTAAAACAGAGAGCTGATGTGTCATAGGAAGCTTTGAAGCGGTCAGATTTCATGAGTTTGTTGTGTTGTTTTTTTTTTTAAAGCAGGGTTTGTGCAGACAGAAACACACAAGAGTGGATAAGAGTGTTCATTAAACAAGATGGGATGGAAAACCCAGTTTTGCCACGGCCCAGCATTTGCTGTGAGTGCAGGACTAAGAATCTGGGCACATTTATCCCCTCTGTGTTGTGTGGTCCAGCAGTGGGTGATGGTGCTGCTGTGCCAAAGGCAAACTGCACATCCCTGCTGAGGGATGTAGAGAAACAGTCTCATCCAGGGCTGTGCCATCTGCAAAAACCATCCCAGTGTTGCTCGTAGCTTGGGGCTGTGCCAGAAGGCACAGACCACTGACAGGATTTTGTGTTCTCTACTTTCTACTTTCTTCTCCCTTTTCTTCCTTTTTTCTCCCCCTGTTTCCTTCTCCTTCCCATCAGATAAACATACACATCCTTGATTTAGTAATGAAATGTGAAGGGTCTTTACTGGGACAGAAGGAGTTGGAATAGCATCCTGGGAGGAAATTTGAATTCTGCCCTTTGCCAAGTACTTATAAGCCATGAATCAGCAGACAGGAGGGACTGTCATAAAAAGATCACCAGGCTGTTTTATCTGTGTAAAATGAGAGATTCTTGTCATTTTATCAGACAGCTGAATGTCTGCTGCTAATTCCTAGAATGTTTTGTTAGGTATAATGTACTTAGAAACCATACCACAAGGTAAAATTCCTAAATGGAACCATCTATTTCTGTGTGAAATTATCTTTTTTCAGTTTTTTTTAATTGCCCAATTAATAACAAGTAATTTTTGTTCCATGTTTATGATGGAGAAAATTAAACTTCACAACTATTGCAGATTGGCTTCTTCATTTACAAAAAAAAAAATAATCTGATAAATTCTGCTTTGAATTATTTAGCCCTTTGTAATGGAGCAATGACTTGTGTGCTTTTGAAGTCACTGTCTTGTTCTTGCCCTTTCCATAAACTGGTAGTCTTCCTCACCTGGGGGTTGAGATGTGAAAAAAATGTGAG
Source organism: Climacteris rufus (assembly GCA_013398175.1). Classification (NCBI taxonomy): domain Eukaryota; kingdom Metazoa; phylum Chordata; class Aves; order Passeriformes; family Climacteridae; genus Climacteris; species Climacteris rufus. The sequence goes on along the minus strand of VZRZ01005134.1, from coordinate 468,867 downwards.
GAATTTAATAGCCTGACTGTGCTTCTCACACAGTTCTTTAGTCACATGTGGGAGTATTTGAAGTGAGTAAAGTAAATTCTCAGTCAAATTTTGCACTTCCAAACGTGGGATTTCTTGGGATTCTTTTTTTTTTATGATGGAAATCACTCAGTGAATTTTAGCTACTCCCTTGAGTCATATCTGGAGGAGAAACATTATTTTAGAAGTGCTAAATAACCAAAACTGTAAGTTAAAGAAGTTAATTTTGAAAGTGCAAACCCTCTAAGCATTGTTGTATAGGTTATGTACAGTGTTGCAGGTGGTGATAATCATCTTGGCAGGGCAGTTGAGTCTGTTTCAGGGATTTTGGTGTCCATATGAAGGGAGGTCATGGAAATTATTGTATTTGGCCACTGCACTCAGTGTCAGACTTCAGAAGGCCTTTTAAAGGTCCTTTCTGTGCATTCTGCCATTTTGGTTGGACAGAGTGGAATTACTCTGAGAGCTGGAATTTTAGGAAAAGGTGCCTTGATTTAAGTTGCTTTGTCATCAGTCCTTAAATTGAAAGGTGCACATAAGCCATGCCTAGGAGTTTAAGTAACACCCACGCCTTTTTGCCTGCTCCTTTGCACCTGGAGAGGTAACAAGCAGGTCTGCTCTCCCTACCCAGATGGATTTTTGCTTATGAGCCAAAAATAAAATGTCAGTGGGTGCCCTTGATGAAAACCAGCTGGCTCAGAGAAGACTGAGAAGGTGTGCAAGGCATAGGTATTTCATTAAGCTGAATATAACATAGATAAGTTGTAGACACCTTGAACAGAACAACTCCATGCTCTCTGTGATGTCAAATAAAGACTGTGGTACCTGGACTGGGTATATTTTTCATTATATGGCTACCAGTTGCCTCATAAAAATATATATGTATATATACATTTTTTTTTTACTTTTTTTTTGTAACATCAACATCAATAAGACTGCTCAGCAGTTGAAGTTTTGAAGGCTTTTGCTCATACAACTCCAAGTGTCAGCCTGTATTATCTAAACCTTGGGAACATAATTTTGGATGAACAGCAAATGCAAATTTAGGGGTTTTTGTTCCAAAGCAAACTTTCTCAGCTCTGAAGCAAATAATTCCCTGGTAGACCTGCTCCTTTTGCCAGTTTTTCACATGAACATGAGAGAAATATGCTCCTGCTTTCACATGACTGAGAAAATAATCCAGCAGTTCTTGAGCTGGATATTAAGTAATCAAGTAATCCTTGAAACCATTTCCAATTTTCAGACTGCTAAGTATGAATAATTTACATACAGGGGTGCTTGTGTCAGTACTGATGCTTTAAACTTGTAGGGAAAACATCAGGAAAGAACAGTGGTTGAAATTAACCGGAGTGTGTTGTTGGTTTGTCTGTTTACTCAGGATTCCATGTTTGTGGTAAGCTCTCTAGTCCTCTGAGTGTGCTTAAATTCACTTTTTATCAGTAATCACGACTGTATATAATCCAAGAGCTCATCAGTATCTTCCAGAATCATACTCAGATTTTTGCATCTCTACCAGAAATACCTCATCTAATACACCCTTAGCATGCCACCTGCATTTTCGTGGGGTAAAACCAGTATGGATCGTAAGATCTGTTCTATCTTTTAGCCCACAGCTCAGAGGGATGCAAAAACCTCCACGTTGAGAACTGGCATGTTGTTCTTGTAAATGCTCTCCTGTCTGTGCTACTCTGTGCCTTGAGTCCACCCAATTATTCCTCTGCCATGCAAATGCATTGACAAGGTTCCCCAGCTTTGTATCACCAGCAGGATTGCTAATGGAAACGCTAAAAGACACATTTAATGGCACGGATCAGAAGCCAGTGGCTCTTTGCTGGAGATGCTCTTTTCAGCATACTCATTATCCACATGAAGTCCAGATTCACCTTGCATTTCCTTTGCTAATGATGCTGACAGGAGGCCCTGCTAACACAGGGCTGGTGACTGTAAGTCCTCCAGCATCTTGCATAAAGAGTAGCAGCTGCAATTAAATCATATGGAGAACAAGGATGTAGTTGACCTGTTATAATAACCATGTATTTTTGGGTCTGTTGTAAGGATGATGGCTTTAGACACGCATTAGACTCATTAGAATTTCACTGCCTGGTGTCTGAGTCCAGAAAAGTGACACTTCTGATTAGGCTGGGAGACACAGGCAGGATGTCTGCTGTCATGGGTGTCGGCATACCTGTGATACCTGGCACGTGAGAGGCAAAACTGAGGGTTCTGATAACTCTGGGAGAGGTGTTATCCATGACATATGGCTGTGCCTCCAGGGTTCCACTGCAATTATGGCATCAGCCTGAGAGCTGGTAGGAAAATAAAATTTAAAAAAGCAAAAGAGCAGTGCAGACATGCTTGTAATTGCTATTGTCACCTGCATTTCTGTGGGGAATGGTATCAACACAAAATGTGTTGCCACAGAGAAAGATTTCTTTGGAGGTGGTTTTGAAGGAGTGTTCAAGACAGTGATACAATAGGATGTCTCTTCAGTCTTCAGCTGGGTTTTACTTTTAGCTTTGTCTGTTAATTTGTTGTTTAGTGAAGAAAAGTTGTGGGTGGGGAGGAGGAAGGAGAACAATAGTGTTCCTTCTCCAAGGGAAAGAATAAAGAAATCTATGTAGAAAAGTGGTTGGGAGCACAATAAGAGACATCAGTTTGAAAAAGTACATAGGGGAAGTGACAGATAATTCACCCAGCCTCATTTAGATGATTTTGAGCCTCCTTTTGAGGCAGTGGTAGGACTGTAAGATTCAACAGTGTTTTATAAAAAACTGTCTTTTAAAAAGACACTTCTTTAGCACAGGTGTGACCTCAACCAGCTTCTGCATAACATTCTCCATTGCTTGTTAGGAATATTTCTCCCATTTGACTCCTTTCTTTATGACTCCTGCAGACCTTCTTGCAAAACACTGTAAAACATCATGTGAGGCATTTGTGTTTTCTCTTTATCATAGCATTTTTTCTGTTCTTTATGCTGCTGCTCCTGTCCTTGGCCATGGCAGCAAGCAAACCTTAAACAATTCAAATACCTGTGGAATGTGGCTGACAAAACAGCCACAGTGTTAAAAAAGCTTTGAGGAATGAGCTCCCACCTTAAACCTAATCCTGAGCATACTTCCTATGCTTTAAAGGGTCTTGCTGAGTTCAATATATTAGGAAGACCTTCAGATGTTAGGAAGTATCTACTGCTTTCAGGTACTTCCCATAATGTAGTACAGAAATTATCTCTTGCACCTTCTATTGCTTCATAGCTATGAAAATTCCATAATAAACCAATAGTAGTGTTAGAGTTTTGTAATGTATGTGGAAATAATAGTTAAACCAGAATCTAACAGCTTTAAATTAAAACACTCTTTTTGTCAGCTGAGGGAAGACTTAATGGTAAACAGAAAAATAACCATAAAATAATGGGTGGAGTACATTCTTTTTTAAAATCCCACATTTGTGTTCGTATTTGTGTGGATTCCTTCACTTCACCTTTTTTTTTTTTCTTTCTTGAACTACAGAGGCCTGGAATTTGGCAGCTTCTGGAGCACAACACAGGGTTTAGACGTGTGGAGGTAAAATGTAATGTCCCGTGTGGCTTAATACACTCAAACCCTTCAAACAGTGTCGAGAATACACTGGCCAGACATTTATCAGAATGTACATTAGAATGGACCATACACCTATACTTCAAGAATGCACAGTAACAGACATAAAAATGTAACAGAGATCACAGCATTTCTAATTAATACATTATGTTTAACGTAGGAAGAACAGAGGATTTTGGATCCAAGGAGTCTGTGGGTAATTTTGTAGGTGGTTTTGTTTCTCTGCATTTGGTTTGTGTATGAATTTTGGTATTTCCACAGCCAGGTTTTTGAAAGGTACAGACTTTGCCAAGGCATTCTCTGTTGCAGTATTGTAGAATCTGGCTCCCTACATCCCCTTTATAAACTGCAGAAGGAAGTAATTTACCCTAGAAAGGGCAGGACAGCAGTAAAGCTGGATCTGTGTCTTTCATTTTTAAAGTAAATTTTTAGCGTTTTTTCCTTCTAACTGTTTGAGCATTTAGTCAGGAGAGATTCAGGAAACACAGTGAAGCAGATGAACACAGACTTTCCATCTTCTGCACCCATATTTGCTGGAGTATGCTTGAGTATACAAATTGATTTTTTTTTACCTTTTCTTTCTGCATAACAGGCTTTTTGTTTGGTTTATGGCTTTCTCATGTGGGTTATTTTTTTCATAGCAACTGTTTTGCAGAACCTTTTCTCACATCACAGACTGAGCTGCTAAAATGTTTGATGCAAAGTTGCTGAACACACAGACTCATGGAATGGTTTGGGTGGGAAGGGACCTCAGAGCCCACCCAGTGCCACCCCTGCCATGGGCAGGGACACCTCCCACTGTCCCAGGCTACTCCAAACCCTGTCCAGCCTGGTCTTGGACGCTTCCAGGGATCCAGGGGCAGCCACAGCTTCTCTGGGCACCCTGTGCCAGGGCCTCTCCACCCTCCCAGGGAACAATTTCTTCCCGATATCCCATCTGACCCTGCCCTCTGGCAGTGGGAGTCATTCCCTGTGTCCTGTCCTCCATCCCTTGTCCAGAGTCTCTCTCCATCTCTCTTGGTGCTTGTATCCGTGGGCTACCAATGTTGGATAACTACAGAGTAGATAGCAGCAGATGTTTTGATGTTTTTCCTCTGTTTTCACCTGCAGGATCCACTGTTTCCTTCTCTAGCCCTGCAACTTTGAGTTGTTTTAGAAATGGTGATGTTCCTCAATTCTCTCACCTACTCACTGAAGCCTCACTAGCCTCACCTGGCCTATTATGTAGTAATTCCTCAGTGAAAACTGAGATTTAAGAGCAAAAGAACAATTAACTTGGAAACTTTATCTCAGGAATTCTGCCTGCTGAAATGGAACACATTTATTCCACTGGCTGTTCTGCTTAATCATCTGGCCCATATCACTTCTCAGTGTGTAGGATTGTCTTCCTGCTGAACATACATTAGTTCTTAATGAGGTAACTAATTTTTAAAATTTAAATCATGTGGCAGGCACTGTTCTCCATCAGAGACAGTTCCAAGGCTTGATGTCAGAAGAAGCCTTTTGATTTAGCTCTGAAAAGACTGGCAGGTTGAGAAAATCTGCTTCTGGTCATTTTAATAAAAATGAAGAGTGGATATTAAGAATTCTTAATACAACCCTTGACTGACACCTCACAGACCACTGACAGAGAGCTGGTAACTAGACATAGTATTTGTTTTGAGCTTGCATGGGGTTCATTTGCTTCATTTATATACCAGCAGCATATCCTATTCCATTTAAATAACTGCATCATTTCAGATATCACTCTGTGAGTAATAAAAGTGCATAAATTTTCTAGATTTTCCCCTCCTATTTTTAACCAAATCATAGTGTGTGTTATTCTGTGTCCCCACTGTAAATCACATTTGGCTTGTCAGAAAGCATTCTTAAAATATTTAAGTACTTCAGTGAAAACTTTTCTAATTATGTATTTTGATTGCAAGAACAGATTTTAAACTGTTACTGGTATTTAGCATATTTATAGAGTGGGCTGGCTGATAACTGATGATGGATAATTGGGCTGCACATTTTGGCATGGGGATGGGACAAGATGTGGAATAAATTATCTAGAGCCAGCTATTTTCACCTCCTAAGGAGGTAACTATTCTGAATTTCTTAATATTCTACCCAGTGAACTGATGCACATTTAAAAATAAATTCAATTAAATTGCATACCTCTTTTTGCTTAGGGAAGCAGATGAAAACAGTTTTTGGAAATCAGAGAGGTGTGGGAGTGCCTGGCCAACCACACCAAAGAAAGGTGCTGTTTATGCCTGGGGAGGAGAACACCCAAGAGGAGCTGTAGATCTGGGCTCTGATGTTTGTGTGGGCAGGGGACGTTGCACAAGACATGGAACCACTTCTGTGCATTTCCCCCTCTCCTTCTGACTTAGAAACTTTCCTGACAGAGGTCTGTATGATGATGAAAATGTGTTCAATGTCCTCCATCCTTCTTTCATTCTCCAGGAAGAAGGGCTGTACCCGAAAGGAATATATACCTGATGCATAGGTTTATTGGCAGGTCAGCCCTGGCTGAAGAAAGGGGTGGCAGGTGGAGGTGAATTATGTAGGAAGAGAGGGCACAGCTCTTTCTAGTGCACTCTGAAGCAAAAAGGGAAATCTAAACTGTCTTTTCCCCAGCTTGTGTTTGATGCAGGGAAACCAAGAGAGAATCCTCCTTATGAGAAGGGAGATGTGGCAGGTCTATGTGAATTAAATTTCCACCTTTGAAGCTTGCAGAGAAATTGTGCAATCAGGTAAAAACCCTTTCAGAGATTAGGAGCTGGGAGAGCTGGGTTCAAGCTGCTTCTTGGATTTGAGTAGAGCAGAATAGTTCAGTTGTGAGGAAGCCACAACAAAAATTTACTCCTGTTGCCTTCTGCTTGGTATCTTTGTCCTTTTCCTCCTGCTCCTGCTCCTGTTCATTCTCACTTCTGTATAACTCAGATAATGCTCTTTGCTTAGTGGTAATGGTGCTTCTTTAGTCTGTGTCATAACCAGGGTTAATAACATGAAGCATTAAAAATAAAGTACAGAATGTCCTCTTTCACAGTAAAGAGGAGCATGGCCACACTGGGGATAGATTGCTTCCTACACAGTTCTTGTGGTGAGCAGTATTTCTGAAATTACTGGAATGGAAACTAGAAAAAAATGGTATTTGGAAGTCTGAGGATTGTTTTAACTATCCTTCTGTTAGCTTTAAATTTTCTTTCTGATAAAGAATGCAATTACTTTCTATCAGTGGCTGCAGTGGGAATCAGAGTTTAAAAATTCACATTATTATTTAAAAAGGCTTTGAGCGATAGACAAAGGTTGTTTTATTTTCTCTTCCCGAACTGCTGAAGTTAGTAGCAAATGCCTTCACACAATTAGCAGATTAATAATCAAGGTTTTTAAGACTGCTCGAGATTAGGAATTTATCTCTAGGCTTTTCAAGTTCTCAAATGTAATCAGTTTAATTAGTTAGATGATGCCACCTTGAAGAATGTTAAAATTCATTGAGCATTGGGCTGTTCCTGATCTCCACTTCAATTTGCTTCCCTTCAGAAATGTGTTCTCAGTTGACTGCTTCATTCCCAGTGAGCCATGCAATAATAGTAAATTTTAGAGAGTATTGTAATGATTTTTAAATATTAGTTTAAAGTTAAGGCTTACCAATATAACGAAGTTTGGTAACTGAGGAAACATTTAATTTATTCTGTTCCTGGGAGAAAGCTTTATGTTTCCTGTTAAACAGTGTCCTTCAATTTTTATATCTTTTTGTAAAGTCTGAGTTGATACATCTCTCCCATTCAGCTGCAAAACATCTAAAAAAAAGCTTCTATAGGAGTATTAAATTTGTAAAGGTAGGCAAGCACTACAGAAGAAAACACAAAGATTAGTGTTGCCTGAATGGCCTTTTCTTAGCTTAGCTTTAGCTTGTAATGTAATAAATGATTCTGTACTATTTTCTGTCTTAAAATTGGAGATTTTTCATTATGGCACAAGGCAGTGGTGGATGTTCTTGCATGTAGGAGTGCATCTCCTCATTCAGTAACAGGTGTCTCTTCAGCAGGTCTTTGCATTTTTTCTGCAATGATCTCAATGGCAATGCAGAATTGTTCTGAACACAAGAATATAAGATAGCAGTTGTGTGTAGTGCTTCCTCCTTTCCGTTCAAATATGTGAGCATGTGTAGCTGCTGCTCAGGTAAAGTGAAACTTTTTTCTCAATTCAGGGATTTAAAATTTAAAAAAAAAAATCAAACTTATTCAAAGTTCTTCCTGGATGGAAGTTGATGAAAAGTTTTGGCAGAACATAGAGATGTGGCAGTAGAGACATAAAGATGTGCCAGTGATGAGAGATCAGAGTGGATTCAATCATTGTGTTGTGGGCACACATCGAGTTCCCCACACTCTGGGACAAGGTGGTCTCACTTTAAAACAAACAGAAATACTTCTTAGTCCAGTGTTTTGTTAAAAAAGTGGTGTTTTGTCAGGTTTTATTGCTGTAGGTTTTTCTCAGGTTCAGAAAGCAACACGGACCTACTCACACAAGTCTCTAACTGCAAATTGCTGGGAACTCAGGGTGTGGTAGTACAGGATTGCTCTTCAGTGATTCTGTAAAACCCTGCTTTACTCTGCTGCTGATTCTGCTGAGAGCTGCTCTCTCCCCCAATATGACTGCACTTGGTTCCAGTCTACCTGAGCAGTAATTCCTCAGCTCCACCAAAAAATGCTCCTCAGACAGCCCTTCAAACCACTCTGCCTCTGCAATTCTGGTTGGCACACTGGGACAATGCCTGTCCAGAGCCCAAACCTGTATGAATCTGGGCTTTTTTTCCCTGTTATTTGTCCAAGAGTTTGTGGTTTGAAACCTATTTGCCTTGCAATCACAACAGAATTGATCATTATTTTTTGCATTCTCTTCAAAACCTGCTCCTGAATAGAATGATTAATTTCCTTGCAGGCTCATCAGTGTTCATCTCTGCAGTATCTTTGCAAGCTTCCTGAATATGTCTGAAAATATTTACATAACAACCCCCTGAAACAAGAGCATAATTGCATTTGCCGAAATAGGAAACTGAGGCAGGACACTCTGGCTGCCTGATGTTGTCACAGTATTCTGTTTCCTTAAGGAGAATCTTAAAAGTTCAGCTAACAGATCAAACATTCACTGTGGGGGATTTACATTATCATCAGTTTTGCTTATAACATGTGGAGTTCACAAAATGAGCATCACAGGTAAGCAATCCTGTGTGTCTGGGTAAAACACAAGTAGTTTCATTCCACTGTTTTAATCATGAAATTATTTCTCCTTTTCCTGTAATTACCTGTGTCAATCATTTTGTAACTTGTGGCACTGACAGTAAATAGAAACCCGGTGGTATCTCCAGTATCTTTCACAACTGATTCATGATGTTGCCTGTGTGAGTAACAGTTTATCTGACCAAAATGGAGACGAAAGTTCTTCCTCCAAACTGAGAATGTTGGTCTTTGTTTCCTGTAATAATACGTTCTGTGGATTTGGAGTGCTTTTCACTTTGCTAAGGAAACCACAGCAATCACATTTCAAAATGAAATCTTGTTCCAGGATACAAATTGGAAATATTTATGCCATCTTGAAAACATTAAGATTTTTCTTCTGGGAGTCCAAATTGTTTTGGAAGTTCAATTGTAATTCACAATGTTCAGCCCATTCTGTTTTTTCATGAGTAACTAATCTTCTATAACAGTATAACTCAGCTTGCTCAGCTATGATACACAGGAGGTCCAGCCTGTATTTTCACCATGTACCAAACATATTTTCATTTGCATCATTTGCATATACGATTTAAATGTTTTCTTTCCTTAAATATCATCTGAAGTAGAAAACCTGTAAGAATTAGTCCAGCAGAAGCAAAGTTTGATGGTTGTGATTGATCTACCAGGAAGGAAGTTATAAACTCACATATAACGTGTATCTTTGCTGACCTGTTGATGCAGACACTGGGGCTTGCTGCCTCTATGCATTTTGACATGCACATGATTTTAGTATGTAGAATAATTGGCACAGCTTCCTGCTAAGTGCTTCTTAGCAGAAGTTTCAGAGTTTGCAAACAAGAACTCGTTATTGTCAGAGCATTGTTGAAGCTACAGCATCCTACCACCTGACACAGGCTCTGCTTCCTTCCATGTGTTTGAGACTTGTCCTGTTTAAAATCTGGACTGATTCACTTTTGAAATACTAATTAGTGGACCATTCTTGGCAGAAATCCATACCTTTCCAAGCTTCTCCACAGACTGCTAGAATCAGCCTTTGGATCAATATGGTGTTGTTTGTTATGCCCAGTTTTCACAGCCACTGTTATTATTATTTAGTTTATTGCTGCTTTCCCCGTCTTTTATAGCGTGTTTCTTTGTGTTTCCCCCACACTTGAGATGAGAATTGTCTGTCTTGACCATCCAGATTGTCCCAGGTCATGGCACGGTGTCTTGGAGGTGTTGGAACACCTCAGTTACAGCTTCCAGATTTAATCTGGATTTAGTTCCAGCACACAGACACAACAACTCCAGAAGGGCAGGATGCAAACTCCTACCTTTTCAGGCTTTTCAGCATAGCAAACAATGACAAAAACCCAAAATCCTGCTGCAGATGGCAGAGCTCCATCCAAGTATTGTATGTAGAAGGCAGTTTGTGTTGATTCATCCAACTGAGTATGTAAGAGGTTTTAAATTTGGGTTTCCACTTGCCCAGCTGAGAGAGTTGCTAAGTGTTTTGGTTTTGTGATCCCCATAGTTGTCTAAAGTGCTATAGCAACACTAGAAAACAGGAAATACACATTTTGATTACTGGATGGTGAATTAGCAGGAAGTAAAAAAAAGGGTATTAAAATCTTATACTCTTTATGTGACAAGGCTTTAGGGGCAGATTTTGGAAATCCCTGCCTTTGGTACAAGTGTTTCTGTCCATATCAGCTCTAGTATCTAAATCCTAGCAATAAGAATTTCTATCTTGGAATATGTTTGCTTTCATGTAGATACATACACTCATTTCTTCTATTCAAGTAGTACCAGAAAGTACTAAACTCCTGCTTTTCAACAAAGGGAAAATAAACTGTATTTTCCATCCAATGGTGAGAAGGAGAGACATTGAAAGAACCAAGCTGATTAATGGGTGCTGTGAGATTGGAATCTGGGGGTTCAGATTCTTTACAGACAAGGATTTCTTACATGCTTTCATTGTGAGCATCAGCGAGCAAAGCTGCTAGAAGCACCAGTGAAAATATAAATCCTGTAAAATTACTGTGAAACTGCTATTTCCTACCTCTTCTGGTTAATTTTGCTGCATAATTAGTGTTTATTTTAAGATATGGAATTTCATGATGTTACAATACAATCCACAAAACCAAGTAGTAACCAAACCTAATTTTTCTGCATTTGCATAGCAATCTACTTCTGCTTCATCCACGAAAAGAGTTTCTCTCAGAGACTTAGACAAATATTTATTTTAACAATAAGGGATGAGTGAGTGTAAGACCACAGAGAATATGGAGAGGCTGTTGTGTGTCTCATCATGCTGAGGAGTTCTCTGTACGTGAACTTTTACAGCAGTAGCTCTCATAGATGAATCTAAAATGGGTGGAATTGCCCATGCATGGAGTTCTCTGTTACAAATTAAACTCATGATGGATGTGCAAGTGTGGACAACCTGCAGGCTGTAGCAGGGGGTGTGATAAGTTATCTCTTCAAAGTGAATGCAGTGAAAATTTCAGGGAGGTGATGCACTGTGCAAAAGGAAAATTATATTTAGATAAAACAATCGTGGGGGAGTCTGGCTGGTTCATGAGCAGGTGTCAATCAAAGCCCTGTTCTTCTCTCAGGTGGCAATTCAGAGTGTTGCTGTGGCTGTCAGCCATTCAGGTAGAGCATGGGCCCCTTTGTCTTACTGATTTCCAGAGATACAGGGAGGTTCTGAAATGATAATTGAAATGTGTATGGCAATCCAAGAAGGATCTCTGCTGAGAGGGTACCACTTGTAGAATTAAACTTATGGAGGTCTGGGGGCATCAGCCAGGGTGAGTTTACTTCTTGGAGTGGTGCAAGAGTCAGGTTTGAAAGGATTTCTTCTATATTTGGATACCACCACCACTACCAAAAAAATCAATTTGCTGTAGTTGAAAAAGAAAAAGTGTGCAGAACATTGGGGAAAAAATGTCATGTGCATAGAGAGATAGGAAAGAGGAAAAAAATAGTAAGTATCTGGAAGCTCCGGGTGTGGTATCCAATATAGATTTTGGTGGATCTCTAAGGCAGAGGACAAGTGTTCTTTTACAAATGTACTCCTTGCTAAAAAACACAGCAGGCAAGGGCAGAGTAAGTAATGTGAGGGAAAAAAAGCTATGAAAGCAATTTTCTTTCCTCCAAGGATTTTACTAGTGTCTGTCTCTCTCTAAGGATTCAGTCAGGGGGATGGAGAGGTCTTACTCTGCACTCAATATTCTTTTTTTTAACCTGCACTGCTGAGATCTTTTTATTTTTTCCTTTCCTCATCACTTTGTCTCTGGTGACAGGAATTGCCCAGACAGGAACATGAGGATGACCACAGTGGTTTGTTGATTTTTCACTTTGAAATCAGGTTACCTTGCAAACACCCTCTCTAGTTTGTATTTTATGTTCTTTCTCCCTGTGCCTTTTCTTGTCTGTGTGAGCAGCAGTTCTGAGAATCCCACCCAGTAATCCACGAGGAGGGATAGTGGGAAAGGAGGATATCAGCAGGGATGGATTTGAACACTTATTTTCTTAGACTCACTCTCCAGAACGGGAGGTCTGTGTTTAATCTACGGTGTGGACAACCGTGTGGAGATTTCAGAGTTTGTTAGGGAATGTGGCATAACAAGTGGGGACAGGGACAGGCAGTGTTGCAAGGCGCTGCTGGCTTTGATGTGAAGTCTGTTTCCACTTTACATCTCTAACACCGTAACAACTGCAAGGTTCCAGAGATTTCAGAAGTGCTCAGAGGAATTTTTAGTTACACTTTTTTTGTTTCGTTTTGTGTTTTCATCTGCCCTTAATGAATTTTTCATCGCACAGAACTGAGGATATGGCTTAAGTGCAGAAAATATTTCTAAAAACATCAATTCGCACCTTTTTAAAAAGCAGATGTTTTGAAGAGCCAGCGGTGATTAAACTATCACAGTGAGTTCCTAGGAGGAAAAATTCATATGACAAGTAGTGAGTTCTCCATGGGTGTGTATATTACAAGTACACAGTTTTGACCACCATAAGACAGAGCCTAAATTTATGAAAGTGGTACCTTAATACTAAAATCAAGGCTGAAGTGTCCTGGAAGAGCATTTTGAAAGACAGCCAGGTTATTGCATGTGCTCCAAAGTGATGTGATAACAATGTCTGTTAAGAGTTTAGAAGCTATTTAGACAAGGTTAAGTGACTAATAGACTCTTTTTATGGTTTGCACATTATCATTTTCTTAAACACTACCTTAATTTCATCTGTTAACACATGAGAAAATTAAAATTAATGGTCATATGCCCCACATGAAATATTTGTTACCAGGATTATCTAAAAAGCATAGAGATCAGCTCCTGAGCCCAGAATTATATAATCCTTCACGAATTGTATCAGTTTTGAATTTATATCCAAAAGAAAATATTCAGTATTGTGTAGCTCCTTCTTTCTTCAGTCTGGTGGAAAACTCTTGCTGGTTTTCTGTGAGCATCTCTGGGTACACAGTAGGACTTTTGAAGCTGTTAGCTGGACAGATCTTAAAGTGGAAACTGGATCTACCAGAAGACACAATGAGCACAGATAGCAGATTATAACCTGGTAAAATATATAATTAAATTTTATCTAAAATAGAAAATAGACTTCTGCGGAAACTCGTATTGGTCTGCCCAAATTTTGATGATGATAGAAATTAATCCACACCACTAACATTTTTCTAACTTTATAAGTAGAAAATATTTGTAGAAAGCCTTAAATATCCTGCCTGCTTGGATTTAGTATCTTGGTGCTAAGTTCCTTGGCATCAGTTTTGAAGTTTCAAAGACAAAACATGGAACACAGATTGGTTGTGTGTGGAAATTGAAAAAACTAATAATTTTTTTTTACTTACCTTTGAATTAAGCAAGATTTTTACAATGGAATAAAGAGAACATCCTGGAGGGGGCCATCAGGAAGAGCGTGGCCAGCAGGCCAGGGAGGGATCCTGCCCCTCTGCCCTGCCCAGCTGAGGCACATCTGCAGTGCCCTGTCCAGTTCTGGGCTCCTCAGGACAGGAGGGACCAGGAGCTGCTGGAGAGGGTCCAGGCAAGGCCACAGAGAGGATTTGGGGTCTGGAGCAGCCCTGAGCTGAGCAGAGACTGCGGGAGTTGGGCCTGCTCAGGCTGGAGAAGGGAAGGCTGAGAGGGGATCCCGTCCATCCACACAAACATCTCCAGGGCTGGCAGGGGATGGTGCCAGGCTCTGCTCAGCGGGGACAGGGACAGGCTGAGGAGCAGGGGCCACAAACTAAACCACAACAAGTTCCAGCTGAGCGTGAGGAAGAACTTCCTTCCCTGGAGGGGCAGAGCCCTGGAACAGCTGCCCGGGGAGGGCCTGGAGTGTCCCTGTCTGGAGCCATCCCAGCCCCACTGGAGGTGTCCCTGTGTCACCTGCTCCAGGTGGCCCTGCCTGGGCAGGGCTTGGGCTGGGTCATCTCCAGAGATCACTTCCAAATCCAGCAGTTCTGGAATTCTGGGATTCAGTAAATTCAAGCTTTCAGCCTTGTGGAATGCTGGCTGACAAACCTGAGAACATCTGTTTGTATTCTGCAATGGGGTTTTTCTCCTTGTGCGTCTCCACATACTTGGAAACGTTCTTTCTTGGGCTTTACAACTCTCACACCTTGGTTTGTCCTTCCGTTGCCCAGTTATTACAGTGTTTTAACTGAGTACTCATTTTTCTTACGACTTATCTTGTTGCCCTTTTGGGTTTTGTGGGGGGAAGTTTATGGACATTTTTTTTTCTTTTTTTCATAGGGCTGGTATTGCTGATACAAGTGACAGTAAGATAAAGGAAGAGTAAATGATTTCATGATCAAGTATTGGACTTCTGCCCCTTTATCACTGGGTGTGATGTGGGCTAACCCTCTTCTATCTAAAAAATGTTTTCTCCCAAAAGGAATGTGGAGTGTGTCCTGGATGGCTGCTTTTCCTCCTGGAGACAGAAATACTATAAAATCGGCTGGCTTTCATTTCTGGAGAAGCATTTCTTTCAAATAGGTCCCTAACTGTAGTGAAACAAGATGATTAGGAGGATATGGGGTGAGGGAAAGGTGAATCTGTTCTCAAAGTAATTCTAAAGAAACGGCCTTGACAGAGAAACTCTTTTTAGGACACTGCCTGTAAAAACAATTTATCTGTGCAAATATTCTTATATTCCTACTATAGTTTTGCATCTTTGTTTCCTGTCCACTATTGGTCCCTGTTATGTGTGCCATTTGACTGCCTTTGTGTCTTGCACATCTGTAGAACTCAAGGCATATTAAATTTGAATTAATGTCACCAATGCACTAAAGAGTTTACCTCAATTCAGTTTTAGGCTGTTGTCTGTGTGTGTGTTTTCTTGCAAATGACAGATTGAAAGAGTGAAGTTAAATAGCAAGCATCACATCAAGGTGCTTGATTTGTGTCCAACTATACTTTGACCAGTCACCTGAAGACTATTTTGAGATGTGGGAACATTGAAAAAGTGTTTTATTGACAACACTGACAAAAATAACGCTCCAGTGGAGAAGTACAATTTATTTTTTGGTTTTATAGTAAATAGTTCCTCTAGCAAGTACTGCCATCTCAATGCTGTTCCTGAATGTATGGTTTGGGTTTTTTGTGCACTGAGTCAGACATTTGCATCCTGTGTTTGCTGTTGTTACAAGGTAGAAAACTTTATATGCACAATATAATCATCAAATAAATGGATTTTTGTAGTGATTTTTTTGTATTGCAGTACCTGAAGGCTTATTTTGAGCAGTAAGAATATCCCTGAAAAGTCAAAGCAGTGTTGCAAATATGGAGTGACACAGCTCTAAATCTGCTCTCTTGGGAAGGTCAGACATCTCAGAATTTGATCAAGTAGGAATTTCTTTGAGAGAGATATAGGCATTTACTTTGAATCCAAGAGTTTTACTCATATTGCAATGACCTTTAGGAGTTTCTCTTCGTAAAATAAGTTTGTGTTTGCTTGTGCAGTCACACTCCTCTGTAGAAGCTATTTAAAAACACATGAACCTGAAAGCTGGACAAAGCAATGAGAGATTTAAAAGGAACGAATCCATTTTAGAAACTTTTCAATACGACAGTGTTAACAATAATTAAAAACTGTGCATCACCTAATCTGGTGAGCCAATCCTCACCTGGTCTTCCTCTCAGCTGCAATTTTTGGCCATGAAAGAGGAGGAGCAGGTTAATGTCTCAGTGATTTATTTCCTTGGTGTAACTGAAGGGAAGCTATACCAAGGCTTAGTCCTTCCTCAGTTAGAGTTGTTACCACCATTTAAGTCTTCATATATCCCAAAAAAATGCAGAGTGCAAATGAGGACTTGGTAGGAATTGCGTTTACACATAGCTCTAAAAACATGCGCAATTTTATCCTCCTAGGCAAAATGCTACTGTGTGTACATTTTACGAATTCTTGAAAGCTGAAAAGTGGACACAGAATACAATTCAACTGAGTATCTGCTAATTAAGCTGATTTATGCAAGCCTGGAGAGCTCCTGGGGAGTGGTAGCTGGTTAGAAGCTGTGGAAAGCTAAAAATAGAGAAGTGAGTCCAATCTCATATGTTTAACATATTTAGGTGTGGACAGTCAGTGATTCCATGGAACTCGTGGATTTTGATCAGAGTTCGTAACTATTGCACCTCTATTTGAAATTTTCAAACTGGTACAAATTTACCAGATTTGTTATTTTAAATGCAATGTAACATTTTAAAGCATGTAACATAAGTACATTTTAGATATATATGTAATTTATATAACAGCCATTTCTTATGATGGCTGAATTTTATTTTAAATGTGGTTTTTCACATTAAACTAATAAGACTGTTTATTATCAAGTTAAGACTAAATGTTCTTTTCGTTTGCTCTCACAAACACCCACAAAGCTGTGCCCAAGATTTTATGATGGATTGGGCTGTGTTTGTCTCTGCCTTCTTTACTTCATTCCCATTATTTTCCAGAGTATTCTCAGTGGAATCTAGTCACCTAATAAAGGAGAAAAAATTCTTGAATTTGATTTATTTATGGATAACGTATTTTGTTCCAATTTATTACCACAAAATAATAAGAAATGCTTCATTTGCCATTAACATTACGTAGCTCAATATATTTCTGTGAAAACAGATAACATTTTGTTTTCTCTGTTTCAATGCTGTTAGACATCTAAAAATTTTAACATTGAGGTAATATTTATATATTTAGTATGCATCTCAGATTTAATATTTACATCTTCAGTTACTTAACCTTTTACGTATTTTTATTTCTTATGCAGTATATTCACACTCTAAAAAGTAGCAATTAATGTCTAGTACAAAACAACTTGTAGAGCTTACATATTCAATATTTGCTGAGCACCTGGGACCTAATTTCACATTGCAGTGTGGTTTTTTGCATGTATGCAACCACCTTAACTGAATTATACAAATTAATTTGGGGCAGCTACTTTAATAAATGTTAGTTCTCTAATTACAGAAAAAAAAAATCCAGACAAAATCGAATCAAGGGAATGTTTGTGTAATCTTTCATTGTCTATATGACAATGTGGTGATATGAGGATTTAGTGTGATTCATAGAATTATAGAATCCCAGGATGGTTTGGGTTGGACAGGACTTTAAAGCTCATCTCTCTGCCATGGGCAGGGACAATTGCCACTATCCCAAATTGCTCTAAGCCCTGTCCAGCCTGGCCTTGGACAGTTCATTGTTGTATATCCAGAACTAAGTCATTCTTAAAGGCTCACAACACCTCATGGCCTGCATCTGCTCAGAGTAAAAGAGCAGTTTTGGGCACTTTGGGATTTTTTTTAAGTCAGGCTATCATGGCTGGGGTGCTGGATGCAACACTCTGCAACATGGGCAGCAGTTTAGTTCTGCCAGAGGATTTTGTGCAAATTGTCAGATGCACTCTCAGCTCTGGAAGTAGGTTTTTGTTAAATGGAGAAATGTCTAACAAACAAAAAACAAAAGACAAAACAAACAAAAAAAAACCCACAAAAAACCCCAAACAAACAAACAAAAAAACCCCCACAAAACAAAAAACAAACAAAAAAACCCAAGCAAACAAACAACAAAGACAAAAAAAAAAAAGAGAAAGGGAATGCAGCTAAGTTACAGTTAAATAAAAACAGTTAAATTTTGTAGGTGTTCTTGGTTGCAAAATTTAATTGAACAGGACACAGGCAAGCAATTAGCTGTAATCATTGTTGCAAAGACTTTTGAGGTTAGGTAAAATGGAGAACCCCTTAGTATCACGGTGGACAGATTCTGCCTGAAATATAGGCTGATTTAAAGGAAAATCAAGTAGCTCACTGAGTCATTATTGGAGGTGGGATTCTTGACACCAATTTATGTGTGTTTTCCTACATCTATTTCTAATTCCACTGAGTGATAATTGTTCTCAGTTCAACCACAAAGCAACTCTTAAATGGGTGTAATATTTCAGGCTGAACTGGGAGAATTAGAAATGATGCTGCATTCCAAAATTCAGGAGACTTTTATTTGTGGAGAATTGCTCACAAACAATGATACACATTAAGGTTTGTTGGGTAAATTCTCACTTCTGTGCTAATCCTATTAAAATTACCTCATAAATGACCTGAAAAGGAGGGCGAGCTCAGAAAGGCAGTCATGATCCTTGAGCATCCAGATCTGTATTAAGTGCTGTTCTTGTAGCTGTTCTGGTAGCACATAAGCACTCTGGATCAGTTTGCACAAATAGGTTTCATATCTTGGAAGAATTGTGGAAGCTTTGAGATAACTCGAGTAAATGCAGTTCTCCTTTCACTGAATTTGAGAACAAGGTGTTTTAGGACAGTTTCAAAGCCATGATGAGACACTTCTAATGAGAAAACCTGCATAATTATATAGTGAATTTTTTTAAATGGTGACTGCCCATACAAAACCAGCAAAAATCAGTGGATTGTCCTGCGCTTTGGTGTGCAAAGTCCTGATGTTCTGACTGTGGAAAGTTTCTTCTTTCCCTTGAGGAATAGTACTGTCACATAGATGTAGTTACATGGATTCTGTGCTGTGCTTTTTGGGTTTGTTTTTGCTGTTGCTGTTGATTTTTTTGTTTGTTTTGGTTTTTTTTTTTCCTTTTTTTTTGGTTTTGTTTGTTTGTTTTGGAAGAAGACACTGTAATTGTAATAATTAATATTAACTTCTCATTAATGTAGGAAGTTCTTTAGAAGGTATTTTGTCCAGCACACTTGCATGCTCCACTTATATTCCAGTCTGTGGAGGTCTTCATGTTGCAAAAATAACCCAAGAAGCAGCATTTACAGCAGACATTTCAAAATAAATGCTGTACCATGGCACAACTATACAGTACTGGTATTTGTGATTAAGCTAACTTCATAACTAAAGACACAGATCCCTGAAATTCACCATAAGGAAATAGTCTTGTGAAAGGGAAGGTGCAACCCTCACAGCAAGCTGGCAAAAATTAGAATGGATTAAACCAGTCTGATTGAAATGTCTAGTGCACAACTGTAAAATCCAGTCTGTAAGTTTGAAGCCTCGTCAAAACCTCATTAACATTAATGAGACTTACAGTATGCATTCGAGCAGCCAGATTGTAGGGCTGAGGCTCAAATTAATACGGAGTTGTTGTATGACAACTTACTAACAACATTAATCTTCCTATGACCTCTTATGACAGGGTGTTTTGTGGAGAAGACAGGACTTCACTGTTTCTTTTTTTCAGTTGGAGGAATTTTTGCCATGCACCTGATTGCCTGGGGAAAATCTGTCAGGTTAACTTCTGCAGGCCTGTGGGGTTGTCTGTTCTGTCTGTGTCTGTCTGTCATCCCATGGGCACGGGGGTTCCTTCCTGGGGGACACAAAGGTGCCAGTGCTGCATTTGTCTCCTTTATCTGCTTTAATAACAATGAGCTGTGTTTGCATAAATAGGGTGCAGATTGGGAAACACATTTGGCTTCCTCCTTTGGAAGTGAAATTCTTTCATTGCTGCAGGAAGCACAGGTTGTGTGAAGGGAGTTTCCTCCTGCTGATGTTTTGTCAACCATACTCTTCCAACAAAGACAGATGCAAAGGGGTCACTGCAAGAGAGGATGAACAAACCACACTTCCAAATTACATTCTGGAGATTCCTAAATAGATGCAAATAAAACAATATAATTGTAATATTGCAATTTTCTCCCCAGAAATTCTGGTAATATTTGCTAGCTAATTATTAACTTCATATAATTATTCCTAGGGCACCCTTGGTACCTTTAGAGTAAAATCAAATATGGGCCCTATAAGGATCAGCAAGACTTAGAGGTCAGGATATGATCAACCTAATTCTCTGTTTTTCCTTAGTTTTGTTTTGGCCAATTTTGGAACCTCTGTTTCAAAATGATAAGTGCTACCTTGAGTAACCAATCTGTACAGATATCAATTATTTAATTTTATTTAAAGCATTTCTATTCTTTCTTTTTTTTTTTTTTTTTAATTCCCAACCCATCTCTTTTTCTGATCATTGACTGTATCTTTGGATCTGAAGAAAGCAGTGGATTCTGTAAATACGTGTTGTTTCCTCTGTCCTCCTTACTGCAGTCTCAAGAGCATATTAGAATTGCACGTTTCATGAGGCCTCTAAACTAAAAAAACTAAGCAAATTATTGTAAAAAAATTAATTGCTGGCTGGTTGTAAAGTAATTATTAAGAAGCAGGCACCCAGGAAGGACTGTCAGTGCTTGCTCACTGTTACTATGACTGATGTTGTATAGCATTCCCTGAAGCTGCTGCCTAATGGCAGTGGATGAGCTGTTGGATAAATTATATCTGGGAACTTGAGTGTTTGTTCAACTCATTGGGCCATTAGCCAATACAACAAGTAAGTTTCAGAATTATTTTTTTGTCTCTGCAAAAAAAACTAATGCCTTTTTAATTATAAGTGTTTGGGTTAGGAAGTTTTCTGCCCCTTTGGTAGGTGACTGCTGACACACTGCTGCTTCTTGCTGGTAAAAGTTGACATTGTAATTGAATGGTATTGTCTACCTTAAAGTGTTTTGTTTTTTTTCTAAATTACAAATTGTTTCACATCATGACTCAAGCTTAAGTCATTATGTGCTCTTCTCATTTTGGAAAGCAGTCTTTTAATGCACCCTTGGCTTTCTTTAATTTCTTGATTCTATTTATGTTCATATCTATTCTCCAAATTCTCAAGTGAGCTATAAATTTATTGTTACAAAGCAGACTGCCAGACTTGTGAGGTACGCTGAATTCCTTGCGTGGTGGGTGGTGGAGGTATTCAAAGAAAACACTAAAACCTCTAAAATTTGGGACAAACATTTCTGTTGATGCTGTGTGGGAGGACAGTCAACAGCCACAGAAGGCTTCATTGTCTTGTCTGACAAAGAATTGAGTCATATCTGTATTTTAGTGTTGGGAGAGTTTGGAAATGGGCTTGCTTGTTTGATAATTGCATTTTTTTATGACGTGACTTGAGTGTGATTTTTGGTTTTTTTTCATCCAATTGCATCGCTTTTAAGTTCTTTAAAAGAAGACTGTCTTAAGGGGTTTGCCTGGAAGGGACAGTTAAGACAGGCTCATCCAAAAACTTAAGTTGAATTTATATTAATGCAAATGCAGTAATATAGGAGGATCATGTGTGAAAAAACAAAACAAAACAAAGAAAAACTGGGCTGGGCCAGGCCAGGCCAGGCCAGACCAGACCAAACCAACCCAACAATATAAGTGCATGATAATTTTGTTGCCTAGAGTTATATCTTGGGTAAGTGGACTGACAAGAAAAGGATACAATACTTTATTCCAGACTGTCTTTCCATCTGTGTTGTAGTGGTTTAACATTGAAAGACCTGGGATATTAGCATCATATTAGCATCAGTAGTCCTCGTGCTTTGTCTGTGATGATTTATCAGCAAGAATCATTCACAAGCAATGGAAAACAGATTAGATTCTTTGTGTGTCCCTGCTTGTCTCCTCAAAAAGAAACCCAAACCCTGTGAAAAACTAAATAGTTTAAGAGTTCTACACCTGTATCCACAAAGCACAGTCGGGTGTGCTGTGCAGAATTTCAAGGATTAAAAGCTCATAAGAAGCATTTTGAAAGCTTAAAAATGTAGTTAATGCTGTGCTTTCATCTCACACATCAGGCTCTCATGGCAACCCTGGAGAGTTATGAATTTCATCATAAATTACCATGATTCATCATACTAATCATATTTCATCATAAATTGCACTGATTGTTCATTATTTCAGATGTAGCTTATATGTTTTCTGGACTTCACTGAAGATGCAATTACTTACAGAATATCAGTTTTCACCTCTGATTGTATTAATGATAAACTGTATTTTGGGCTCACTGCATGTGTTTCTTTTTACACAGGCTACTCTTTGCAGACTTAAAATTTGGAGAAAACTAAGCCCTTGAAAGTTTCCACAGCCTGAATCAAAGACAGATGTTGGCATCTTAAAGGATCTTACCTGAATAGCTGAGACATAAGGCCAACATGTCTACATTCTCAGAAGCCATATAAATATTTAGATACTGTTAAAGTGGTTAATTATGTCTTGCAGTGATGCAGTTTCTGGTAAAATTACAGAGGTTTTATTAATTCAAATGGTAAGTCAGCTAGATTCCTTGAAAATTAAACTGGCAATGTATTTATTTACACAATTGCAACTAAATTTATACGATTTTACATTGTATAAATGAAGTGGATTTATAATACAATTAAATTTTGCTTGCTGTGACAATTAATACTCTTTACATACCAAGGGTGCTTTTAATTTAATTAATTTCTTAGCAAGGTCATCTAACTAAATTTCTGGCTGAAATCATCTAACTAAAATTTTTTGTCATGGTAAGTCTGAGTTAATAACAACATCAGCACCATTTTTAGCGTGAGACATTGTGGTTTTGTTTTTTTTTCCAAACCCAAAATGTAGTAATTTAATATCAAATTTAAGGGAGAAACCCTCTTTTCCAAATAATTTCCATGTGAGACTTTATGATGTGTTTGAGGTGCATTGAGCAATACTGAATTGAAAACAGAAAAATGTATTAATTTATCAGCTGATTCTATATTTATGTTGTGTTGTAGCAATTTTCACACCCAGTGCCAATGCAAGATCTCAAAACAAGCTACGCTTCCCTAATAATGACTTCTCCCACCTGCTTCTGTGTAATTCACTGCTAATTTGATTTTTTGCTTAATTTTAATAATCCTTATTGACCTTTTAAAGGAACAGAACAACAAGATCTGATTGCAAAAAGCAAACACTTTGGAATCTATCCCTAATTATGGCCCAGATAATCCCTTTTGATTTTTGCCATGGAGAGGGTGATAATGACAGCAAAACTCTTAGATGGCTGAAAATCTGTTGGTACTCAGAGCTGGGCTTATCTGATCTTATCTTTTACTGCCTTTTGCTTTTTTCCACCCCTTTTTAATTTCTATGTGCTTAAAGACAAATTGAAATTTGAGATAGGACTAGAGATGAAAGAGACGTGCTGTGGGTGGAAATGATGCTGGTGGCTCACGACATGAGAAATATAGAGGGATTATTCAAATAGTATTTTTCATAGTTTGATGTTCTGGCTGGCAAGTATTCTTGGAGGGACTGAGAAAAAGGGACCAGGTGTGAGTATGGTGATTTATTTGCAATAAATATGTGCTTAGTTACAGTAGTGAACATCTCATTTTCTTTGTAAGCCTGAAGAGAATGAGTTCAATTATTTTCCTCACACCACATTTATTCCTGTATCAATATCTTCTGGTGACTTTGATGAGATTTTTCACGTTTTATTTTAATATAGAACAAGTAAAAATCAAGATATGGCTAAGTAGAGAAAGCACATCCGTCTTTATACGTTCTGGGACAAACAAAAGTAAGGATTTACTTGATGAAAAGGAGTTCTTGAGTTTTCATAATAGAATATTATGACATCATATTTATAACTTAATCAAGTCTGTGGCTTGTAGGTATGTAACTAAACAATCACTAACCTGTCAGCTGTGCATCTCCATATTTTTGTTAATTTTTGAATCCCTTTGGCCCTGAAGTAGAAACAACAGACTTATCAGTCTATCGTGTATAATTAACACTTCCTGAATGTGGTGGTAATAGTGATAACTTTTTTGCCATTTAACACAAAAATGTATCCCGTGGGATTACATTACATTACATTACTGACAGAAAGTCTCACAAGAGCATCGTTATTAAAAAACAAGTTTCAAGAGAGTCTTGCAAACTCTAGTCAGTTTTTATTCTCATGAATAAGTAATAAAAACACAGACACTGGCTTCTCAATGCATCTCATATTTAAAAACAAAAATTATTATGACTTCTCCCTTCTTTTTTTATCATGCTAATCACAAAATTCCAAGAAAGCCCTGGACGAGAAAATATTATTTCACACCTACTACCTTCTGCCTTGACAATGAGAAGTGGCAGCATTTCTTTCACTGCAAGGTGTTCCTCTGGTTGCTGGTGGCTTGACAGTGTGCTGCTCATGGCCTGGGGGCTGGAATCTCTGCTCTGCATCCCTGTGGAAGGCCAGGCAGCAGCAGACACAGCCACAGGTTTGCTGGTGTTTTTGACAGGACAGTTTTGTGTGCCATTTATCACATAACTATATGGAACCCATACTCAGATTGCTGCCTGTTTGCTGCATGGGAGTAGAGCATTGCACATCAAAGATGGTCTGGAATTCTTTCTGAACAGGGGGAATTAGATGGGAAAATGCCAGGAATTCAAAGTGTCAACTCTTTGTGGAAATGCCAGTGTTGAAAAAGGGATGACCAGGCAGCAGGGTCTGTGTTTGATTCCAGCTTGAATTTTACATCAGGTTTAACACATAACTAAATCCACTTTAGCATTCTAAATCCACTTCTGTACTATTCTTGGTTTTATAAGATGGAGTTCAGAAGAAGTCCATCTTAAAATAAGCAAAACATTTTAGGTAGACAACCTCCTTTCTACCTGACAGGAGTGTGAGGCCAGGGCGGTGTCACAGGCAACCAGTGACAGGACAAGAGGAAGCAGCCTCCAGCGGTTCCAGGGGAGGCTCAGGTTGGACAGCAGGAGGAATTTCCCCATGGAAAGAGTGGTCAGGCATTGGCAGGGGCTGCCCAGGGAGGTTTGGAGTGCCCATCCCTGGAGGTGTCCAAGGAATGACTGGACTCAGTGCTCTGGGCTGGGTGGCAGGGTGGGGATCAGTCAGAAGTTGGGCTGGAAGATCTTGGATGCCTTTTCCAACCTCAATAGCTCTGTGATTCTATGGAAAATATTAGCCACGTGGACATCTAAAGCAAATCTTGGCACATCCTGACAGTTTTGTTTATTTAAAAACAAAAAGTAAGGGGAACCAGGGCAGTGAGAGGAGCAGTTTGTTCCTGGTTGTGTGTGCACATTCCTGTGCCCAGACAGCTGGGGGAAGACGTTGGCATTAGCTAAAGGCCAAAACGGTCATAAGCACTACACTTTTGAAGAATTACGAATTTCAGAACTAAAATCAGCTGTGTGTATGTAGAAGTGGGAGATTTGGGAGTACCTGTAATCCTGGTTTCCATTTAATTTCCATTCAAGACTTGGAGGACAAAGCCTGCAAGATTCACAGGGCAGGGAGGCTGCTTTGTCTTTCAAGAGCCCCTTTGATGTTCAAGGAACAGATTGCACTTCAAGTCAGGTAAATGTTTGAAATGTTAGGATTATTGTAACCCTTCCCATTCAGCTGATCTAGAATTGGAAGCTCATGTGTAAAAATCACTTGTGTGGCCACTCTATTGGCAATTGTCAAGGCATCTAAACTCGTTGGAGTGGTCTTTTTTCAAAGGCTGAACTCCAGATCTTCCTAGAGCACTATCTCAAACAGCATTCTTTGAATACCACTTAGAATAATATGTGCTTGGTTGTTGGTGTTTTTTTGTGGTTTGGTTTTGTTGGTTTTTTTTTTTTTGTTTTGTTTGGTTAGGTTTTTTGGCTTTTTTTTTTTTGTTTTTTTTCTGAATTCTTAGCAATTGATAAGATCTCTCTTTTCCTGCTTGTATTGTAGCAGGGCAGTAATCCGTAGCAAAGTGCCCTGACATGCAGAAGAATGGACAGGGTAGACTGGCTTTTAGATCTTGATTCTGACAAGTATTGTATTTCCTCCTTACCTCCCTTAGCACCAAAAAACAAAACAAAAAACCCCAAAAACCAAAAAAAACAAAAAAAAACCAAAAAAAACCACCCACCTACCAAATAAATCAAAACCACCCATAAACAACAAAAATGAAAACTCTCCCACAAAAAACCATGAAAGAACCAAACCAAATAAAAAAAAAAAACAACAAAACAATACAAAACAATACAAAACAAACCCAAACAATTAGCTAATATTGCCACAGAATTATAGTAAAGTTCAGTCACCATCAGTTTAACCAAAAAGTTTTGCTTTCCCAGAGGAAATGACACACAAGGGGTGTTCTCACCAATGCCCTGTGATCTCCTTTCCTTATGGCTACTGAGGTCTTGTGGTTTTGTTCTGCGCTGAGGAAAGGCCTGCTCAGCTTCTCTGCTGCAATGTCGTTGAAAAGATGAGTGTTACTTTTGCTTCTATATGATGTTCACCTGAAACTTAGACCTCACATGGCAACACTGAGGTGCAGACAGAAAACAAAACAAAACAAAACAAAATCCTCAAGCTGACAGAAAACATCCAGTCATTTGCCAAATTTGTTTAGAGGGGAAAAAACACAGCTAAATCTCATTAAAATACAGAGCCTTCATTAGCAAAAGTGCTCAGTAAATAGAAGAGAATTGTAGGGAATGTCAGTCTGTTCTCCCCTCATAATAATAGCAGCAAGAACTGGGGATAGAATCATGCAGTCATACCACAGATAGGGGATATGTGGATCTCTGATACCACAGAAAGGGAATTTCTGATGTTTAGAGAATCTATGTCACAGTAAAACAGGACCATTATATAGAGCCTGGCATAATCCAGTCACAAGATCTACTGCTTAATTTTTGATTTTCTCCTTGGCATAGCTGGGGTATGTCAGCTCTCTCTGGTATACCAGAGGTAGCTCAAGCCTTGGCAATGCTTGGTACAGACTGGAAGGTAGTGGGATTTGGTAGCAGAAAGATAAAATAAGTCAGCTATGGAGACCCTCTAATGGGCCTCACAATATTTTCATGGGATTTTTTGTTGTTTTGGGGGGCTTTTTTGAGTTTTTGTTAATTTGTTTATTTGGGTTTGTTTGTTTTGTTTTTAGGACAGCCATAAGCAGAGATGTGTTTGCTGTTTCCACACACCATTTTTAATAGTCTGTGGCGGGGTTTTTTTGTTTACTCAGCTTTGTGTTGCAGCAGGAGAAGGACTTTGCAACAACAACAAAAAATCAATGCGCTTTGGACCTGATTTATTAGAAAGTATCTGATTTCTTTAGGACCAAGTATCAGATGAATTTATGAGGAAGTGGATGATTATGGAGGTACTGATAATTTTGCTGTTAAAAATAGAAGCAGTGCAGTATCATAGGACATAAAAGTTTATGCAACTGACATTTCATGCTGCTGAATGGATAAACGTTTCCAGAAATGCTTACACCTGTGATTTCCAGCCTGTGATTTTGAAGATAAATACAAAGGTCTCTAGCAGTGATGAATACTATGCTTTTTATGTTTTTATTTACTTTTAACTCCTTTGATCCCATTTTTAATCTAATTTACATGCTAATATGGTTTATCTGTTGTCTTCATTTCTGACAGTGAAAGCTACCAAATTTACTTCATGCTTAACTTTTATTTATTAATTTCTAGCGTGTTTCAATAGAACGCTAGTGAAGGGCAGTAGTGCCTGGCTTTGATCTGTAATGATTGAAGATGCTTTCTATTGTGATGACTTGTAGATTGTTTTCAATAGTTGAGCTTCTCAGACAGTGTTGTCAGGTTTTCTTGGCAGCTGCTGAAAGGAAAATATTCATATCACATAGTCTTCCTTTCAGTCACCTAGCAGGGTAGATGTACAAAGAAGAAACAGGTTATAAAATGCTGAAATTGTTGTTTGAAGTGACTTTTCCTGAACTGTATGAAATATCCTGGTGCTTCAAATGCAGCTTTCATAACCTAAATCGCTTTATTTCTTAAAAACATAGGAGGAGAACTCAGCAAATACCTTTGTCCAGTGTAATAAACGTCTGCCTCCTTTTAGGCTCTTTTTGTATAACAAAATCAGGGGATTTTTTTTTTGTTGATTTCTCCGAATTGTCTTGCATACTTCTTACATGTTTGGTTTAGAGCAAGACTAGAAGGAGCCATTTACAGTGATTTCTGGCTCAGTAACCTGGCAATCTGAAACACGACTGAGACATAATTGATATGCCACTAGAATACACTAAAGGACTCAAGAGTTTCTAGATGCTTCTTAAAAACTACATAGCAAGAGAGTTGTAGCACATAAGTAATGAGTGGAAAATCATAAAAGGCTGTACACAAATTGAAATACAAACATTACCGAACGAGACTAAAATAAAAAAAAAGTCTGGCTAAAAAGTGAAGAACTAATCAGAAACATATGAGAAATTTAGAAAATGTGGTTTAAACTTCGCTGGATTGAAAAATGAGACAGGAAATTGGAGGAAAGGAGAGAAGCAGTACTATGAGGAAATTAAATCCTAAGAAATTGTCTTAAAAATTTTGCTGATGGTTCAATTAAGCAACGGAAAAAACAATTGAAATACTACTACTCTTGACAATATTGAGCAGGAGTAACACTATCAAATTAATGGATTTAATTTGGACTGGCACAGGAGTGGGGCAGGTACCCTTTGGGTTTAAACCTATTCTGCTGATCTCATTAGAAGCTGTTGTATAACAGCTCATGGCCCAGCACCAGCAGTCTGATCCAGCCTTCTGCAAGAGCTTTTCCTTTTAAGTTTGCTGGGAGATTTATTAGTCCTTAAAGCCACAGGAGCGCCAAGTGCTACGCAAACAATGCTTTTGTCACGCAGGGTGTTCAGCCCTGCTGTGCACTCCTTTGCCATCAGTGGGGCAGCTCAACCAGGGGGAGCAGTGGCTGTGACCTGGCTGCAGGGCTGGGGTCAAACAGCACCTCTTTTTGGGATAGAAAACCAAATTTAGGGCAAGGGTAATGTCCTCGCCCCACAGTGGTGACTAACTGTGGGTGTAGCTGCCTCGTGGTCTGGGCCAGCTCACTGGAAAATGTATTTTAGCAAAGTTAGTTTGAGGTCAAGATAGCAAAGCAAAGAAATGACAGCAGTTACCCTGCTGCAGTGGTGGTCCGTGGGTCCCAGCAATACGGAGGTGTGTGCAGGGACAGGGACAATAATTTGACATTGGGAATGGGAAGGACCAGCACCTACTGAGAAAATAAAATAAATAAATAAATAAATAAATAAATATCTAAGCCTGTAGTCCTGTACTCAAACGAATAAAATTTCCAGTGGTTAACACACAACTACAACATGCACAAAATAACAGGCGATTCCTTTAATCAAGCTCCCAAATAGAGGGAAAAAGAAAGGAATTCCCTAATGACCCTCTGGGTTGTTCTTAATACCTTTGTTTGAGAAGAAATACGTTGAATTTCAGACTCAAATTTTATAATCTTTTTATCAGTCTTTTTGTTATTGAGGTCTCTTTGTTTGTCAGATTCAGGCTGCAGCAACTTATTTGTGCACCCACAATAACTCTTTTATATGTTCTTTTGGTGAATAATCAGGCTTCTCTAATCACCTGGTTGTGCTGTAACTACAGTGTTGTTTGTTGCTGCCATAAATTGCTGTATAAAAATGGCAAAAGATAAAAAACAACACTTGTAAGTGAGGGTGGGGGCTGGAATCAGGAACTGGTCTGCATTTTGTGTTTTGGGTGAAGGGAGAAAGAAAGCTGAATAAAAATTCTGTGAAGACATATGAAAATACCTGAAGTACAAAGACAGGAAGAAGCAGGACACTGGTGGTGATCAGTGAATCATAGAATGGCCTGGATTGGAAGGGAACTTAAATCAATTTGTTCCACCCATGCCATGGGCAGGGACACCTCCCACTGTCCCAGGCTGCTCCAAGCCCTGTCCAGCCTGGCCTTGGACACTGCCAGGGATCCAGGGGCAGCNCCTCCATCCCCTGTCCATGGTCTCTCTCCCTCTTTCCTGCAGCCCCTTCAGGCCCTGCAAGGCCACAGTGAGGTGACCCCAGAGCTTCTCCTCTGCAGGCTGAACCCTCCCAGCTCTGCCAGCCTTCCCTCCCAGCAGAGCTGCTCCATCCCTCTGAGCATCCTGGAGCCTCCTCTGGCCTGGCTGCAGCAGCTCCAGCTCCTCCCTGTGCTGGGCCCAGGGCTGGGGCAGCTCTGCAGGTGGGGTCTCAGCTGAGCACAGGGGCAGAGGGGCAGAATCCCCCCTGCCCTGCTGCCCATGCTGGGGCTCAGCCCAGCACAGGGGTTTGGGGTCCCGGCTCTCACCCACAGCACCCCCAGGGCTTCTCCCAGGGCTGCTCCCTCTGCTCATCCCAGCCTGGATCCAGCCCGGGGCAGCACCAGCACCCGGCCTTGTTCAGCCTCCTGAGATTCCCATGGACCCCCTTCTCTTGTCCAGGTCCCTCTGGATGGCCCTGTCCCTCAGGGTGTCACTGCACCTTCAGCTCGGTGTCACCTGCAGAGCTGCTCAATCCCCCATCCATAATCTTCCCCTGTTGCGTGGAACCTCTCTGTGGAACTCACAGGATTTTACACTTGTGTACAAAAGCACATTGTCTCCAAAGTGTACACTTTTGGACTTTAAGAATTATGTTTTTTATATACTTCATCTGCTTAGTTTCTGTAGGTGTCTTAGCAGAAAGATTTATTGCGAATCAAAAGAGAGTGATTTTAGGTATCTTCCTTTTAATAGCAATGGCTTGTGAGAAAGAGCAGCTGTTTTCATTAGAATGCAACCTTTACCTTTCAGGAACATTTCATAAAACATTTTAGTGTCAGCTGATGCTTTCGTGAAATAGGAAGTTTTTGCGGATGTGTAATACTTCAGTTTTTATTATCAATATCAGAAACTCAAATGTGATATGGCAGAGTGTAGTGAATCTTCACTTGAAATCTAATTGAAATTTCAGATTAATTTTTTTTTCATTTTTGTAGAAATAATTGCCATAAATATTTACTGAGAATTGTACATCAAACTCAAACAGAATAGTAATTGTATACTTGAAAATGTTAAAGCCACTCAAGCTCTCTCAAATAAAGCTAATTCTGTATTTTGCAAGTTTAAAAACTCATTGGAGAAAAAAAATCTAGAAATACCATGTTTTAAAACTTAAACTAGTTCTCTCATCTCAGTTATTCCTTTTTTCTAGTATCTTTATTTCCTGTGCTACAACAATCCAATGGCTTGAGCATCCTTCCACAGTAGCATCCTAATGCTTTGTTGTAAATGTAATCAGTTTAATCCGTTTTTTTCTCAGATTTAACTGAGAAGTAAAATCATCATCCTTTCATCTTTTCAAATGGAAGGGCTCTGAAATTTTACAGAACCAAGTGAGTTTTTTCCCCCAATTTTTTTTCCATCAGAAACTGCACTCACATGAAATGAGTACATCAATTTTCCATTCTGAATCCTTTGTTTTAGCTGAAGTTAGTAGTG
The DNA here is from genome assembly GCA_013398175.1 of Climacteris rufus. Classification (NCBI taxonomy): domain Eukaryota; kingdom Metazoa; phylum Chordata; class Aves; order Passeriformes; family Climacteridae; genus Climacteris; species Climacteris rufus. Next base: position 437,437 of record VZRZ01005134.1, on the reverse strand, counting down.
ATCTGTGATTTTATTTTGTATGCTTTACATTCTGTATTTTTTAATGTATGTTATAGGCATATTTGTACGTGTATACATAATGCACATGCTCCATTGTTGTGGTGCTAATTCCATGCAAATCCACTTAAAGACCTTGTTCTTAATCTGAAAAAGCGACAGTCAGAAGTGGTCTTCTGGTCTACAGAGGGAAATGGTCAGAAGGCATTGATGTACAGTGCCAAAGGTTTATGACTTTATTTGTGCCTATTAAACTGTAATCACCTTCCTCCCTTTGTTCCCTTACACTGGAAGAAAAAAGAATGAATTTGTGGTTATTTTTTAAAATAGATTACATTTATTTATGAATATTCAGTAGTCTCATTTCCTTCTTAGTATTTTCCCTCCCTTTGGGATTTACTTTATGCTTCATTCTGTATTTAAAAATATATACTCTGCATGCAGACTCAGGACTCTGTTAAGTGTCAAAGAACAGCAATTGCATTTCAAACAGTACGATGTGGACATCCTATACAAAATTAACTATGTTTGCATTACATTGCACTGCTTTACAACCACTCTACATTACCTGGATGTAGTTAATAAAGCAAAGCTGCAGAAAAAAAGAAACAAAAAAAAATAAAATAGAGACCAGTTAGGTAAACCTTCCATGTGCTTTTTCCCACTATTAAGTCAGAGTGAGAGAGCTTTAATTCTAGGCCCACTCCAGACATGCAGTACATCTGGGATGTATCTGGGATGTTGAAGGGCAGGTCAATGACGTGGCCTTGTGACTTCAACAGTAATCATGCCAGACAAGAAACTGATTGTTTTAGGAACATTTGTCTGTCTTCAGAAGCTGAAGGAGAGTAGTTATCTGGCTTAACAGTCAAGGATCTATATGTGCCATTATTAAAATAACACTTAAGGTCCCTCTCACAATACAGATATGAAAAGATTCACATTCTTGGTCACTCTATTTGTGAACATATTTAATTTACTCTCTCCTCTGTCTGACTTTTTCCTTTCTCATTCTTTTTCAATTACTATTTCCAGCTCTTCATTTTCAAATGTTGCTCCATAAGAAGCTGCATGGGCATCCAAGCAGCTACCCACCTTTCGTAGGCTTGGTTTGCAATTTACAGCAGATAATAAAAATAAATTAAAAACCACTGCCAAGAAAACAGTTTGTTAGTGCAGTGGGGCCATACTGAGATGAGGTTTTGGCATATGTAAACTGTTTTCTTGCTTAATATTCTTGTAAACCATCATGTAATAAAGTGGTTGTAAAAGTGAGAGGCAGTGCCTACAACGCAGGAGAAAGTGTAACCATCAAATGAATTTATCACAGTCCAATTTACACTTCGGCTAAATCTGTGTTTAGGTGTCTTCATGTCACATGCTGCTGCATAGATTGCCTGCCCTCAGAGGTTCACACTTGTGTCCCGCTCTGGGTTCCTCAGGACAGGAGGGACAAGGAGCTCCTGGAGTGAGTCCAGTGGAGGGAGACGAAGACAGGGAAGGGCCTGGAGCTTCTCCCTGCCCAGGAAGGGCTGAGGGAGCTGGGGCTGCTCAGCTCCAGAGGAGCCCCAGCTGAGAGGGGCCCTCAGCCCTGGCTGTCCCTGTGTGCAGGGAGGGCTCAGAGCAGGGCCCGGGCTCTGCTCCGGGGGGCCCAGCAATGGCCCCAGAGGAACGGGCAGGGACTGATGCCCAGGGAGTCCCCTCTCCCTGCACAGGAGGCAGAACTTCTGCCCTGGGCAGTGCCCCAGCCCTGCACAGATTGTCCAGAGACACTGTGGAGTCTCCTCCCTGGGGATATTCCAGAGCTGTCTGGACACCACCCTGTGCCCTGTGCTCTGGGATGGCCCTGCTGGAGCAGGGAGGTGGCACCACTAACCCACTGTGATCCCTCCAAACGGACCCATCCTTGGATTCTGTGATTCTTCCCAGGTGGCTTTTCTTACAGTGCCTGGTACATTTGTTGTTTCACATAATATTTGAGAAAAATCTAGGAACAAACCTCATTTACAAGTATTTCAGAGAAGCTATACAGGAGGCTTTATAAGTGTAAAAGTTTCAGATTTCATTCTGTTTGTGAACCTGTTGAAACAAATAATATAAAAATTGCATCTGTCCTTCCCAGAGGCTCTTAGCAAAGATGACCTAAAGGATTTTCATCATTCATCCAGAGAGCTTACATGGTACTCCCAACTGCATCATCCAAAACAAACAGAATCAGTTCTTTATTGCAGCTGAGAGCTGTAATGCCCTTATTATTTCATATCCCTCACACGAGAGGCTCATATCTGCAAAGCCTAGTTAATATTCTGAATGTGATCAGTAACATCACCTTCCTGTAAAGTCAGAAAGACATGATGAAAACTGGCAATACTGTGGTATCTCTTTAGGTTGCTTTCTTTTTTGATGGTGACAGGACTTCTGTGGTGAAAGATTTAAATACCCATGTGGCCAAGAAATGCGTGAAATGAATGCGCTGGGATTGGGTAATTATGGCAACGGCAAGTTACAGAATATTTTGCTTTATTCTCTATATTTGCAGGGTTTGATGTAATAGAAGAGGTTGTTGTAGAGGGTGTCCAGGTGGGACAGCATGTTCAGTGCTGGCATGGTAGTTAAAATGGTCTGGAATGCTGGTGGGCTTTGGAAGGGAATCCCTTGGCTGCCTCCACATCCTACACTCCTTTTACTCCTGCCTGCAGAGGGATTTTGATGGGGGTGATCTTCATTCCCAAGGACCTCACCCTAGAAGGTGAACTCAAGGGGAGGCTCCAGTTGTTACTTAACATTCTGAACCAACACCTGTTATTGTGGAACCTGGAGATCACGTGGAGGGAGGTGATTAGATCTGAAGTAAAATCTAGAGACTTCATACAGTGTAGATGTGGAAACTGTGGTTTGGATTCAGAACCATCACTCAATAGTGTTAGCATCTCTTGTAATAAAATGTCACCAAATAAGGTCTTTAAGAGTGGATATCCAAAAATAGAAGTAACTGGAAATCAGTAACTGGAAATCTCATTACATTTTTCGAAGTGTAATGAGAATATGCTTAGAATTTGTATTCTAAAGTATTTCATTTTGGTGAAGATAGAAGGATATGCTGAAACAATCAGAGTTTTAAAAACTGTCAATGATGACTAGTTGATTGCTCAACTTTCAAATTTGGATTTGCTTAGGATGGGAAAAGATAAACTAACCAGTGCTGAGATTAATGATTGCCTAGCAACCAATTAATGAATACATCTAATACAGGGAAAACAAAGGAAGAACAAACCTCTTTCATTTTCATATATATATATAAAGTATATTAATATGTAAGTGTGGAGGTAAATATACGTATGTGTATGCATAAATATAGACTCACACTGTGGTTCTTCCAAATTCCTAACCTCAGATGCTGTGTGTCGTAAAAAAGAGAAATTGAAAGGTAAAAATGAGATCTAAAATGTGGAAGAAGATTGGAAATTTTCATTTAGAAGTGGTAATTTCACAATAGGTGTTTGGGTTTTGTCTTAAATCATCTTGCTTCACTGATGAAGTGAAAGTAGAAACTGGAAAGGTAACAGTCAAGACCAGTAAAATATGTGTACCTGAATGCTCTCAGTCCATGAGGACAAGAAGGGAGATGTTACCTTTCTAGAGAAGATAATAAACACTTAGACCTATTAATTTTAAAGGATTGTGCTGATTATTACACCACGTGCATGGATTGTTTCTCTGTGGAAAATGGGATCGGCAAGAAATGTGAGTATTTTATTAACTGAGAAACTCCATGTGAACACAACCCTAAAAATCTTCTGATCAGCCTTAAAAGTAAAGGACAAGTGACTGAAAATGATAATGTATTTCCATCATGACACAGCATCTCTTTTGAAAATTCTAATTGAACAAAACAAATTAATGAAGAGACAGTTTAGCCCAAGTGCCTTGTGCAGAAAGTCTCGATTTAGGATCTGATTCCTTCCCTTTTCATAAACCTGTTTCACCCCATATATCTGAACAGGTGCAGAAATGCAGGTTTATTCCCTGAGTCTTAATAAGTGGCGAATAACTGTATAAGCATGACTGAGGTGAGTAACAGCCAGAATCAAAGGAATACCTGCAAGGAGTGCCTGGGTAATTTTTGCTGGCTTTTTTGAGCATGCAGAGAGAAAAGATGTGGGAGGTTGTGTTGATGGGGATTAGGGTGTCTTCATTAAGGGCTTTTGTCATGCCTCTCTGAGATGCTGCAGGGAGCATCACTGCTGGAGGCTGAGGTTGGGTGCTGGGGTGGTGTGTTGCTGGTACCATCAGCTGAGCAGGCGAGGGGAATATCTCCTCTTTCCCTTTGATGAAACACTGTCTAGACTGATGGCAGCTTTCCTCAAATCCACACGACAGCCCTGTGCATGAAAGATTTCCCACAAGTTGTAAAAATATTCAGAACTGTGTTATATAACCATATTCCCCCTTTAATCGTTTTTGAGCCATTTTTTACTAATGAAGATGTGAAATGACAGGAATAGTTCATCTTTTCTTTCCCTGCAGAGGCTGTTGGCATAAAAATGAACTCTCTGTAACCTATGGAAGAGAGAAGAGTTTACTTTTTAAGCTGTTTTCTCTTTCCACTTGTATTTCATATTGTCAAACATCAGATGCTTAAAAAGTCTATAACACAGCAGGCTGAAGTGCAGTGACCTGCTGCTCTTTCACATTCAAATTAATAAAGTAGCTCATAGTGTAGACCTTTAGAAAATGAAGAGATTATACTCTTTTAAGGCAGAAGGGGATTTATTATGATAGAAATTAATCTTTGCAGACATTACTTTAGGGCTCTATGCTAACTCTTAAAGTAGGGACACACTTTTACAGCATTGTACTATTAGATTAAATCCAAAGCTTAAGTCAGCACTTCATCTTCAGCCAGGATTAATGTTTCAGCCCAGTCCCAGAGTGGGATTCAAACGATAATTCTCTGCTTAGAATAATCTGATTTTCTTTTTGTAATGCCATCTCAGGTTTTGAGAAATCAGCTGGTGCATCCCCTCAAATTACAAGACCAGAAAAAGTTAAAATTAGTAAAATTTTTTACACCTAGTTTACACAATCACATTGCAATTCACCACTGCAATTACAAGCTACATCTTAAGTGCGTAAGGTCTCTTGATCCCAGAGGCTTTCAAAAGTAACAAAAGACACCTGTGATAAAATAATGAATTTGTTATTCTGAGATTTGCATTCTTCTGTAGTTTATCTATCCAGTAAGTGGACATTTAGAGTTGATGTTATCAGTTTATTCATTTTCTAAAACCATTTAAACACTCTGCCATGAATAGTCTAGTTTGAAAGTTAGTTGAAGTTTCTACCTGCATAGTAAGCAAATCAGCCTAGAAAAGAAGCAGAAGGAGGTAGATGAGCTATTGGTATCTAGAAACCTTATTTTTCATATAATAAGGGAGACAATTTAATTATTCCAACTGTCTTTTTACCTTAGGAAAAACAAATTAGCTGCCTCACCATTAAATCTGAAGAAACAGCTTACAAATTTTTAAAAAGAACTGCAGAGCTCATCTGTTTCTATGTTCACATTTTGCATCTCTGCACAGGTGTGTCTACAACGTGATTTATGGTCCTGCTTCTCAGTAGTGGTTCAGCTGTGGAGGAACAGGTTTGAACTCGGACACTGTGCAGATGATTCTGTAAATCAGAAAACTGTTAAAGCTCTTCTTCTGAAAATTGATTTTAACATGAAAATGCTACAGGTAGCAAGTACTTTTTCAGTCGTCTTCTGAAGTTTAGGTGCTCTTTTGGGCTTCAGAACTGAGGATAATTTTTGCTTTCTCTAGACAAGAATGGCTGTTTCCTGGGCTTTTTATTCTTTGGTGCCACCTGTGGATTTCTCCTTTGGAACAATTTTTATTCTCGTGAAAGCGAATGGCTGTTATTTTCATTTCTTTTCAAAGCTTTTAAAATAAGCCATATTTCCTGTAGCCAAGTAGGAAATTGAATACAATTACAGCTGCTGTTTTAGATAGAAGTGATGGCCCACCTCTTCCTATCAATGGTGAAACCAAATGCTTGAACTTTAAAACATGTATTTTATAGAATGCCAGTAAAGAGCACTGTGCCTCCCTAAAATGTTGTGTGGCTAAAATCATGAACTCTTACGTCATTCTGTTTGCAAATCCAGCATCATTACATTTATTTCAGTATCAGCTACTGTAAATTTCATTATCTAAGGTATAGTAAATGCATTAATGTTTATATTTAATGTCCATTTTATGAAAGAATAAATTAGGTTGAATTTTTCCATGCACACTTTCTGTTTCATGGAATAAGCTCTATTCTTAAATTACAGAAGGAAATGTGGCCCAATCACCTGAATTATCTTAATTCAATCACTTGTATCATTACAGCTTTGAAATGTTGTGAATCCACATGATTATTTGAATGCAGATTTCTTTCTTTATAGCCATATCATTGTCTCAAACAGATGTCTCTTAGAGCAACACTGCTGCCAGAAACCCTAACAGTTACCATTCTAGGTGTTACAAGATAGTTGAGGGAAATTGTCTCCATTTCAGGCTAATGATGTTGTGCATGGGGACTGGAATGCTTCTCTCATGCCTAATTCAGAAGACTGTGCCTTAGCTTTTGGCAGGTACTCCTGTCCCAGAAACTGTAACCTTAAATAGTGAATGGTTTTAAGTTGGAGTAAATAATTCTTTTTCATATTTTTCATTGACTAACATTATTGAACTGCAGATTAATTAGTGTATAGTAATGGCAGCTGGCTGATGTATCTCCTTTTAGACCAAGGAGCACTTCACAAAGCTGCAGAGGTTGTGGGATGGAACTTCTCTCTTTGCACTTCTTCTTCAGCCTTCATACCACACAAGTTGTTTTCATAAACTGTGAATTTCTGTTCTTGACAGGGATTGATGGGCTAACTGTTAACATCACAGTGTGCTGCATTATTTATACACTAGGGTTGGGTTTCTTTTTCAGGTTGTCCTTTGCTGTCAAGCAGAGGATTGCACTCTTCAGTCAAGAATCACGCAATGTTTTTGTGGGGTTTTATAGGGTAAAAAAAAATGTTATATAAATGTTTAAAGTTCTGCAAAGAGTGGGTATACAATTCCTACCCAGCTCCCCACTATTACGTGCTTGTGGAAAGAAACAACAGCTGTAGATTCAGTATTTTATTAAAAAGGATGTGGCTTAGAAGTTATGTGAACATGTGTAAAGGAGCATGATGGAATACAGAACAGTTTTTCTCTGGGTGCTTTTAATGAAAAAGTTCACTGATTGGGCTATTCACTATGGACAAAAATCATAATATTCTTTTAAAAAATTTGTAATTTTTATTAGAGAGCAAATACATCACCATTTTATTTGAATTTTGCAGTATATCTTTCCCCAAGTTTGAGAATTTAGGGAGGGTTCTTAATTAGAATTCTAATTTTGCGTATGCAGGGTTCTCTTTGATTTTATTCTTTTTGTCATGGCTTTTTTATTCTTAACCAACCATGGCTTCCAAAGAGAGGATGGACAATTCTCTCAAGGACTTATTTGACTTCAAAATGTTCTGAAGAAATTAAAGAACTGCAGAAAAACAGTAATAAACAAAATCCCCCAGATTTAGTATCCTTTGTTATGAAATCAAGTATGTGCAGTGTTCAGACACACTGTTACACCTGAGTAGTCACGTAATGACAAGTGCAAGGTTGGTCAGAGATAGGAAAGACAAACATGAATTACTGTTTTTATTTTACACTTGAGTCTTGCTGGAATCCTTTCAGGATGTCTTAATAAAAATACAATAGTAATTTGTCTTTTGATTTTTATTTTTTTTAATAATTGAGTTTCTCTTGGAGTGTTTGTTTAATTTAAAGAAATTTGTCAGATTACACAAAAAGCTTATTTGCCAGTCACCATGGAAAGCCGTCAGCACAGAGTACAGTTCTGTAAGAGCTACTGTAAATTATATTTTTCTGTCTTTGAGTTTATTTTACTCTTCCATTCACAATGACTCTCAGGTCAAATTCCAAAATCACTGTTGTGCTAAAAGCTGGGTCATATTTTAGTGGTAACAAATCCCTCTTTCAGTTGTTTTAAGACCAAGTGCACCCACAACAGCTTTTCTTACTAGGAACAGAGCCTTCAAAATAAAATTCTGTTCATGAAACTCAGTGGAATGTATAACAAATTAGATTTCAATATTTCAACATGAACGTACTCTCAAGAGGCACAAAATGTAAATCGAGGAGAATATTGTTGATTCAAAGGTGATACTTATTTTGTTCAGCACAATTTCACAGACACTAAGTTATAAATAAGGAAGATAACATTTTACGTGATTTTTGCTAATTTAAGTTTCAAAATTTGCACAGTCTGGTACCTCATCTTAAGTATTGTGCAGCTTCTCATTTTTCAGGCTCCATTGTATTTGATTTCTTATTGTGGTATATTTTAACTATTGCTATTCAAATTACAGACTTTCCCTCTTTAGTTCTCATTAGCATTATATGAATAAGATAGACTTTTTTTTTTTTTGAGCATTTTGTTCCCTGTGTTTTCTTCCCTTTTTTGTCCCATTTTCTTTAGGTGTGTTCTGTATTCATTTTCTTCCTGAGATGTGGTCTAATGACATTACAAAACTTAACACCAGTGACTGACAGGCCAAGGTGGTGGGTCAAAAGAGCAATTAGTGCAGTTATTTCCTGAACATGGAAATAAATGAGTGTTGACAGAGGAGAGCATCTGCTCTATTAGTCCCAAACTGCAGGTCGGGTCACTTTATTCCGGACTGAAAAAGCCAACAGGAATTTTCAGGCAAATGAAAACTGCACAGTTAACTGCCCACACTTTGGTCATTGTAGGAGATTTCAGTTTCTGCAAATACAGTGTAAAATTGGGTATTCCTTCTGCTCGCCATTCAGTATAAAATTTACAAATGCAAACACTATTTGGTCTTTTTGCCTTTTGTGCCAATAGCATAACTGAAATCAGAAGGACACTGAATCAGGAAAGATGTAGTAAAAACATCCTCTCTCATTTTAATCAGAATATCCATACGGATTTGCATAATAAGTGTTCCTGCTCCAGATGCTATTTAGTTTATTAATTTAATTAGAGGCATGGGAATAGAGTTGTCAGAGCATTCATTTAATAGCAGCTGCTCTTTCACAACCAAATGCCTAAGCCCCATAAAGTAATAAACAAGCATCCTTTGCTACCCCAATAATGCAACAAAAGCAGAAACGGAGAAGTCTTGAGTTACTTAGATTCAATTAGGAAATGTCATTTGCTGTTTTCAAAAGCTTTACTTCTCCATCAGCTGGGCAGTCTTCAAGAAAAAACTGTTAATACCAAGTACATGGAAGTTCTCTGTGTCATGAAGGCACCTTAAAGCTGACAAATTAAAATTAAATAAAACCACAAATAACCAAACAAACTAACAACTCGAGTTCTTTGCAACTGTTGCACAGAATTCATAAAATCAATTTGGCACAACAGGTACATTTCTCAAGGGATGGCTTGATGGAAATTCACACAAGAATTAATATCAAGTTTATGTGCAAGAAAGGTGTTGAAATTTTAAATTTTGAGTTTACCACCAAAGCATACTCTAATATCAGTACTACTGACATAAACCAGATGAATTTTCAATTACATGACAAAAACCTGACAAGTTTCAATTTAAAAGCCATAAAAATAATGTACTTATTTTCTGATAATAACCTATCTGCAGATCTTTCTTTCAGATGCATTTACTGCACAATATACTGGTATTTTTAAAAAACAATACTGGGCAACAGAGAGCACAAGTCTGCCTTAAAATGTGAAGACTGAGATAAATAAAAATGCATCTAAATATAAGATTAATTATCTGAGAAACGGTGTTAAATTGCAGCTGACCAAAGCCTTGGGCATTTTGTAGGATAGTTTCCAGGTATTCTGTTGGTGACAGAATGCAATCTGTGTGCGTCCTGAATGTCTTCAAATTAGGAAAAAGCAAAAAATTACTTTTTGCTATTGTTTTTTTGCAAACGCATAGCTGCCAGTGAGGCTAAGGGAATCACATTTTATGGAGTGGGAGACTAAGGAAAGATGATTATGTGATTATGTGGAGGTGTGCTGTTCAATTAACACAGAACTGAATTAGCCAGAAGGACATAAGGTTTGTCATCCCTTCCCCTCCCTGGCTGGCAGCAGTCTGACATATTTGGAGCCTGTGCATCCCTTTTGGCACCTTCTCTCTACAAGAGCCTTGTTTCTGTTTCTCTGTGACCTGCAGCGGACTTGTGCGACTCCAACCCCTGCCAGAACGGAGGCATCTGCCTGTCGGGGCTGAGTGATGACTTCTACTCCTGCGAGTGCCCCGAGGGCTTCACAGACCCCAACTGCTCCAGCCTGGTGGAGGTTGGTAAGTGCAGACTTCAGGTGCTCAAATGGTTCCAGTGCCCCCTTGGTCTGTGGCTGGCTGAGCAGCCATCCTGTCCGTGCAATGTTTTGTGGTGATGCTGTCATTGCATTGATCATTGTTGGGTTTTTAACCTTATGTCTGTCATAGACATCTATATAATCATTAGCAGACAGGTAAAACAGCATCTGAGAATTGTATCTGCAGAACATAACTACTCAGAAAAGCTCAGTCCCTCACTTCACGAAGAGATCATAGCAGTGAATTAAAAGTGGCCAGTAGATTTTTCAAAGATCAGTGCAAACATATACATATAAAAGGACATATATGTGTATATAAAAGGACATATATATATATATCCTTCTGCAACCAATGGCCATTTAAAGCTTTATTTCCAAAAACTTTATGCTGATGCCCAGAGTAAAGAGTAATTACTCACGCAAGTGAAGTGACAGAAACAGCATAGGTAAAAAAACTCAGAACAACACACAGTAGTCACTTGTTTGCATTTCAAAAACAATTACCCATCTGGAGGCTGTAATTAATCATTAGATGAGTGCACAGGACACAAGTCAAACATACTGAAATATTGTGATGTGCGCTTGACTCAGAGTAAACATAAATGTGAGTGGTAGATCCAAAGCCTCTGGCAGGACAGGCCTCCATCGTAAGAAAACTTAAGGAGAAAACCAGAATCTGAAGGAAGAGGTGATAGACAGCTCATTGAAAGTTAACTGAGCTCTTGTATTATCCCAAATAATGTATAAAAATGTGTTTATAGGGCAAAATGATGAAACTGTCACAGCTGGGCTCCACACTGCCACTGTCCTAAACCTATGTGGTTCTCATTTTGTAATAAATAAATAAAGGCTGTGCAGGGACAACCTGAACACACTGTTCTGAGGATTAAGTGTAGCTCTATCATGAGATAAAGGCAGCAGAACTAAGTCCAGAAACACAAGGCTGTTCTGTTTAAGGAGGGTGTTTTGTGATTGTTTTCTTTCCTGACAGTGATGCTGCTGCTGTTTTGACAGTGAATTCTATGTCCCCACAATGCAATTTTAAGGGAATTTGGGTTTCATTTGATTCCACTTAAGTTAAATTTTCTGCAAACAAATGGCACTAGTTCCTGTGTGAGAATGACCAGTTTCAGACACCAACTGCATTTTTTTTCTGTCTGTAAAGTGTCACTGTGGCTGGTTACCTCCTAACGTTTTGAGTTGCCCAAGAAGGTGCTTGTTGCCTTGGTGCAGCCACAAAAGAAGCCAGGAGACACTGTCTCAAATCCTCTTTTCCACCCCTTTCCCTGTGATTTTTATCAGTGCTTGAATTTATCTAATGGATGTAGGTCATGCTACCCTAAAATGGCCTAGACATGGCTTTGCTTCAGGAAACTTTTGGATTTATTGTATACTTGGCTGGCAGGAAACTGCATGGCAGATAGCTGGGAGGATGCCAGACATGAGTGAATCTGAGAAAAAATCATATTGTGATAATTGCCACTGTAATTAGCAGATGAGCATTAATAGGGCTTTAAAAATACACATATACTTAACTAAAATCTTTGAGCACTTCAACAAAAACTCAGTTTGGTAAACAGAGTAAAGCATAAGTAAATAGCTTGACAATATGTGCTAATCACAGCACTTACACAAGTAGGATATTACATTTCTAGTTTGTAATCTACAGGGAAAATCTCCTGGACAACAATGGTTAAGTAAAGAACTTATTTTTATTCCTATAGTAACTGAAATCCAAAATCTCAGTTAAGTTTGTGTTTGTCTTGTTTGCTGCATGTATGGATGGATTCAGTCTAGCTTTGTTAAAAACTTCAAAAATAGTTTTTAAAAGAATCTCTTTTTAGTAAAAGATTATTCCACATTATGTTGCCCTATATAGTCATAGAAACCACTGGGAAGAAAAAAAAAGGTATTTCAAGAAAATAATTTGATTTTTTCCTGTGAACATGGTGATAATTAATGTAAGCTGCTATTCAATCAGACTCCATTAATTCAAATACTGAAGTGTTTCAAGTAAAATAATTAGTTGAAAGGTGAGTCTGTGAGGAGCCCAGGAGTGCAAGACCCTGAGTGATAACTTTTACTGAGAGTGTTTATTAGATGTAAGATTTAAGAGGGAATGCTAGCAAAGGTTGCTTCTCTTTGGCTTTTTAATGAGTTATTGCCCAAAAGCTAATCTCTTAATCCCTCCTATCTCAAAAAGGCTTCCTGACAATTTCCTGCGTAGTTGGAAACACTAATTGGGTTAAAAATTAAGTATTTAGGATGTCAGGAGCTACCATGTAGGAAGAAAAGAGGAGGGTGAGGGGGAAAAAAAAAACAACACAGAAAAGAGCCTGTGTCACTCTGTCTCTTTATACAGCAAATTTTAAAGGCAGCTGAGTGTTCTCTGCATCCTCCTCGTTAGAGACTCCCCTATCAGACTTTGTTCCGTGCTGGTGACAGGATGTACTGTTGAACTCTGGACACCAGCTGGGAAGTCATAAATTTTTCAAAGGACATACCTTAAACAGGAGGATTTTCACAGTAAAAGACAACAGGGATTTTGCTTAATCATGCATTAATGTGGGTAAATGAAAAGCAAACCCTTTCAGGCAGCAAGTCATGAACCATGCAGAGGGAAAAAAAGAATAGATGCATATAAATACCTAGGAAGATCAAATATTTAGGCAGAAGTCTTCCCTAAATAGATCAACAAAGATTCAAGAGAGTTTGGCGGCTGCATGGATACTCAAGAATGTAACTCCCTTTATTATCTTAATACAACTAATATTTAAAACCTGAAATGGATCATAATACCAATTTCAAGCTAAGAAGATTAATTAATGATTTTTAAAAATAAATTTACCCAGGGAAAGACATGACTGTTCTGCCATATTTCAGTTTTCTGAACCTGTAACTTTGAGTGTGTCTAAACCAAAATTTGTATTAAATGTTTGTGAAAGTAATTTGTATATTTTAAATTGCTAATTCCATTGTGATTCTGCTATTTTGCTGATGACAGTCCCACCTCATTTCCTATTTTTCCATATGTTATGTACTTAGTCATGTTAAAAGCCTTGAGATGAGGTGATAGATTTGTAATATCGCACTGTGCCTTGTTTTACAGTGGTCTAAAAGATTCTAAATACCTGATAAATTGGCAGAGAATAAGATAGAGACAGGCAGGAAAATGTGTGTTGTAGTTCTTTCCAGTTAATCACATCCTCCAGCAAGGTAGGAAAGGATTTATCTAAACGGATAAAAGGTGATTATATCAAACATTCCCAACAGCAGGATGTTTTCCAAAGATAATAAGAACACTTAGGCCCAAGTTAACTCTGTAGCAAATTCGTCTGCATATATGGAAACATTAATTTTAACCTAAACTAAAAAAAAAAAAAAAAATTCCAATTAATTAATATTGGCATTGAAATGCATTACAGAGAAGTTGACAGACTTCATCATTTAAATAACTCATAAGTTATTCTCCGGAATGAGGTAAATTACAGAAATATCACAACCAACAACTGTTAGAGACAATTAATAGGAGTCTTTAATGAATTCTGTTCAGGAAAACTCTCTATGTGCTTCATGTCAACATGGGTGAGCAGATTAGCCATGGACAGCACATGAGGGAGCTATGAAATGATCCTAGAGGAATTTGTTTTGACATTATTCCTGTTTTGTTTGGTGTGTGCATAAGGGAAAACAAGGGGTAAAATTCAACATTAATGACAAGAAGAGAGCAGGCAAGTTTAGTATGCCATAAGGCTATGAGAGCGTGTTCCGTGAGTGACCACATTCTTCATGTTTGAAAACTGAGCCTCTTAAAGCTGTTTGGTTTTGATCTTCCAAATCTGAAATTCAGTGGCTGTCTGAGGGGATAAACAGGTGAACATATTTAATTTGTTTAAGTGAAAAAATAAAAGTTGTACAGTGACAGGTAGGGGAGAGGAGGGTAAAGGAGCCGAGGGCATGTTAGAGGAGGGCTGGGAACGCTCTCCAAAGCTGCAGTCAAACAGGCTGTCAGTGTCCTTTTGGAAAGTGCCTGTACCTTCTATGTCAGCTCTCAACACTCACCAAGAGGATTCTCATTATGGAAAAACATGCTTGAAATATCTGTGTGCATTTTGGAAGGGTAGAAGGGGAAGGAAATGGTCTCGTATGGGTGACACAGGAAACTTGGGTCTGAGTGCAGCACTGAGCTGAAAGGTAAACCAGAGATGCCACTTTTGCATGACATCTTTATTCTGTGATAAAGTGTGATTGTGGAGTTCCTTCTTTACCACATTGCAGTGTTTTCAATATCAGTTTAGTCTTTCCAGTATCCAGAGTAAACTATTTCTTTGACAGCAGCTGTCTCTGAGCCAGGGACGCAGGAATCAAAGGGGTTCTTCCCTTTTCATGCTGTTAAATAAAAATTCAGTAAGATGGATTAGACCCCCAGTGCTCTGATCTTTTTGTTTTGTGGCTTTATTTGCACAACCTAAATATCTGCTTTTGCTTTCCTGACCTCCGCACTGACAGGACAAGGGCTTCTGAAAAAAAATTAGTACAGATAAAATTCCTGTCATTCATTGCCAGTCAGTCTTGCAAATGCTTTTTGATGCCATGACTAGAAATGACTGAATGATTTCAAAGATGCTGTTACAGTCTTACAATATGTGACTTTTTTTTTGAAGGAGGGTTGTTTGCACCACACATTGAACATATGTGCTAACGGATTTTCTAAGGTAGAAACAGTGAAATGAATCCAGTCTTACAAAAGAATTCCAATTACTCAATCTTATGTGTATCTAGTATGCAATTGATACAAAAGTATTCATCTAAATTCATTATTCATTCATTATCTCTAAAGTAGGTAGCCTGAAATAATGCAAATGAAGGCACTGGCACTCACAAAATCAGAATACTTGAAGCTGTGGGGCACTGTGGAGGTCAGTAGCCTAACCCCACTTCTCAGTGGATGATGCAAAGGTTCATCAGGGTTCAGCAGGTTTCTCAGGGTCATGCCCAGCTGAGTTTTGACTATTGCCAGGTATAGAGAGTTTACACCTTGTCATGTCAGTCTGTGTTAGTGTTTGATCACCGGCACAGGGGAAAAAAAGCAAGGAAACAGAGAAACCCTAAACCCCAAGTATGTTTCAGTGTACTTCTGTGAAATCTGGGTTCTTCTCTTTGTCTCATGCTGTCACCATGTACCATTGTGAAGTCCCTGTCTCTTTTGTCTTTATTTCTGTGAGACTTTACTTTTCCATGCCTGACAGTCTAACTTTAGGGAAATAATCAATCCCTTAGCCTGCTGGCAGTCTTCTCCAATACAGTCCTAGGAGAAGATTGCCCAGGGTATGGGGAAATACAGTGTGGACTGCAGATTTCAGCATCTGTTGTCACTGCCTAATGTGTAGTGTCCCCCAAATTGACCATATTTATTCCTATATTAACAAAATCTATGTAAGTGACTTACTAATTATGTTTTTTATGATCAGCAGGGAGACTTTATTATATGGCTGTGAGCTCTTCAGTGAAGTGCCATGCTTTACTCTTGATACTGATTTATGATCTGGAAAAACTGTAAAGGAAGTTTTATTCTTTGTGCTTATATTTTCACTCTTGAAAATCGTTTCAGTAGTTCTGTTGGTAAAAGTGTAACGTCAGCATGCTGAGGTGGGCCTGTGTTTATTTGAATTTATGAAGAATAATCAGGTTCCATAGTCAAAGATTAGTTTATTCTAGGTAAAGCGAGAAAAGTAGTGGGAGGGGAGGGATTGAAAACAAATTCTTCCCTGTATGGTACTTGTTTGGATTCTGTGCTGATTTCTTTCCTTGCAGACAAAGATGGAAAGCATGAGTTTTCTTAGTAGCTTATTGCTGAAGAGTTCTTAAAATGTTTGGGCCTCCACTCCTAACAATGGAAGCAGTTGTGAAGTAGGCCCCATCAGTGTGGCCCTTGATTAAAATTAAGCTGATTTTGTTTGAATGTGGTTTCTGTTTGATTGCTTCTGGTGGGGAATGTCCCCTGTGTTTGCTAAACTATGGAAAACCCACTTTTGTATATTCCTGTCCTTGCGATTGCAGTTTGCAGCATGGGCATGGAGTGGTAAATTTCCTCCCAGTGAGTGTGTAGCAATTGCACATTCAGCATGGTGAGGGCATTTCTCAGTGTTCTGAAGCCTGAAACCTAGAGCTTCACATTTCTCTTACAGCAGTGTTTCATGTGGAATTAACTACAAAACACATTTTTTAAACAGAAATTATCTCATAATCAAGATGTTCTCACAGGTTATAGAATTCTGTTAAAAGTAATCAATACATATTAATAAAAATAATTTGACAAATTAGGCCCTAATGTTTAGTTTCTGGGTAGCCTGAAGAGTGCCTAATGCACAGAAATCTAAATTGAGTAGTCTGAATGCATGCAAGCAGAATAGCCTGATAAATGGCATTGATTGCAATGCCGAAAACGTTGTAAGTCGTAATTTACAATATTTCTGCCTAAACAATTGCCTTTGGTGCTGATTGCCAGTGAATCTGTTGTGAAAATAAGGCCTCAAGTCCACAGTTGGTGAGGATGGTACAATAATGGGTATTCACAGAGTCAGAGAGTCCCAGGCTGGAAGAGACCTCAAGCATTATCTGGGTCAAATTCTCTTAACTTTTGACAAAAACATGGCCTAGGCAAGATGGATCACCCACCCTGACCTGCTGGCAATGCTCTGCCCAGTGCAGCCCAGAATGCTGCTGGCAATTTTAAAAGAGGTGGTTAATACATCATTAGGTTTAATCAGAATGTTTCTTTCACAAAGCATTTTGAAATATGTGAAACACCTTAAAAGTGTACGTGGTACCACGGATCTCAGTATGGCCACAGTGTTTGTAGGTAGTGAAAAGTTTAATACCTTTCTGAAAAATACCCTGTCAAATAAACCCCATGCTGGAATTCATACCACATTTCTTATTATTCTGTTTACTGATTTTTCATTTGAAAGTACAAACTGGCAAGGAGTAAGCAGTTCTAGTCACACACCAGAGGGTGAGCAGTGGTACACATTGAAGGAGATTTTATGCATTTTATGCGTCTAATTAAAAGGGCAAATGGAAAACATCCAGACTCTTGTTGCCAGGCCCACTGCTCAGGATGAGCAAAGATAAACAAGGTTTGTGAGCACGGGTTTATTTGCAAAACACATCCCCAGCCCCTGTTTTCAGTTGGAGGGATGAAGGACTCAGTAGTACCTCATGTTTTGATTAAAAGCTCCAACACTGATGCCAAGCCTGGCATATAAAAATATTCAGAAAAGCATGCATGTAAGTCATGGAGAACTGTGACAAACTGTGAAGTGTGGGCTTTCCATCCAGGTGTTATTTAATTGGAAAATCCAAGTGTGTGAGGCCTACTAAAGGCAGACTGCTCCAGAAACAAGAGCTGGCATCTGCCTGGCCTGTGTGTACTGGAATGGAGACATCTCCTGTGAGCCATTTAGATTTCCACTAGGTTTTACCCTGTTTTATATGCTGAAGAAGAGAAAGAAGAAGAAACGGGGGGAGGGAAAAAAAGAAAAAAAAAAAAAGGAGTGTTTTCCCTAAAATGTGATGCGTCTGTTGTATTTTCTTTTTTAACCCAGGTTCAAAAATTAGGTAGAATAAACCATTTATCTTTTGCCAGATCTGCCAGTGAAATAGGCAGCACATAAAAATCTGGAGAGCTCATGTTGACAGACAGGGGAAATTGCTCTTTGGATGGGTAGTCTTAGCATTGTCTGGAAAGAGAAGCGTTCAAATAATTCAACCACTTTGAAAGAAAGAGGTCTTGGTGGGCAGCAGCTGCATTGGATTGAAGCAGCACAGTACATCACACATCAAGATCTAATGAATTAAATATTCTGGTACACAATATCCTGCACAATTCAGGAGTATTAGTACGTCTGAAGTGGTCCAGGTGCCTGTGAGACTCGCTGGCACAGCTGCGGGGCTGTTTGTTGTGATGTTCCATGTTATGATGACTTTGTTCTTCAGCATCCCTCTCCTGGTGTTTAAAATGGGTCTTTTGCCACCTTCTTTTTTTATTATTGTCATATTCATTATTAAAAACATGCAAACCATATATATTTTGTTATTCCTAATCAATTGGTAGTGCCTTTAAGACAGTTTCTTGTATTAGATAATTTTTTTTTGTATGCCATTATCATTGACAAATACTGGAGTTCTCTGTGTTGTTGTCCAACTCAAAAGAAATTAAGCATTGCAGAACTTTTTATACTTTTAAAATACACCACTCATTAGGAGTTATTAACTTTTACAGATTAGGGATCATTAAGCATCATCATGCTTGGGGATTAATTACTCTTCTGTTTTTCTAACGGTGGGGTGTTAGCTTTTGTTTTCTGTTCCTTTAGCTTCTTGGCTAGTGCAAAGTAAGTAGTTTTGGTGGGTTTTAAGAGCCCAGACAACATAATTTCTCATAAAATTTAGACTTAAGAAATTTTGTTAAAGTACTGCTTCTGTTTGTGTTCCCATTTTATATAATATTGTATTCTAGATTTTTATGTAGAAGGATGTGACTCAACAGTATGGAAGCAACTTACTAAAAATAAAAATGCCAGAAGGAAGCTGATTCTTTAGCTGAAAAAGCAAATTGGTCTTTAATGAGATGTTAATTCTGGCATCCTAGGAGATTCAGATTAGAAGATTTTATACTTCTTAGGAAAAAACGATCAGATGGAAAACCTGGTGGTGCTGAACTTAATGCAAATTCTAAATGCAGTGCAGTGCAGAGTAAAAGAAACACAAATTAAAAGCTGAATATTGAATCCAGAGACAGATGGACATTATTGTTGTTTCTTTCTTTTCCCCTCGAAGTTAATTTCCAGTTTTTGTGGGGTTTTTTTTTTTTTTCAAAACTATTTATATAAAGGGCTCATTAGGCAAAGAAAAATACATCATGATTTGGAATCACTTTTGCTTACTTTTTTCTCTCCGTGTATGTTTACTCATTTTTAAACAATGAATTAAGGAAATGCTTCTTTGATATTAATAAAAGATGCAATAGTTCAAAAATCCTTTTTCTTTTGTCCAGTAATAAAAATGTTTCTTTTTCTGTTCAGAAGCAGAAGAATAAGAGTGCCCAAATGTTTCTCTGAATAAATATAATATTTCTAATTGGAAAAAGTTGCTATTTATTAACTCAGAAATTTCTTTTCACTGAGTAACTCTGTGTGATCTGATGCCTTTCTATTTTTGATTTTTCATTTTTGATTTAAAATCCCTGTTAAGTCACTTACTTGAGGGTCTTTGCTGTTCATCATCCAGATGTAAAATTCCTTTAAGCATTTAAAATACTGTGGGATAATATATCTGCTCTCTTACAATCTGTTTTCTGTGCAGTTCCAAAATACTAAATGAACTTCTTGAAGATTTTAAAATGGAGTATATAAAACTAGTATTTTCTTGAGCAAATATGCCTTACTCATAAATATGTGACTGAGAACTGTTGGTACAAACTTTTGAAGAATGTAGAAGAATTGTGTTCATATAGACCAAATGAGTCTCTCTTACTTTTTTCATCATGGGATTAATTTGTTCCAAAAATCCCACTTTACTTATATACGGGGAATAACTAAATGTTTTCATTCTTAATTAGTTTGGTTTGTTGTTTCTTTTTTCTTTTTTTTTAAACCTGTTTCCCCAGATATAAGTGTAATTAGAGGGACTCCATAATAAGTTTATGGTTGAAAGTTTTTCCTATTAGGCTACAGAATAAATGCAGGTTATATTGCAAGGAGTCAAGAGAACAGGGGAATTACATGAGATAATAAAATAAAATATAATAAAAAATAATAAAAACTATCAAACACCTACGAAAATTATCAGTCAAAATAACAGGAAGAAAAGCACTGGAGGAGTGTTTCACCTTTCTTACCCTGTGTCAGGGCATTAGCTTTTTGTCTGGACTTGTTGCTATTTAGCCAGACATGCCTGTGCAGCTCGTGTCAGGTGTTAATAACAAGGCTGAAATACCCTCATTGCTCTTTCATTTATCCAGTAAATTGCCTAGGATGGTTTTTCTGAGGTGAAAAGACACTACATGCCTCATGCTCATCTTTTTGTGCAATCACAGATAATGAGGGTAACGAGGACTTAAGTGAAATGGTGACTGTATGAAAAAAATGAGTAATTTAAGTTAGAGAGTTAAGTTGTTTTTTTCAAGTTATATCACAGGTGTACAGCTTTCTCCAACTTGATGATGCTATAAAATAATGATTAATAATAACTAATTTATATTTATGTTATATTAATGACCAGAATTACTAAGGCATGAGATTTCATGCTGAATTTTGGTTGCAAAGCTCGTATTTCACATACATTACTTGAGCTAAACACCTGCTTGAGAACTGCCATTGCTCCATGGATTAGGATAGTCAGTAATTATTTCCTATGTTAGATGAAAGTAATCAATAAGATTGAAATTAATGTTTCAGCTGATCCCCCCTGGCTATATATGTAATATTAGAACACTAATTTGAGGCACAAACTCTCAACTCATCAATACAGTCTTCATTTTGAAACATGCACTGGACTGATTCCACTGGAAACCAGACAATACTGAAGTCTGGAAAGACATTGACTCAGACATGACCTTAATTTTTGTCTCTGAAATTCAGAAATGAGTGAAGTAGAATTCAAGCTCCATGATTTGGCAAAATCACACTTCATCGTCCTTGATATTTATGATTCTATTCAGTTTATGTGTCTATTCGTGCATAATTGGTGCAACTCTGTGTCCTTCCACTCTTCTAATCGATGTTTTTGACAGATATCTTAACTCAAATATGCATGAATGCATGCAGGGTTTTTTTGTGTTTTTCAAATGGATGGGTATGAGGCATGCATATACAATCTACCTTGTCTGCTTGTCCATATGCACAGTACTCTGATCACAGAATCATGGAATGGTCTGGGTTGGAAGGGACCTTAATCCCACCCAGTGCCACCCCTGCCATGGCAGGGACACCTCCCACTGTCCCAGGTGCTCCCAGCCTCGTCCAGCCTGGCCTTGGGCACTGCCAGGGATCCAGGGGCAGCCACAGCTTCTCTGGGCACCCTGTGCCAGGGCCTCCCCACCCTCCCAGGGAACAATTCCTTCCCAATATCCCATCTGACCCTGCTCTGGGGCAGTGGGAAGCCATTCCCCCCTGTTCTGTCATTCCATCCCTTGTAAATAATCTCTCCATCTTTCCTGTCAGCTTCTTCGGGTACTGAAGGCCACAGTGAGGTCACCCCAAAGCTTCTCCTCTTTAGGCTGAACAATCCCAGTTCTCTTTGCCTTAATGATGCCCTACACTTGCTTCCTGACAGGGTACTAGAGGTGGTCAAAATATCCTGGAATATTTAGCTTTGCTGTACAAGTATCTTGTACAAAAACAATAGGATAGAAAGGCCCAGACTTCAAATCCTCATGGAGAGGCTTCAAATACTGTATTTCAATTCATACACAACTCTTCCTTGCCCTTCCCCTTTGTATGAGTGCATCCACACAAACATGTTATTGCAGAAAGGTGTGTCTTCTGGGTAATGCCTTTGGTGTTCCTTTTACTCACCAGAAAGATCATGCAAAGAAGTTCCATGGCTTGAAGCTGTTTACCCTTTGTAGCATCCCACAGCCTGGAAAACAGGGTTAGGAATGATGGATTCAGATTTTCAGAGGGGAAAGCCAAGATACCTGTAAATCCCAGAGTCCTTTCTCTAAATGCCAGACAATATCTTTTGTAGCTCCTCATGGCTTTGAACAGCAGTAACTATTTGGCTTCTGATCTTTGTTCAGCTGGTCTTCTGAATGCATGTGTAGGGAAAACTGGAGTGGAAAGAACATCTGCTGCTGTGGTAACTGCCTTGGAGTTAGTCTTCCTTCTGAACATACTTAGGAGTTTCCTTGGAGTCAGATGTGTTTTGTGATGTACACAGAAACAGGTGAGAAGTAAAGTTTCTCATTTGTTGACCATGCCTTTGTTTCATTTCCCACCTAGTCTGGAAGCAGCTTCAGCCTCAGAAGCATATTTAAGATTACATTATTTTGCTACGAATCAGCATTTAATGTCCTTTATAAAATCTAACCAACAACAAAAACAAAACAACAATAAAGCAAGAAAAAAAAGTATGTTAGTCCCCAGACTGTCAGATGTGTTTTAGCAAAAGCCATCAATGGGAAAGTGCCAAGAAAGGATGTACCTAAAGAAAAGATGATCTATGATTAGAAATGCATCAGAACAGAAGAACTGAGATATTTTGTGGCCAGTTCCTCTCCGAAATGGTACTAATATAGGCATTCATTAAAAAAATGCTTGTTTCCTAATTTATTCAGCAGTTGCAGTGACTAGAGCTTTAGAAAGGGTGAAAAGCTCAGTTTCAACAACTTACAGTTAATTAAGATGAAAATTGCATTCTCAGTGAGACCCTATAGTGAGTATTATATGGCTCAAAAGAATATACTTGTCTGAGTACTGATGTTGTTTAAAAGACATCACAAAACACAAGCCACACCATTTTCAGATTTTGAAAACCATGTTTTTGGTTATAGTTCTGCACACAAAAACCATGTTCTTAAGTCAGATGAGTCCTTCCCCTACATTAGCCAGCTTTCTCCTGTTGGGACAGTATGAACTAATAACATTCTTACTGTGACAAAGAAGAGTTTTCATCATTAGTAAGGATTTTTAGCTACAGAGATACACCTGAGAAAAAGTTCTGAGTTGTTGCAGCCCTGTGTTAGCACAAGATCTGCATTTGCACAGGCAGTGAGGACATCAACAAAATCGTGGTTGTGGATCAAGCCTTAAAGCCTGAGAAAGAAGTTAGAAAAATATTTTTAAGACCAAAATCTCAGGGTATTATATTACTATTATCTCAAAATGTAAAACATCCAGTTCATGTAAAACATCCAGTTAATATGAAACATCCAGTTCATGTAAAACTCAATTTGAATTGACATTAAATTAAACAAAAAAGCATTCTTGAAGGTGTCTTGGGTTTCTCCATGTGTAAGTAAGATGAGGGCAGTAAGAGTGTGAAATAACATGAAGACAGTTGTATGCCAACACATTTAAGTACAAATGTAATCTTGCCGCAATTGAGAGAGAGAGCATGTCTTGATTAAAAATTCCTATTAGTTTCCTCTCCTTCTTAGGCAGGTCAACTTTTTAATCATCAGCTATATTATTCATTATGAACAGCCTAATGAGGCCAGAATTTGGTCCTTTAAGATTAATTTTTGCAGATAGGAAAACTGCGTTGTCAGTGTCATTTGATTTATTCAAAAGTATGACTGAATGGGCTGTAATTTATAAGGGGAACGATGACAGTCATAAAAAGAAAATATTTAATTTCAGCTTCTGCTCTTCCTGGCATGAAATAAGAAACATCTGCAGTAGTCATTAGCTCGTAGCTGAACAATACATTAGCCTAAGTCAGCAACAAAAGTGAGAAATGGATTAACTTTGTCCTCACTAATGGTGTTTTTGGGACCAGTTTTAGTTATATATACATATATATATATATAGTATATAACCACAGATCCTGGCCAATGTAGCATAAACAATGTAAATAAATATATCAGTCTGAATGCAGGCTGTGGATGCTTCTGAAATTACCAGCGTGTTCATCACTTGCCCTCTCAGGGTGGAAGAAGGGACCCAAGCATTCTCAAAGAATCAGTAATTCAAAGTGAAATAGATTAATTATATTTCAAGTATTGCAGTTGAATACATGAATGCCCAAAGACCATGAAATAAGAAGTTTCCTAAAATAAGGAATGTAAATATTAAACAAGAAGTCTATGAGTCTTGATACTGATTAGAATTGGGATGTGTTAAGCATTTCTTTCGTGCATCTTGCAGTTACATACAGAAGGAATTAAATTACACAGCTTTTGTCTGGCCTTGCTGAAATCACACTGGTGGCAATATTGTAGGAGAAATATCTGACCCTAGTTTAGGAGAAAAATATATTAAAACTACAATAATCTGGTTAATCAGCATTGAATTAAATTACTTTTTTCTATATGATTTCACCTGCCACTGAGTTTAATTTCATACCTTGTAACAAACAGTGTTGCATCTGTGTTTCTCATGAGCTGTGTTTGTTGAAAAATGGCCCATAGTGTGCTGTGCTGTTCTGCTTTGACTTGGCAGCCCTAAAATCTACATTTTCTGTGCTGAAGTCACTTGGTGTGACAGGTCTGCTTGGAACCTGAGAAGCCTACAGGTTGGGTAGGAGAGGAGACAGGATTTGTGGGTGGCACAGTAAATCTAGTTTGTTAATCTAGTTTGTTTTCATTTTTACAGTCTTCACGACCAGATTTGGGTAGGAAGGAGAAAATTTAGCTTTATAAACACAGAATTATTGTTTTTTTCATGTTACCCAGTGTGTGGTACCTGAATCACAGTGGCAACACTCTAGTCTGGTGAGAGCTGGAGCAGCAAAGTGTATGTGATTAACAGAAAACCAGAGTGCAGTACAGTGAAACATAACAGTGATGGCCTGCCTGGTGAGAACAAAGTGATGAAGGGAGCATCATTATAAAGGAATCAAAATGGCCTAGCAAAGAAGAGGAGGAGAGGGAACTGACTCCACAGTTCAAGAGGAACTTCAGGGAAATCAAGCTTTTTGTAGTTTAGTGGGATCTGTAGAACCATGTCATCTGTAGGACCACACATTTCCACTCTTTGGCAGTACAGAAAGTATCCTCTCAGGCTGGAGAAGGATTGCCAAACCCTTTTTCAGGCCAAAATGGTGACAGAGGAGCTGAGAATACAGATGCCGTGTACTCTTCGCTCCAGGGAAAGTAGAACAACTGAAAAACGTAAAAAATCACAATTCAACTTTTTTAACAGGGCCCATTATTCAGACTTGGATGCAGTTAGATTTCTGACTGTCCATGAGGATCCACCAGCACTAGGACCAGAACAGGTCACTGGGAAATGCAGGAGGAATCTGTGAATCACAAAGTGCCACCACACACCAGTGCTGCTGCCTGCAGGCCAGAAAGCCACCCTAAACTTTTCCTTTTCCCAGCAAGCTCACAAGTGGGATAAATCCAGAAAGAAGAGGGGATTTAGAGAACAACGTTATAAGATGAGAGGAGCCCAGCTGATCTAGTTGTCAGTCTTTGCTCTGGCAGTAGGTGGGAAATGGCATTGTTTAGATTACACGTATTTCAGGGAAATCACCTGACTACCAGTGTGGTAGAGCACATCTAGAAACATCACTTTGTGTTTTAAGGTGGAAATCCCCAACAAAAATTAAAAACAAAAAAACAACTTTTCAGCACTGGATTCATTATATATAAATAGTGCTCAGGTACTTTTCTCTTTGTTTTCATCAACCAAGTAACAGAACACTCTAATCCGTATTTGTGATTATTTCTGTGTTTCTTTTTCTGGTTACAATTCTGTTAATTTCCTCTTTCTTTGATATTTTCAAACCTTTCCTGAAATGTAGACACAAGAACCAGAAACCTTAACCCAGATCTGTTTTAACATCATTATGGCTGACAAACTGAGAAGATACCAAATTAATTTTATGTTTGCCTTTTTTCTTTCTTTTGGTTTTGTTTTTTTTAAAGATTTTTTGTATCTTCAGTATTCAGGAATCTCATTGACTGTAATATTTAGTCTTACTATTGAAAAGGAGTGGGTGAGATGATGGAAAATGGATTATATATAAACCAGCAACAGGATTTGTATCAAAAATAGTATGACCAGAAGGACAAGGGAAGTGATAAATTCTTAAGGTGGCATCACAGGTTGGACTTTATGATCTTGGGAATCTTTTCCAACCTAGATTCTGTATGTTTTGTAATTCCACAGATTCTGTAATTATTTGATCAGTGGGTAAATATGAAATATGCATGATATAAATGATGATATTTACAATGTAAATCACTGATGAAAAAGCCATTAAACAAGAAGATATGTTAATCTGGCGTCCAGTCATACAGCAGAATCACTGTCATGTAGACAACTGGATATTGCAGATATTATTTAAACCCAAATATTAGCAATGGCTGTTATTCAATATAGTGTGCCCCCAACAAAACTGGATGAGAAATTACAATTTCTTCAGGACTGCTGAGCATTTTCAAGACATTTTTTAGAAGGTATTGGACTCACTGTGGGTGCAGAAGAATCTCTGGTTATCGTACCACCAGGTGCAACTGGCATGATGGCAATGATGTTCTTACTGAAAAGATAAAGTTAAAAACCAACCTATGATAATAAGGCATAAAGTCATGGCCACCTGTAAGTATAACTTTATTGCAGAACAGCAGCAGATAACAGGCTCCTACTTCCAGGTGGTGATGCAGGCTACAGGATGCACGTGGGACATTCCTTTGAAAGGCTTCCAACAACCTTATTAATCCTTTGGTTTGGCATAGGAAGAAATTTGATGTATCAATAGCCTGACGAATTAACAATAGCAGCACGACAGGATGGAAGCCTGACTTCGTCAGGAAACCTTCATCAGGAACAGCAGTGGTAGGACAAGGAATAATGGGCTCAAACTGAAAGGGGGAAATTTAGGTTGGATATACAGAAAAAATTGTTCCCTGTGAGGGTGGGGAGGCCCTGGCACAGGGTGCCCAGAGAAGCTGTGGCTGCCCCTGGATCCCTGGAAGTGTCCAAGACCAGGTTGGACGGGGCTTGGAGCAGCCTGGGACAGTGGGAGGTGTCCCTGCCCATGGCAGAGGTGGCACTGGATGAGTTTTAAGTCCCCTTCCAACCCAAACCATTCTGCAATTCTGTGATTCTATGCATAATTCCCCAAATTACAATAGTAATCCAGATTAGGTGGAACACCTACGGAATATCATACTACAGCATACAGGAAAAACCCAAAAGCAAAACAAACCAAGGATCTTTGTGACTATTAAGAAACTCTGATTGATTTTCAAGATTTCATCAGGAGGATTTTTGAACAGTTACTTGGATTTTTTGTTTTAAGAAAACCCAGCATCCCTCATGCCACTATGCAGTAAAGAGCAAGCAATACAGGAAAGTGATATGAAGAATCAGTCCTTTAAAGGCTTCAAGGTGACTAAGAAAAGCCAAAGGACTTTAGAAGATGAAGGAGAAGAAATATGGACAGAAAACATTTTGTTTTCCTTAAGTTTGCTGATTCAGTTTTTATGGATAGCATGGATTTGCCATTAACAACTCTGCTCATTAATGTTATTACAAAACAAACAGCATCTGCCATACTTTAATTTATACCAAGTTGCTCAGTCCACTGTTGTTTTCCAAGTTGATTGGTAAGTCATGTACAAAACTGTTTGAAGAAAAGGAAAGCTCATTAAATAGAGATGCCCTCTCCCCCAAGGAGGACAAAAGCTTTGGGCAGTATTAAAAAAAAAGGTTAAAAAAAAAATCCTTCTGCTGTGACCTCCTTGATTGACCACCTTGATGCACAGTAGCCAAACACAAACTAGGAACTGTTGGCCTCCCCCAGACTTGTGGGGCTCTGTGTGGAATGAGGATTGAAAATGTTTTGGAAAGCAACTAGAAAGAACCTCACTAAGCCTGTCACTCACTGGGGTTTGTGATTGTTGTGGCAAAATGGTAGCGAAATTTACATGATCAGTTTCTGCTGGGAAAGATTGACCTAATTGCAGAGGAATTAATTATCCTGGAGTTGTAAGCTTGAATTTTGTCCTGGCTTGTTTAAACTCTGGTGATTTCAGTGGGTATCTACATTATAAACTGATGTGAGGGGCTATTTAAATAATTCTCAAGCTGCAGGATAGTACAATAAAAGAAGCATAGCCAGTGGAAGGAATTATAAATGTGTATTTCATTGATTTATTCCAGGTCAGCAGGAGACAATAAATGTCGTCAGTCACTTTTAAACTTATAAAATGGATCTCATGTAGAGCTTTGTGTGGCACAAAGGATCAACAAAAAGATACTTAAGTGAAGAAAATTCAGTCCAATATTGGCTGTTCAGTTTCAGCAGACACTTTCCTCTATCAGCCTCACAGAGTAGGGCATGCATGTTTGTGTGTATGTATTTTAAATCTGTGGTGTGTCACTGTGTCCTTTTAATGCAGAGTCATGGATAAAATTCACTAGGTTAAAACATGGAATATTTATGAAGTGGAAGGATTTGCTCACCAGATGAATATTTCATGACTGCTCTTTTTTATGTCTTAACTTCTTCAACGTATTTTGTACTTAGTCACAATAATCTTTGATGTAGAAAGAGCTCACAGAATGCTGTACACAGTAATTACCATGGACTTTAAAATATGTGGTTTAAGTTAAATTTTAATAGTCTAGTGGATTTCCGTAAAAGAATTATTTTCTGTTTGGTGAAGTCATCAAAAATTCCTGGTGAAAAAGGCTTTGGAGGGGGAAAAATTAATGTTTGGGATTAATTTTTGTGTTTTACTTTTTGTCTTTGTCTTTAAGTCTTTGTTAGACTTCAGCAATTCAGCAACTTGGCTAAGTGAGTCTTTTGTGTTAACATTAATAAATCTGTATAAAGTTGAGCAATTGACAATGCAATAAAACTGCATCTGTTAGCATTTGGATCACCCATCTCTGAACCTGAAGTTTTCCTTGCATGAATATTAACTGGAAAATGCCACGGGGGCCATGCAAATTATTCATGAGTGCGTGTTAAATTCAGAAGGAATTCTTAACTTTGAAAACAAACACATGTCTTTGACCTAAAAACTAACAGAAAGAAAAGAAGTGTAACTTAAAAACTTAGAAAAATATTTATGGAACTGTATTACTGACTTCCATTTTAATTTTTGTGATACAGTGTTTATTGACACCTAATTTTGAATTTTTTTAAGAGAAAATTCCAACTGATATAAAATGGTTGATTTTTTGTTATTTTCTCTTGAGAGGGTTGAAATTGCTATGAGGTGTTTCACTACAAGTGTGGAAATTTTTTGGTTGACCCAAATACAAAATATTTTACTTCTGCTTGATAGATACTTTTTTTTAATATATAGTTGGGGGGAGGGGAACAAAAAAACAGGGAAAAAACCAGCAAAAGACTGGTTTTTAGGTTTTATCCTGAACCAAGCAGTTGGTGGCGAAGACAAACTAGTCATTTGTTTTTTGTTAGTGTACTTAGCTGTCATGAAAATCCATCAAGTT
The DNA here is from genome assembly GCA_013398175.1 of Climacteris rufus. NCBI lineage: Eukaryota > Metazoa > Chordata > Aves > Passeriformes > Climacteridae > Climacteris > Climacteris rufus. The sequence continues at coordinate 407,873 of VZRZ01005134.1, read as the reverse complement.
CCAGTCAAGGCTTTCTTGACCACGTGAGTGTCTGCTGGTCATTTTCCCAGGTCTCCAGGATCACAGACTAAGAGCACTTAAATGCATTTACCTTGAGTGCCAGAAATAAGACTATGGAAGCAGTGAGGACTTTTCCATCACTGCACTTATAATTAGTCCTTTAGCATCTTCCAGTAGCTGTAGAATCCAAAAATGGTTTGAGTGGGAAGGGATCTTAAATCCCATCCAGTGCCACCCCTGCCATGGGCAGGGACACCTCCCACTGTCCCAGGCTGCTCCAAGCCCCGTCCAGCCTGGCCTTGGACACTGCCAGGGATCCAGGGGCAGCCACAGCTTCTCTGGGCACCCTGTGCCAGGGCCTGCCCACCCTCCCAGGGAACAATTCCTTCCCAATATCCCATCCAACCCTGCCCTCTGGCACTGGGAAGCCATTCCCTGCTGTTCTGTCAATCCCAGCCAGCGTTCTCTGTACATGTGGCATTTCTGCACGCCTCTTTATGAAGAACACAAGGACTTACTCAGTCCAGAAGCAAAGATAAAATTACTGATTTTCATTATTCTGACCTGAAACAACCCCAGTTAAAAGCATTCCCCACATCTCCAGTGCCGAGGAGAATAGATTATAGGAACAGTAATCCTTGTTTTTGTGGTGGGCTCCGTGGTGTGCAGCGGAGGTGGGAATGTGTGGAAGTGCTCTAGGCTCCATCCAACATCAGCTGGAAGGGGGTAATGCAAGGAGAGGTTTTGCCATCTGTTTGCAGAACAGAAGAGGGGAAAATCCAAAGGAAGGAAGGGCAGGATTTTAACACAGCACTCCAGAGCCTGGCAGCTCTGTTTCCTCAGAGCAGGAGGTGCTGGCTGGGAATGTTTTGGACTTGCAGCCACCCGAGAGGGTGCTGAGCATCCCCTGGAAACCCAAAACCCTGCACTGAAAATGAGTAAGTCTGCTCTGAGGAACATATGGAAAAGGAAGGGAGAGGTGGAAAAAATCCATATATTCAGAGTGGGAAAAAAAAATCTTAAAAAAAGAAAGAAAAACTCAAAATCAATAGGCCTGACTCCTACACTAATGAAAACTGAAGGGCATGGAGGAGCACCAGGGTGCTCAGTGATGGCTGATGTGAAAATGTTTCTTTCGGGGGTGAATTCAGAGAGACTGATAAACTGTTGGCTTCCAGTCAACAGCTCTATTCACCAAGATAAAAGAAAAATCAGTGTAAATGGCCTTCCCTTGTTCATGAGAAAAGGCCTTGAGTACTCAGTTTTTAGTTTTTGTCTGAAAAATTAAGAATTATACCCATGAAAAAGTAAGAGGAAAAATGTAGCATTTCTGAGAAGAATAATGAAACCTCACTCCAGGTGTATTTTTTCTAACGCCTATCACAGTCTTGTCTCTTGCTTAGTTTGCACATTGCAAAGCCAAGTTAGTGTGAGCTAGAGTGAAAAATCATGTTTTGACTCTTATGCTAAAGCAGGTCTCTCACTGGGCATTTGTGTTTGGTGAAATAGAAGTGTCTGCAAAGAAGTTTGGGCACTCAGCAAAACCAGTTGAGGACTCAGGAATTTGTTCAAACTGACCCAGGTTTAAAGTGAGCTTCCTTGTCTGTCGTATTCAGGAGCAGATTAATGTGCTGTCCTTGAAGAGGTCCGAGTTCAACGTGGCCTCTTCAGACACCCATTGATATATGACTTATTGTCATTATTTTTAACGCAGATCTATGGTAATAAACGCTTGAGATCAAGACAAGGGCAGTGTTTTATTGAGACTGGGTGTTAATGACACTGTTTTGCCACAGTCTACGTCACATACATTTTTCAACTTATATTTTTCAGTGCTAAGCAACACTGCATTCAGATGGGTATATTTAGTATTTATTCTGGTTGTACTGAAGTTAAATATAAAACCAATATTGGCTGCAAAGGTCAAAGCATCTTCTTTTGTTTCTGCCCAGTCAGAAAAATTAGAAGTGGATACTTGTATGCCTGTTATTTTTTAAGCAGCATGGTCCTGTCTCCAAACTTTACCTGAGTGGTGAAAATACTGTTTTATTCATTTAAAAATATCTGCTTTGCCCTTCTTGCACCAGGGCTTGCATCTTTTCTCACACCTGTGTTCATGCTATGTAGCTCTGTGGTGGGGCATTTTCTCTGTTCCTGAAATTACCAAACAAATTATTAAAAACACACATTGAACCAAAGCAACATGTCTCCCTGCGTGGAACCCCTCGAACACCACATCTTTCATTTTATCTGCCATCTGCTCCTTTGAATTCTCCTCTTGGCATGTTACACAATTTACAGTTCAGGTTTCCTGTGATGAAGATTGTGTTGCTTGGAAATTGTCTTGGTAAAACACCATGCTGGCCCCCAGTCATGCTGAACAGAGCACTGTGGACTTTTATTAAAAAAAATAAGTAAATTCTTTTGTGGGGCCTACAAATGAAGCACGCCATTTGCACCAAGAGCTGTGTGCTCATGGTCCTTTGCAGTTTTATTTATTATGCTGTATTTTCTGTGAAACAGTGACTGTGGAATGCTTTTCATTTGCAAACTACAGACTTTTCATATGTTGGCCTGATGACCGAAGAGGTGTTTCCTATTCTTAATGATTTTATGACAAAGTTGTTTGCCTGCTTGTTGGTTCATTTCCTAGAAAGGATGGCAGCACAGTCTTTGCAAATGGTGTATTAGACATTTTGCCCAAATCTGCAAGATATTTAGGAAAACACCGAATATTGCAGATATTTACCCTAAAATTTTAGGATTTGAAAGTCTCTGGATTTTCCTGTGTATTTGTTGAACTTCCTGGTGTGTATTTCCATGAGGCAAAGTGGCCAATCTGGGTGTAATTCACCAGCAGCAGGCTGGCTGGTTGAGGTTAGTTTGGGGTTAAAAATGGCAAATACTGTCACAGAAAGTTCATTCAGTAAGGTTAGTGGCTGATTTTACAGGACTGCATGGAGTTGGTGTTTATTTTTTCTGAACTGCTGTTTTCTGACCTGTTTTGAACATTTTTTATTGTCTTTTATATCCTTTTTTTGTGCTGTTGGATGCTGGATATTGAATATTGTCAAGTGGTGGGGCACAGATCAAGTCTGCAGTGAGTGATCTGATCCAGCCTCCTGTACCAGTCCAGAGCCAGCAAACACTCTGTGACCATCTGAATGGACTTTTATTGTATTTTTTTTCCCCCAGGAAAAATATCCATAAAATAAAAAAAGTATTGTCATTGTTGTTACTTTGCAGTGTGGTATATGATGTTATTTTAAAATTTTTCATTCACATAAGAACAGGTAGTAAAATTTTCCTTAAAACACACATACATACACAAAAAAAGCCCAGTGAAACAGCTTCAGGCAAGTGACTGAAATATGAAAAGATGAAATTACTTGGTTTGAAAGGCAAAGCTTTCTATGTGTAACTATGGGGATTTCCCAGGTAGGTTTTTGTAACAGATGCTAGCAGGCACCTTCTTCCAAAACTAGATTTTACAGCTGTTTTTTAGCATTTAATTTTAAGATTATGCATTTGTTTGTTTGAAGGTGCTCTTTGACATTTAAAGAAGCAAAGGCTGCTGCACACTGATCTGCAGTCTTACCCACTTTCAGCTGTTTGGGTGCACTTGGACACCAAAGTGCCAGGGCACTTTCTCATTACATTTTCTGCTCTTTTGGAAAATCCACATCTTCTCGATGCTGCATATGGCATTGTGTGTGTGTAAAACTGTGTGATATTTCAAGTCATGGCAGACTGCTCCTGGTTTCAGAATTACAACTTTCAGTACTGTTGTGCCTTTGGCAGCACTGGAATCCTTGGCAAGAACTGGAGCTGACTAAGAACTCAGAAATTGCTTTAAAGCTAAATTTTTTTTTTACACTGTTTTTCTCAAGAAGATCATCCTATCAAATACCAGTGGGCACTCCATTGACTGCCTTTTTCTACAGAGGTGTAAATGTGAAGGCACTTGCAAAAAAAAAAAAAATTCAAATTTTGTCTTCTGCAAACATAGTATTTCACCTAAATAATTTTCTTTTATTTCATATTTAAGCATATTCTTACTCAGCACCTGGCCCTGATGATTAGTTAAAAAAAGGAAGACTAGTGAGAATGAATTTGATGCCTTTACCGGCATTTCTGTCACTGACATTTTGAAACATTGGTATTCTAGATTTTTAAAATGCCTCACATTTTGCTCAGACACACACTTTTTATTAGATTTATTTTTTAATAAAACAATTAAAAAAAAAGTAAGTTTCTCATAAAATGCTTAAAATGATGTAAGCATGTGAGAAGTGATACATTTTCTCTACTAAGTGCTAAGGACCATTCTTATGGTTTCTTAATTAATATACTTGTTTTCCATTGAACATCTGTCACCCAAGCAGAGTTTCATCAGTTCATGGTGTGTTATCTTTGACATGCACAGGTGAGGCGCCTGGTGTGTTCCTTCTGGTTTTGTTTTTGTTTGTTTCTTTCTGTTGTGCCTTTTTTCTCTATTTGGGAGTTTTGTGTGTTTTTTCAGTTGTTTTTTTTTTTTCCTCGGGAATAACTGCAAAAAGAACTTGGCCAGCTGAAGCTGTAAGGAGGAAAATGCTGTTCCAAGGGACTGTGAATGCTGAAGTCTGTCAAATGGGGAGTGAGGGAAGAGACAGGCTTCTTAAGCACATATTATCAGTGAAACATCTGTAACATTAAAATCACATTCTTAATGACTAGTGCTGAGATTTTGGGAAGCCAGTCAGTCTTCCTTGCATGCAGGTCCTCTGAGACCCTGAGACTGATGCTGAGCAGCATGTAATTTATTTTTGATGTCGTGCTCAGAAAAATGTTATTTGCTCTTGGGTCTTACTGTTCATTTGGGTAATTCTGTAGACCCCTTGCACAGATTTTCCACAGGGATAACAACATATATATGTACTTTTGTTATTTATATCTACGTCGTGCATTTTATGTCTTGCATTTTATTTGAATGTTAAAAAAACCTATTTCACATTAATATAAAATTAACACAAGCTTTAGTAGAATGCAAAACTAATGCAATGTGTCACAAAATGTAATGTAGTACAGCAGGCTGTTACAGTGAATCTGCCTTACTCAAGATATTTGTGCTTCAAATTCCAGATTTTTCCCAGACCTGTCAAGTCTTCTACCACTGTAACATTAGTACTCAGGAGTCTGGCACAGCTTTCAGATTCTACCCAAGCGTTGCCTTCCTGCATTATCTCTCCTGAGCTAATTTTGGGTGACAAGTATCCTGGTACCGGCTTTCCAAACCCGCCCGTGTCTCCCTGGGATTTTATTCCCACTAATGTCAGGCACTGTTATTCACCTCTGAGGAAAACGAGTTTAAGTTTTCCCAGGTGAACATCAGGTTTTCCTGAAGAAGATCAAATCTAACATTTCTGCTGCCATACATCTTTTTATATTTTGTCAATGATGCATTAAAAAGGGAAGAAATGTGTTGCTGAAAATGCTTTAAAGCTGCAGAGTAATTTACAGTTTAAGGTCATGCGGTGCTGTTATCAGACCATGACTTGGATATGTCTGTGACTTTTTTAGGGGCTCTTTTTTTTTGTTAAATTCCTGGCTCCTCTGTGTGAATCTTACCTCTCTGGAGTCAGAAGAGAATGCCAGGCTGATGGGGACCCACCACCCACCGTAGTGAATCACCAGCTTGTGCCAGCCCAGTTGAACAAGGCAGTTCCATCTTTCTGCCTCTCCACTCCTCTGAAATAAGTAAAGAGTAAATTACAGATAATTACCCTGGGGATGAGTCACTATATAAATAGCTCTTTAAAATAACTAAATGCTTTAAATCATTGCTGATGGAAAATGGAAAAAAAAATAGGTGGTGGTGTGTAGGGAATTTTTAGTGTGGTAATTTAGTGCATTTCCTTAAGAAGTGGAAAGCAGGGTGCTGATGTTACGTTTGATCTGGTATGATAAAGCAAAAATAGATGCATTCTTTGAGTATTTAACATCTTACTGAAGACTGGCTTTTTAAACATGGTTTACTAATTTAAGGGAGGTAAAAATATCCTGTCACATAAAGCAAGAGATTAAGTTCATTTGGTTTTTTGGTAGAAATTTTGTATGAAGTGTGAACAAGTTCATGACTGCGTTTTCCTGTTTAGTTTTAATATTTATCTTTAAATTCTGTCTAGAATACAGTACTGACAAGTAGAAGTAGGTCTTTTTGCAAAAGCAGTTCTCACTAACTCCAACTCAGACAAGAAAAGGTTACGGTGTATTCCTGAAAGAGGAATTTATTTAAACGAGGAATTAAATGGCCAAAATTAATTAAATAAACAGAAAAGTAACATTATTGGCATAGCTTCTTGGCATCTGAGTGATTTATTCAGCTGAGACTCAGCTATCCTATTTTATTTAGATGTGTACCTAAGTGCAGAGTGGTCCCTCTGAAACAACCATTACAGTAATAACAGCATCCAGCTTTGAATTGTTAATGCTGCTATTCATCCCAATAATTAAGTCTCAGAATATTATTCAAATAACAGTCTGAAGGAAATGGTTACTGGAATAAATATTCTTTGTATAATTGGACAGTTTTGTTTAAACAGTTTTAAAGCACTGTCTCCAGTACTTTGAATTATTTTTTGTTCAAGCAGCAGTACAGCTTGAAGCTCAAATAGTTTCGGGGCATTTGTAAAATTTCAACTTTCAGCTTTTGTGTTCTGTTCTGTTTGTGTGGTCCTCTCTTCCACTGGCACCTTGAGAAATTTCAGCCACCTTTGTTGACTTAATTTGTAGTTCGTTTATTTACTTCAGATTCTGTTCTAGGTTTAAATGCTCTAAATAATCAGGTTTTGGGTGGTGGTGGTGGTGTTGTGTGGCTTGCTGGTGGGGGATTGTTTTGGGTTTTGTGGGTTGGTTGGTTGCGGTTTTCTGGGTTTTTGGGTGTTCGTAATCAGCTGTCATGCTGTTAAATTAATGATTTAGCTGATAAATTCAGGTTTAAAACAGAGGGATTATATTTTCCTTTCTTTCATTGTCTTGAAATCCTCTACTACTTCCAACACATTTTACTTAAATTTAGTAGTTACACAGTAAAAGAAGATGTTAAAAGCCTGATGTGGTTTTGCATATATACACTGCATAGTGGATTAATCTAGTCTAAAAATACATTTTCAAACATTAGATAAGGAGTTACAAAAGACAAAGCTTCAGCTAAGTATCCCATTTAGGCCATTTTAAATTATGTATGACATAATGTGTTGCTGTTGTTCTTGGTGTTTGTTGTTGTTGTTGTTGGTGTTTGTTGTTGTTGTATAGCCTTCCTCAGGGTTTATCTGAACACCAGACTTTAAAAATAAAGGATCACCTGTTGACATCTGTTGACTGTACTTAGAGACAAGAAGGTTGGCTGGTGCTTCAGTCAGTCATTCATTATTTCCTCTCGATTAACTTTGACAGTCCCCAAAGGACATTGTGCTACTCCTCAATTAGGAATAAGTGATGTGTTCAGCGTTGGTTGTCACATACATATAGAATATTGCACTGAATTGACCAAGTTTTGTGTTCGACCTCAAATGCAGTTGGTGTCTGTGGACAAATTTTCATAGAAAGGGGGAAGGTCACCCTGCTCCTCTCATTTCTCCCTGCACAAAACATGGGGTGTTAGTAAAGGAAAAAAAAGTCCATTTAGCAAATGTGGTGCTGGTCTCTGAAAAAGCGTTTGAAATCTTTACCCATGCCCTGTACAAGCTCTGTGGCTGTCAGGCTGGATCAGTCTTTGCCATGGCTGTAGCAGCATTGCTTGAACTGACTCTGCAAGAAATCAAACAGAAGGAGCTTCCATTTCAACCAGTAGAAGGTAGTGCCTAAAAGAGAAAAAGCAAAAGTATGGATACATGTGTTTAATACGTCAGGGGAGCCTCTCTGTCACATTTATGGAGAGTTCTCTCACTTCTAGGTTCTTTTACAGCATCCAAGTGAGAGACACTTGAATGCAGCTTGTGCTGCCATAGAAAACTTTGCAGGACTGTGAAGAGACTGTTTTTGTGATGCATGTGTATATAAAACACACTGACTAAAAGAAGAGAAAGAACTGGGTCACTGATGTACTTTTAAAATGCACTTTTGCTGTGGTTATGTCTGTTTCCTTCTTTTGAATGTGAGGGTAATAGATAGTCCAGAGCCATCAGTGCTTTCTGATGGTAATTGAAGGCAATTTAATGGTTCTCTGTCAACAAAAGGGAAAGGTGAAGACAGGGATTTTTATTGCTTTTTCTGGACAATAAACAGCTGGACTGGAGAGCCTGGGGGGTAACTGTGTCCCTGACAGACACACTCACATACACACCCCACCCCAAAACTGTCACTTCTGCTCCCTAGCCACTCAGTTTCAGAATCAGCAATTCCCACCAGGCTGGGAAGAAACTGAAGGGAACAGGATGGGTGGAGAATGAGGAGAAAATGTTTTTCATGATATCTCATTGCTTTTATATTAACAACATGTAAATAATACAACCATTAGTATTGCATGGCTTTCTTCATTTGTATTTTTTCTCTTTTTCTCTCTCTCTTTTCCTTCCTTCCTCTTCCCATTCTCTGTCCCTGCCTCCCCCCCTCCCCTGATGCCTTTTTGCACAGCCTCCATTGAAGAGGAACCAACTTCGGCAGGTATGAATAATTTATGTTACATCTGCAACGTGGTAACCATTTCTTGAGAGCTACCTTTAAAAAAAAATTGTTTTAACCAGGTTTGTTTTGTGCATAATATTATAGATAGATATATCACAGTTGGGTTGTATCCTCTTCTGTCTGTTCCCCCTTCTTTTTTGTCTTCTTTCCCCTCAATTTCAAGTCAGTAGGAAATATACTCCTCAAGTAGTATTTGAAAACCTCAGTGGCATGTTCCTTCCTTTTGTGTTTCTTCCATGGTTAAGCTGGCACATCAGGTTTCAGATAACAAAATGGGTCGAAAGCAATCAGGAGTTAAAAAACAACCCAGTGCTTTTCATCTTCATTGTTCCTAATGCTGGGTTTTTCTCTGGTGAAACTCAGTCATCTGCATGATGCCCCAAAACTGACAGGCAGTGGAGCCTGGGCACAAGCAGTGAAGGAGGGGAAAGACAGCAGATGCAGAAGCATCCTGCTCAAAGAAAACATTCTCCAAATGATGGCTTGGATATCTGCTCAGCGAACTTTTATTTCCATTGACAAGCTGCCAAGCAGTGAGAATGGTTACCATCACAGTCATAAAAATTAGTTTAGGAGCTCCCAGAGAGACACCAGCGCACAGTGTTTATTTTATTGTGAAGATTAACTATTTCTAATTAATTGGCAATCCATTAGCTGGGGAGTACTTAAAGAAAAAGGAAGACAATGTTCCAGATAAGAATGCCACTGAACAGCCTAACATATTCGAAATGGCACCGAGTTGTACAAACCCAGTGAGCTAAAACATCAAATAAATGGGGAATCACTTTATAGTGGCTTGTTAAAAGAAGGAAAGGTCTCAAGAGGAGCGAAAGAGAAAAGGTAAGGAAAGTGAATGAAGAGAGGAAGATGGCAAGGAAGGATTGAACACTGTTTACAGCGCTAACCTACAACTTGGGACCAATATAAGTAATTAGGGTACGGCAGAGAATAATAAATGAAAGGATGGAGAACAAAGCCAAGAGCAGAATATGAGAGAGGGAGAATAGCTAAGACTAGCACTGAATACAGAAAGAAGGAAAAGGGAGCTCTAAACATGGATGTAGCAGTGGAATGAGCAGGAGGCAGGACTGAGATGAGAAATAACAGTGCAAAACAGAGAAAAGAGGAATTTGGGGAAGGACTGTAGACTCCTAACACACCCCCTTGCACTACAATTACAATTACTAAGCATCAACTTTCAACTATCCATTTCTCGAGAGATCTATCAGTCTTGAAATTTTTGTTGAAGGCATCTTAGTAGAAATCCACTGCAGGCATTCAAAAGAATTGTTAGTCCCAAAATGAGATTTTTTTACAGAGGAAAGCACGGAAAACCCAGCCTGTTTACCTTGGTGGAACTGGTTTAAATACACATATTTGTTAGAGATAGAGATGCAACAGTTGTGTGTTGTGAAACCATCATTTCTGTTGGGACTTGTGGAGACCTGGCCTCCCTCTTTTGCATGCAGAACACCACTGCTGTTTCTGTGGAAGCCCTTAGCTGTGAGCTGGCCAAGCTAACCAGATAGATCAGCTGAAAATGGGGAAGTGGAGGGAAGTGGAATTTATAACACAGCCACGTGGGCTCCACAACAGATATGATTTATTCTAGGAGAAAAATCTATGAATAAAATGAAACCTAACATTAATTTCTATCTTAAAATTTTAGAAGCAACACTAGCTCTTCAGATGCTCCATAATTTATAGTTTCTATTGATTTTGCTGTGAGATATGACCAGATATTGCTGTTTTGAAAGTAACAGATTAGTGCATTCTTACAGGACTGTATTAGTACAACTTATTTCTCAGATTGTATTGACATTTACAAAACTGTAGGTTCTGCTTAAAGCAGATTCCCCTCCCTCAGAGCAGGAATGCAGTCATGCAGTTTGGAAGTTGCAGGGGTGCAGAAAAATCAATAGAAACTGCATTCAAAACCTCATGCACTCACCTAGAGCTTTTCAGAGTAATTTCAGTGGGATGTGCCCGATAGAGGCAGTTTCATCAAACACCAGGTTTTGCTCTTTTCCACAAGAAAGAGCAACAAGTTTTCTCCAGTTCATGAAATTTATCTAAGTATTATTCATACACAGAGTGTTTTTCCAAGCAATGCCTTTCACTTATGAAAGAACACGAGGTAGGATACATTGCTGCTAATGATTTTATGAAGACTATAAACATTATTTCAACTTTTTATCGATATTATGAACTTTTAATTGACCTGTGATCAGGACCAAAACTACAATCTTTTTCCTATTTAATCAAGGGGATAAAAGACTTTTTTCTCATACTCTGCTTGTTGGGATGGTGTCTAGCTGCTCTGATAAGGCCTTCTGAGGAGGAATCTTGTAGAAGTGAAGTTACTAAAAGTTTACTCTGAGTGTTGTAACCACTAGGTTGAAAATTAATAATCCTGTAATAATAAATGCCTTGTAGTTATCTCTCTATAGAAATTATATTTCATGAATATGAACTATAAGAACATGAATAAGAATATAGAACATGAGTTCCTTCAGTTTCAGATTGCTTCAGTCTGATTAACTGTAATTATAACCCATTGTGTTTCATCAGGGTTGCTTTATAACCAAAGATAAACCAGGGAGTTTTTCAAATGATTCTCACAGTTTCAACAAAGTTCTCCTTAACACTACTTCTGGATAAGCATTATTCTAGATCTCTTTTTCATTCCATTTAAATACCTATCATTTTATGTTGTTGTGGACATCCAGACTCTCTTGTGAGTCACCTCTGTACCTGTCTTCTTTCATTTTGAGTTTTAGATCAATTAAATAGTTTTCCCAGAAGCTCAAGCATCCAAACTAGGGAAATCTCAGGACAATTCTCTCATTTCCATGTGTTTGTCTCCTATCCATGTGTGACATGAGTCTTTGAAAGCTGTTTATTGAGCTGAGGGGAGTGTAGACAACAGCTTTGTTGACAACTGTTTTTAAGCCTAATGGAACAGCTCCTGTTGGAAGTTCTGCTGTTTGAAGCTTTGTGCCCCAAAAGTGTGTCCCTGTGGTTTTATGGATTCCCCCCATGTCTCCTCAAGGAGTCTGGAGTCATTTCTATGGTTATTAAAGGGTAATTCTTCCTAGACATGATGGGACAGAGCCCAGCATAACCTACAGCGATTTCTTCACTTGTCTCTACACAGTGATTTTGACTGAAGTAATAAATACATGTCCTTAGAGATCATCACTGAACTGGAGCTATTCCTTGCCTCTGCCATTAATTTATTATTATTTTTTTTAAACCTACTTCTTTGGGTAACTGGCATTTTTGTCTTCACATTCCATCCATACACAATATGCAAATGCATTTAGAATTTCGTGGGAATAAAAGCTCTTTTACATTGTGTGTTTACTAATGTTTTAATTAAATTTGGGTTTTGTAGAGATTAAAGATTCAATATAGACAGAAACTTCTTCTTCAGAGACATTAGTAAAAAATAATTCCTTCAACAACCTTGTGGCACAGTATGTACATGTGTGGGCAGCTGCATTGAATATTTGTGTGCAGCTACCACAAGCAGTATATTTATTCCCTTGGAAAATAATATTACTCTTCTACAATTCCGTGTGGTATTTAATCTGTTCCCTTTGTACTTAGAATTTCAACTTATGTTAAAGTTATTTCAGCATGTTTTTCCTAAATACGTACATAATATGGGGGGAAAATTGCTTTTGACAAACAAGAAAAGTTCAAAATGCCACATGAAATGAGAGAGGTTCTGCTAGAAAAATCTATAGAATGAAGTTTATTTCAGAAGAGGAAATTAAAGGCCTTTCATAAAAAAAACTACAACAGCATAGGTTCCAGGATGAAAGTTGTACTAGACATAACACTTAGAATTATCAAAATAAACATCTAAAAATATTAAGAGTTTCCCATGATCCTTGCTCTAGGAGCAGGGTATTAAGAAACACCTGGAATTTAAATTGCTTAAAAGTTATGTGGGTGGATTTGTTTCTTTTAAGAAAACTCCAGATTTTTCTGCTTCTTTGTTTCTTGCCTGGATTTCTTGTGTTTAAGAAGTCTTTAAAAGAAAATAAAAATTAAATGTAGTTATAAATTATTTTGGTCCATAGATGTTTCAAAGGTGACCTGCTCAGCATAGCTCTGATGATTCTTATGAGAGTATTTCTGGTGGAATTATTGGTTCCTCAGAAATAAAATTGCTCGTGGGACATGTAGAGTTTAAAAAAGCCTCAACCAACAGAACAGAATTGGTATTATAAAAATGTTGTAAAAGAGGTGGCTTTTTCTTGCTCTAAATTTCCTTGCACACTGGATTATCATTTTACATAGATCTAATACACTAGACATAATATGATTAAAATCCCAGGGTTTCCCCCCTACCAGTTTAATATTACTTTGATATTCAGAATATCAGATTTTTAGGGTTTTGATTTTTCCTAACAATGTAGAGTGGAAGGTTCCATTTGGCCCCATCTTAGATAGCTCTATATTAGAGAGTTTAGAACAATTTTATAGTAGACAGCTTCAAAAATAGGTGGATTTAAATTGGATATTGGGAAGAAATCTTTCCCTGTGAGGGTGGGGAGGCCCTGGCACAGGTTTCCTAGAGAAGCTGTGGCTGCCCCATCCCTGGAAGTGTCCAAGGCCAGGCTGGATGGGGTTTGGAGCAACCTGGGACAACGGATGGGCAAGGGTGGGACTGGATAGGCTTTAGGAACCCTTCTAGCCCAAAGCAGCCTGTAATTCTATAATTCAATTATTATATAAGCCTTGTCTTGAACAGATGAATATTGTAATAAATTTTTCATTAACTTTCCTTCCGTCCTTCCTTCCTTTGTGTCAGAAAATGGTTTGGCCATGTGGTGCTGCAGTGTTCATCAAAGATCATATTTTTTTTAACCTTTTGGTTAAAGTGCTGGACACGTTGTTGGTTCTCAGAGAACAACACCAAGACCTCAAATTAAAACCACTTGAGGTCTTACTGACATTAATATTTACATGAAAATTATGCTTATGTAACAACTATACCACATATTTGCCCTTAAAATATTTAACTGGTGTGGATTGAAAGTGGAATTCACAAAGAGTCTCTGTTCTACTTGAAAATAATACCCTAGTGGCCTATACTGATTGTAAAAAAAAAAAAGAATTGTCTCTTCTTTAATGATTACTATTATGATTATTAGAGCAAGATGATCTTTCTTGTCCCTTCCAACCCAAACCATTCTACATTTCTATGATTATCAGAAAAGAAAAACCAAACCAAAATTATTTTTTGTTTGTTTTTGCAAGTCTTTGAAATGAAACCTTCAAAAGAAAAGCATGAGGTATTTTTAAACTACTTTCTGTGTCACCCTTAAAGCATCAAGGGTGCATCTGGTCCAGTCTCAAGGACTTCAGCAGGACCCAAAGTTGTGGTTTTGGGGCAGCTCCCAGGGTGACTCTTGGGCCACAGTGGTTTTGCTGTGGTGTGCAAAGCTATTCCATTTCACACATTTCCAAGAGGAAAGTCATCTTTCAGAATTATTCTAAGGGAAGGGATTTGCCATTCCTCCAGGGTCTGTAGCAAAGATTTACTGTCTTGCTGAACTTCGTTTACGCATTTGTAGCAATTCCTTTTCTTTTTCTTCTTGAACTGCATATTTTATTTTCCCAGTGCCTGAAGCTAGCTTGCTAATTACTTTTCCATCCATTCCAAGCAAAATATAGACTACATCAGAAAATTATATAAAGGTCATATTGAACACCATTCTGATGGAAATGAGGCTTATGCAGTAAAAATAGTTCTAGATGCCAGGTGGCACTGAAGGCTATTAGAGTCACATTTAAATGCTGGAAATCTTGCTTGGGTCAGGAATGAAAATTAATTGGTATTTTTAGCCTATCCCTTAGTGACTGTCTGTCCATATATCATAAAAATAACACAGTTTGGCAAAATTGCTCACTTCTTTTCAAGATTGACAAAAAAAAGTGAGCTAGGAGGTTGAGATTAGCCTGCAGTGCTGGCAGCTGCCTGAGAAACTCATACATGGGCATTTTTCCATAATCTGCATAGTTTTAGAGAGTAATATTTGGTTGATTATACAACATTCACCCCAGTATACAAATACAAGTGGAAGGCCCTGCAGTATCCCCTACACTAGCTGCTGCTTTTTGTCATTGACTTTTTCTTCTGGTTGGTTTTTACTTTCTTACCTGAATTTTGAGACGGAAGTTTTCCAACATGAAGTTTTTCATCCCAGGCATCTGGCTGCCCATGGCAGGGGGAGGAACTGGATGATATTTAAAGTCCCAGCCCAGATTCTGTGATTCTATAAATTCCACCTGGGAAGCAGTGTTCCCCAAGGAGAGGCGTTGCAGGTGTCCAGTCCTTGCCAGGAGAGATGCAAAGAGCAGGACTAGCTCTAGCTGGTGAAGAGATGTGAGTAAAAAAGTCAAATATTATTATTTGATATTTATTTCTTCATCCACTGAGGATGGAGCAGGAATGAGCAAGGTGAATGAACTACAGTTGTTGTTGCTGGATCTTGAGGGATCTCAGTGGACCCTTGCCGTGATTCTGGCCAAAGCTTTCGGCCCTGCCATGGCACATCTTCTCTTTGTGAGTTCTTTTAACAGACACTTGAGATAAGACACAGTAGAAATACT
>VZRZ01005134.1:364399-392293 GCA_013398175.1 Climacteris rufus | reverse complement strand
TTAATTTCAAAGTTATCACACTACAGGGGAAGTCTTTTCCAGGGTTTAAGATCAAATGAGGTGTATTTCTGGGGATCATAACTTGTTAAAGCAGAAACAGTGAAATTCTCAGAATTCAGGGTTCCAACAACAGACCATGTTCTACTTCACAGAATCAGAGTTGAAGCACAGGAGAATTATGAAAAAAGAGCAGCTTTGTTTGGATGGGGGCACATGTTTGGAAGAGCCCAAGAAACAACTGGATGTGTGCCCAGTGCTCTGGTCTGGGTGGCAAGGTGGGGATTGGCCACAGGTTGGACTCAGTGGTCTGGGAAGTCTTTTCCAACCTCAGTGGTTCCAGGATACCATGGAAAGGCTAAACATGAGAGAGGAGCTGACAAAATCCTCTCCTGTTAGAAAGGACAGATTTTCACCGAGCAGTGCTGGAAACAGAGACAAGAAATTCCTGGGGAAGGAAGTTGACAGGCAAATAATGGGATTAATGAGTGGAGCATGGGGACAGAGGGAGTGGGTCTGCAGACAGGCACACAAAGAGAAAGGCAGCAGTGAGATGATCTGCATGGGGTTGGCTGCTGTTGCCAGAGTTGCTTCCTTCACGCAGGCTGTTCATTTCTGATTCCTTCTTTCAGCACACCCGTGCTTTCTCGCTCTCTCCTTTATGCTTGTGCTAGCACTGTACAGCTCTGTGTGGAGCTACATCAGGTGGCTGTTCCAGCTGAAAGTGCCTCATCCATAATGCAGCTTCCCTGATAGAGAGCTCAGTGCTCACTTGGTTCAGCTGCTTGATCTGCCATGTAGTGGCATGTGCGTTCTCAGTGGGAAGGGAAATTTGGTGGAAATGAGTATTGGAAGTTAAGAGTGAAGGAAATCAACAGTCATCTCTGGTGAGATATTGTGATTAAGCTGCATTAAAGCAGTCAAAGATTCCCATCCGGTCTTTAGAGGTATGGAAAGTGAAATAAAAAGACGTAAATACTAATGAAAGTAAACCAAACAGGATTAATGGTTGGTTAAGGATTTAGAAGCAAGTTAACAAGCCTGATGAAAAGGACTCTAAACAAAAAATAGCATCTCAAGAGGCTTGTTTTATGCTTACTTTGGGTTTAAACAGCCTTATGACCATTTTTAAAGTGTTGGTTTTGACGGTGAAAACACCAAAAATACTAAGGAAGAAAGTTCATTCCTCTACAGTGCAAATTTAAGTATTTGTAGGTACAAAGGCTTTGTATTGCACATCAATTCAGGAGGGTAAAGAGGCATGGAATAATGACCCATTTGTGGAACAACTGGTCCTGTCCAAAGGTAGTACATGATAGCAAAGCTAAGAACTGTAAAGTAAATGTGTTTTTAAGGATGCCAAGCACATTTTTCACAGATAGCAAACCACACCCTTCCATGCAGGCATTTTAACCCAAACATTCATTATTGTAAGGTTTTAGGGATGGAATACACATTATGAGTGCCTGTTTTGGCACACACATCCATTGGCACTTGTGCATTTGACACTAAATTGTGCCAGCACTGTTTGCTCAGTAGTCTTATTTTTGGACAGCAGCACAGCAACAGACTGGGTCGATGTCATCTCATCCTGATTTGCTCTTGAAGAGTGAAGAGTCCAATTTAAAACAGTCTTTGCAGTCAAAGAAAAAAAAAACAAACAGAAAACTCTAGAGGACGAGTCTTCCCAGTAAGTCAGGTATTTAAAACAAAGACAACAGTTGCTGCTGTTTTCTCTACATGCAGATGCAGTGTAGGTGTATTGGAGTGTGGTTGGTTCATGTCAGTTAGGAATAAACTCTGAATTTCAGTAAGTCCCTTCTTCTGGTTTCTACAGGACTGACCACAAGTGAATCTGGAACTTGTGTGGCCCAGTATCCTGGTGTCTATCCTGTCCTGTTTTAGAGCTTACTAAAACCTAGATCCATTTATAACTGTGCAGATGCAACTGGCCAAAGATCCAGGTGAAAATAATTCCAATTTTATAAAATAAACAAGAGTGGTTGTGATGAGCCTTCCTGAAATCCAGTGATTTTCAGGTGGAAGTTCTGCACTCTTCCTCTTGACTACTTCAATGTAAGATTTGCAGATTCTTGGCAAAGTTAACCAGAGTGACTCCTGAAAGTACCCTTGGTATGACTGTAGTGCTCCAGTGTCATGTATGGAAAAGGGTGCCAGAAAAGCCTTAAATTGGAAGAATAATAAACTCAATAAATAAAGAAACAATAGAAAAAATAATCAGGTTAGAAAGGAATGGAAAAGTTTAAATACTGAAAGCTGTCTAGTTGTTGGGTGCAGTAAGCCAGAGAAGGAAAAGAAGCAGAACCCAATATTCTAATTTTAAAATCTATAAAAATTGCCAGTGTATGTTATTATTACTCCCCGTGTTATGATGTTATAGAGCAAGATGAATGAGAAATATCCCTTTCCAATAATTCTCTTATACTGCATAACCTCTACAATTTTATAAGTGGGTGGATATGTTGAAACACCAAAGGAAAGCCTAGAATGATTTTTAATCATGTACTTTGTATGCTTGTTGTTCTAGCAACTTTTTCTGTCGTTTCATGTCTCTTGTCACTAAATAAATGTATTTTTTATCCATAACTCTTGTTTAGTAAGAAACAAGGAAATTAGCAGAAATCTGCTCTGATTCTTGGAAAAAAAAAATTAAGTGTTAACTCTTACAACCATTCTTACATTCTTACAACCATTTCTAGTAATTCATAACATATTCTGTGAGTGTGTTAAAGAACCTAAGCTTGAGCAGGTTGGATTGCTGCTAAAGAAAGCTTGGAGGAAGTGCCAAGGAAAGCTCTCTGGCAAAGCAGAGAGAGCATGACTGAACTGAGAGAATGTGGTACTTCTGTGAAATTCAGCCTCCTTTGGGACTGAGCGTATAATCAGGGAAAGATGTGACATTTAGGGCCCTTTTGTGATGTAGGTTCATGGGCTCCAGGAAGGCTGTGAGAAAGAAAGGTTTGTAGCACCTTTTATTGCACCAGCTGGAAGGAGAACTGGATAATCATCAGACAAGTGATGTTTCTTCATTCCTGAAGCAGCAGTATTTTATCAGTCGTGACCGTGGATATGCTCAATACCATCACATTGGTGTGGATCTGTAGTGTATCAAATGCCATAGCTGGCAGATAATGGATTTATCTGCCAAGGGAATTAAGAGCACTTGGGCACCTAGAGCTGAGGAGGGCTGTTTTCTGCCATCTGGTCTGGGTTATAAATCTCTGTTTCATCAAGGTCTGGTGCCCAGTTCTCATCTAAAAGAGTTTCCTCCTGCCTTGCTCTCTGTTTGCTGCTCTTCTGCCTATTACTAATCCCTTCAAAACACCTCCCAAGTTAAAAAAAAAAAAATTAAAAAATCTCTGCTATCCCAAGCTACCTTGGCTCTGACTTCAGTCAATACTATGTACCAAAAGGGATCAGGTGCTGGATTTGTGGAATAGTTGCATCACAGAAGCTGTGAGAAGATCTTTAAGTCTGTCAAAACCTGAGAAGGGAAAAAATGGTTGAAGGAAGATTTGGCATTATTGTTTTAATAAACAGTGACATGTTGCCTGTCATTAACATTCACCAAGGCTAAACAGCCCTCTTTAAATGGTATCCCTGGAACAGCATCACAGGTGAAATCCAGATGTAGTTCTTAACATAAAGAGAATATAAATTGCTTTGGAGGCGTGGAAGTATCAAGCAAAGGCTTGAATGAGTTCACTCAGACAGGACCATGGGGATTTCTGCACATAAGCAGCAACCTTTTAGCTGATTTCTTGCAGTAAGGGGTATGTACCACTTCATTCACATCATTATTACTCATATATTGACTTTCCATGTCATAATGACTACAGGAGCCAAGACCTTCCTGTTTTGTCTTAGAAATGGAATAGATTTTCTTGTTATTGTATATTCCTTTGAAGTTTTACTACTGCAAGTAAAATGCACTTTGCTTTTTTCCCAGTGGAAGTCTTAGATAAACAGTGCTTTACCTCAGAGCTTGAATGTCCATTATTAGGCTTGAAGAAAGAATGACGTATGGCATTCAGCTGTCTATGTACTGTGTAATCATTACACAATTACAGTAATTTAAAAACTATTTTAGAAACAACTATTTTTGAATTTTTTTCTTTTTTTTCACTTATATAAAGCTGTTGTTTTCAGTTACAAATAAATGCTATGTGACTTCAAAACAAAGTCTTGGCAAAAGCATTTATATGAGATCCACAGTACTGTAAAGTAATAAAGTGCTAAATGAAAATTATCAGTATGACTGTAGCAAGTAAAAGACTGAAAGTTTTCACAGCCCAGTTCAGACTTACTTTGTCTTTACTTATTCAAGACACAACATCCATTGGCAGCCATGGCAGTTGTGCCTGTACGACAGCTTTTGGGATAAAAATAACAATTATGAAATTGTAACATACTCCAATTATGAGCACAATTGTCATTGCAATATGCTTTCATAAATGTCCAGTTCTGTATTACTAAAAAAATGTTAAAATGAATTCTACCTTTACATACTTCAGAAATTATTTGAATTGCATCAAATTAGCTGAGAAATGTTGTGGAATTCCTGAAGTTTTATTGGAATGGCTACAATAGCTACAATGAAGAAGCCACAGTGCAAGAACAAAAAGTCTGGATAGAGATTTATATATTCAATTTGCCTGCAGCACCATACTTTAACATTGACTTGCAAAGCATGAATTAACACTCTACAGTAATATTACAAGTCAGTGTTACAGTTATTCATGAATTTCATTAGTTTCAACTTTTCAACAGTATTTTGTCCTGTTAAAACTGCAGAGCAGTTTATTTATTAATGTACACTGAGGGAGAGAGTGAGAGTATTTCAGTGTCTTTCCATGGTGACCCAAAATGTCTCAATATTTTTTTTTTTTTAATCCAGCCTCCTAAATGACAAAATGTTTCCAGTTTTTTTTTGTTTTTTGTGGTTTTTTTTTTTTTTTTGTTTTTTTTTTTTTTTTTTTTTTTTTTTGGTTGGTTGGTTTTTGGGTTTTTTTTTTGTTTGTTTTTTTGTTTTTTTTTTTTTTTTTTGGGGGTGGTTGTTTTTTTTTGTTGTTGTTGTTGGTTTTTTTTTCTTTTTTTTTCTTTTTTTTTTTTTCTGCAAAACAGTAATGCTGGGCATTTTTTTTAACCAAAACACAAATCAAAGATTTGTCAGGTGTGTGTTCTGCTCTAACCTCCTGTGAGCAGGGTCAGGGACAGAAGGGGCAAAGCAATGTGTTTATCATCAAGTCTTGTTTCCATCTCACGTTTTGCTAGCAGAATACAGGCAATATGATATAATGTTTTAAGAAATTACAAACAAGTTCTTGCCCCAAGCTGTTTAAGGCATGCAGCTGGATGTGTGTGATGAGCTACCCATGACACAGCTGAGGGTGCACACCAGAAAAGACTGTGTGGGTCCAGTGGAAGTTTGCCATGCCATTCCCTAAAGGGAAAAATTAATTCCATAAAGGGAAAAATTCATTCCCTGGGCAGTGCTGCAGCTCATGCCCCAGCCCTTGCTAAAGGCTCTGCTGAAGGAAAAATTTACCTGTGCAGAGAACTTGTCATTACAAACATAATGACACAGACAGGAATTTTCAGCTGAAGCATTGTTTATCAGAAAACACTAATCTCCAGTCTTGCTGTGCAGGACTTCTACCATTACCCACCAAAACAGGTCAGTATTTCCATCCAGGTACAACTGACTTCATGTGCACCACATTAATCCAGAGCAATTAATTTGTATTTGTGCTGTGGAAGTGGCTGCTGCAAAGGGAGCAGATATCAAGTGATCCTGTTGGGTGCCTTCCCGACTGAAGGCTCATCACTGCAAACCTGGGATGTCCCATTTCAAACTGGGATGCTCATTCATTGTGTGGTTTTCTGTGTTGACAAAAGACCAATAGGAAGCAGTAGGAGATGAGGAGAAAAGAGAAAAATGGTCTGGCTAAAAAAGGACACGGGGTTGGAGAATAGTGACAGGATCTGGACTTCAAAAGGATTTAAGGTTGCAGTTTTTTACATGAAAATAGAAGGCTTTGATGACAGCTTGGAAAAAATGGTGAAAGAGGAAAGAATATATTTCCTCTGTCCTACATCCTCGGGGAAGTAAATGACTGAAGTGTAACTCTTGTCTATTTCCCTTGGTTTCTGCTCTGGACAACTTTATGCCTGTTTGGACTATATATATTTCACATTTAGTGATTCTCTTTCATCACTTTTTAATAATATTTCATGTCCTAAGGATAACCACCCTCTGAGATTCTCTTCTGCTCTTTCTGTGTCATTAATGCAACACCAGTAATTAGGACCTGACTCATAAAAATATGAATAGCCTAAGTTTAGGCTGTTGCATTTTTCAGTTCCCCCTGGAATCTTCAGCAAGAAGACTAACTGGATTTAATCTATTTGCTGTTACAATTAAGGCTCACATAATCTTGGCAGGTTTTTTCCACTTTCCATTTGTAGTGGAACATGGTGAAAAAGGATGAGAAGCCTGACCATTGGCCATTTAAAGTGCAGTGAAAGAATGAAAATTGACATGTTAATATGGGTTGACAAGAAATGGGATGATTAGAATAGCACTCTTGCACAGAAATTCCAATTGCCATTGAGGTTCTGCATTGGGTACCAAACTGTAGTTTCTGTATTGCTGGGTCTGCTTTGCTGAAGCAACTTCACAATGCAGTGAACACAGATTTGATTTGCTCCAGCTACTTAGAAAAGACATTTGGAGAGTTTATTTTAATGCAGAATCTGTAGACATTAACATTGTCAGGGCTGCACTTCTGAACTAAATCGTCCAGACCTCTCAACTGAAATCTGTAATATTTCTCTGAATGTTTTAACATTAAAAATTCAAATCTGCACTCCTTCAGCAAAGTTTTTACAAAATGCAAGATTCTCTGTGTTTGCAGAGGGATTTTTCTTTTTTTTTTCTGTTTGATGTAAACCAGAATCAACTGAAAAATAAATTTGGAAAATACTTACATCATAAATTGGAAAATTAATATGGTTTTAACAATGACAGCAAGTAAATCACACAAGGAGCCTAGCAACCAAGCTGCCACGCTTGAGTCACAAAGAGTGGAAGAAGTCAGTGACAGAAAAAGGATTATCTAGGAAAAAAGTAACAATGCTGCTGCCTGAGTGTAAAGTTAGAGGAGATGAGGGAAAAGGCCTTGATGATATGTTTTCTGTAAGCAGAGCAGGTGTTCCCTTGGAAGATAAAATCCTCCTGTGAGAGGTGATGCAGAGATACAGAACAGGTCTAACATTAACCCTTGCTAAGGAGGTTTATGAGGGAGCTGGTGGGGGAAGGAAACTGTAGGCATTATTCAGAAACACATATTTAGGTGGAAAAGGGGCTAAAGATGTGAAAAACAGCCTTGAAAATGGGGAAGGAAATTTCTTAGTCTTGGAAGCTGAGGAATATGAAAAGAAATATTGAAATAGATCTTGGGGGAAGTGTCTTGTCATGCATTGAACACTTCCCCAGCTTTTAGAGTATTTTCGTGTCTCACCCTCTGTAGTATCACTACAGCACCTGCTACATTGGCTGTGACTCAAATTTGGGTTTAATTTGCCTCTCTCAGTGGATGGAAAGGTTGGGTGAGAAGCTGAAGACTTAAGGAAAGGCACTGTGTAGCCATCAAGTATAAACTGCATATTTTAAGAAAATATTCTAGTTATTGAGTTAAAAAAAGTTTGGGAGATGGCTGGACAATCAGTTTAAATTTCTTCCTTGCAGAAGAATTGGATGGAAAGGTGCAGAAATGACCCAAAAGCATTTTGCACTCAAGGGGTGAACTTCAGCTTTTGCTGCATCCAGATGGAGACACCTTGATCATTACAATCAGCACACTCCATTTGCTGCATTAAAAACAAGATAAATATTTAATCACAGTGCAATTAAGTCTGGATCTCTGCCATTAGTTTATAATGAATATATAGGCAGATAGAATCTAATACACTACTAATTCACTTATAAGCCAGGCTGAACAGATTTTACATTTTTTTTTCCCCCGAAGCTGGTACTTTGAGAATGTTCATGAGATGACAGTGTGTGTCATCTAATTATTTTTTCTGCTTTCATGCATCAACTGGACTAACATTCAGCAATCAGTTACTGTTATCAATATTCCACATAAACTGTGAATGATGTTCTGCAGTGCCTATTCTTTTCAGACTGAAATAACCAAACAAATATCGTGGTGTAGGCCAACACAGATTTGTGGATGCAAAGTACATTTGTGTCCTGGCAGTGAAATAGAAGCAACAGCATCAAATTCAGAAAGTAAAGGATACAAGATATATTGATGTGTAGGAGCCGTTGTGGTTTGGTTTATTTCCTTTTCCCTTTGTTTTACAAATATTCAAGTAGTCTAGGCAAGCAAGAATTTCTTTTTACACTTCAAAAGATCTGAAAGATAAGTTAGTTGAAAATACATTGTTTATTATCATTAACTGATGATCATCAGTTTGTCATGTATAACTGGAGTTGGGGCTTAAAATATTTAGATGTTTATGTACATTGTTAACCCAGAATTACTTTTAAGTGCAAAAAACCCCAGAGTTTTTGAGTAAGAACAAGCAAATACTGGACTACAGAGTATTAGTTCAGGTAGGTATTACTGCTGATGCTTCATACCTTAGTGGCAGAATTAACATGTTGTCGAAGACGTTTTCATGATTGCAGTGACCTTCTGGCAGGAGGTCAATAGCACATCTGCTGCTCTTCAAATGTCCCCAAAACTCTGCACTGCAGAGCAGGCAGCTGAGATACCACTGTGGCAAATAAACATGATGCTCTTCAGACACAGCTACACCAAGAGTCTTCGGGGAAGGTGGTAGTTTTCTTCTAAAACACAGGTGAAATCTGCAAAATACTTAAGCAGCAGCTTAGTCTGAACCACAGAAGTGGTGCAGAGGTTCAAAGCACAGCTCTGAGTGAGGCTGCCTCCTACGCCGAGCTGCTGGAATGGATGTGTCTCACTGTGTCCCCCAGGTAGAATGAGACATAAGTAGGTATTTTGGTATAACTTAATGATCCCCAGAACTCAGCAGATGCAGGGTGGTTTCTGTCAAATTGTTAAAATAGCCTCTGAAGCGTCACAACTCCCACACAGGCTGGGGGCATTCAAAACCAGCCTCTGTGCCAGGTAAAGTCTTCACAATAATATTGAATTAATAGCCAAAGTAGCAAATGCGAGGAAGATCAGAGACTCTCAAAAGCTTTTGGTGTATCCCTGACCTTTTTGTGCAATAAATCAGTTTTCTGTCAGAACCTGTAGGGGCATTCCTGCTGAATTTGAATGCTCATTTGTGTGTCTCTATGGAAGATGGTCTCTTTTGAATAGGATTATGTTATATTTTGGATTTGTGTCTGCTGAACTGTGAATTCTACAATCTCACATTTGAAGGGGCAGACCTTTCATAGATCCATTTTGAGTTTTTAGAAGGGTGATGAGGAAAGGAAAAGGTCAATGTACTTCTGAAAAAGGTGGTCTGTCATCTGTGCATATAATGGTGGTATAATTTTTACCTGTGAAGAAAACATATATGTTAGTCATAAAATTATGTCAAATAGAAAGGCTCAGATATTAAGCTCATCTAATACTGATAAAATATCTAGTGCAGATTTTTGCTTAGTCCCATGGCATGATGCTTCACCTTTGTCCTCAGGTTGCAGGAACTGCTGAGCAGAAGCAGTGGAGTGTTGGATTACCTGGACACTGAGCCTCATTCAGTGTGATAATCCTTAACTCCTTCACCATGGGAAGCTTGAGCCATTCTGCAAGCTCCTGCAGCAAGGAGGCTGATTCTTGCTTTCCCATAAAGGTGCAAGAAGTTGTATGTGACACTGACTTCTTTTGCACAAAGTAATTACAAAATACAGGAGCTCTTGCTAAGTGAGCTCTGTCACCATTTATTTTGAAGACTTTGCTTTGGTAGAGGAAGCATCTAAAGTATCATGTATTATCCAAACACAGAAGAAAGATTCAAATCACTGATGTAAAAGCTGTGTGAGAGATCTCTGATGAAGGTTTCAGCTTATCAGAGGGGTGAAAAGCCCTGTTTGACATCAATGTAAAGCCAAGAGGAACTTAAGAAAAGATACTGCCACTAAGGCAAGCAGCTAGAATGAAAGAATTTTCATTCTTTAAAATGAAAATTAAAATCATTTGATACCTTTTATTAGCTTGATTATAGCTCCTAATATTTTTGATGGGATTTGTAGCTTATTATATTATCAGAATAACATTATCTATTAGTCCTACCTCAGTGATACTCCACAAAATAAATGAAGCAATTAGCTTTGTAGCTAACAGTATCTTCTTCTTGATGTATCTCAAGGTCAATATCTAATTTACTATTTTTCATTGAAGTTGTATTCTTTCTACATGAAGAGAAAACAAATAGATACCATCAAAAGTGTTAACATTTCCATTTAATTGTCTTTAATTTTACTTGTAAAAAATGTGGTGATTTTACATGTTTCAGTCCATTGGAGTATTTATTTATTTATTTATTTTCTCCTTACATTTTTCGTATTTGTCACTTAATCTTGACTTAGTAAGATGGGCCTTGAGTTTTGATCACCTTTCTATTTTAGCACACTTCTGAGTTTGTAGAATCTGACCGTGAGGAGGATGGGCTGACATTGATTTCTTGGTTAATTGCATCCCCTGTAATTTTTGAATGTCTTTCTCACCCAAACATCAGCAGATTTTATATTTGGCAAAAGAAATGCTTCTGCTGGTTTTTAGAAGCAGATGACTATGACTGAGCTTGTCTCTTTGCTTTCCTGACTTTACTTGCTGTAGACAAACAAATGGTTTCTTTCAAATATGTAATTTCCACTTCAGTATTGCATGATGCAGGATTTTATTGTGAAATTTTTGTTGACTCTACTTGTCAAAGCAGAAAACAGATAACATGGTTCTGCCTTGAGCCCCTTTGCAACTCTACTGAGGATGCATTTGTTTGATTCATGCATCTATAAAATCTCAGAGGTTTTAGTAAGAACATCTAAAATTTAAAACCTGCTACACTTTAAGTTAACTTTCAATATTTTTTCAGGAACAGCATGGGATTTCAGTTGAATAACAGAATGATGTATTTTGAGCTATACTATTATGTTGGCTAATACCACTGGAACTGAACAAAGAAGGACTCCAAAGAGAAGCAAAGTGAATAGATCTATTACTTTGAGTGCACAATTAATCTTGCTGACATTATTTTATATGAACATGGATAAAAATGCCTGGAAACCATACCATTGAATTCCTCTGCTCATTAATATTGATCAAATGTTGTTGTTCTCTTTGTGTTGGAAGCCACTTAAAGATTACCTGTAAAAGTATTACAGCACTATTGATTCTAAAAAACCAATCCCTGAAGTCCACTGTTTTTGAAAATTAGTTGACATACATGGTTTGTTCTTTTGTTTGTTTGTTTGGGGTTTTTGCCTTTCTTTTTTCTCCCTTTTTGTTTTTCTTTTTCTTTTTTTCCTTTTTTTCGTAAGAAAACGGATGTTTTTGAACTTTCTGCTATAGATCTGAGTAACAGAGCATATTAATCAGACTGTCAGGGAATTAATTATCCAGCATTCAATACCATGTTGTTTAAAAGCCTACACATCCCTGTGGAAGTCAGCTGGAACCTCTCATCATCTGGAATCTGTGCCTGGATCTTACATACCATTTTTGGTGCTTAAGTGGAAGAATGGCAGGATTCGGCCCCAGATCCTTCAAGACACTCAAATCTGTAGAAATTGCACCAGGGATCCTGTAGACTCAAATTAAAGGAATGAACGAATAAATAAATAAATAAGAATCATATGTTTGGGTGTTCATGCAGCTTAAATATCCTTAAAATGTGTGAACTCAAAGTCTGGCCCTTTGGAGAATTAGGAGAAAGAACGGTAGGGTAACACAGGCTTTTTAATTTTCAATCATTCATTCATTTAGAACGCAGATGCAGCTAACCCACGTCTTTATCAACAAATGAACGTTAACTAGTGAAAATTAGATGATTGTTGTTTTTTAATTTCAGTACATTTAGTGAAGGTGTTTTGTTGCTCTACAACAATTTCTGAATTACCAGTTTCTATTAAAAACAACAACAACAACAACAAAGCAAATAATAATACCCAAAGCAAAATAATTTATATTGAAAATAGTGTTATTTTTTGTCTATAACTAAATAACAACCATAACCAGGGAAAAAATGCTCATATTTTTGATGTGTGATTTTTTTTCCGGAAGCAAGGCGTCATAGAAGAAAAATATTAGTTAGAAATACTGTCCTGCACCAGTGTATTATTACTATGCACCTCAGATGACCTTTTAAGCCTTTGTAGTTTGGACTGATCTGAGAAAATGCAAAATATAAAGAAAATCAATGAAAATAGGCTGAACATGTGCTTAACAAGCCATATGGAGAAGGTAGAAACCAGAAAGAGAAAGCAATTATTAAAAGATTTATTGTTCTTGGAAGATTAGAGATCTGCTTGCATAGAAACAATTAACATGTGAGGCTACCTGCAGATCCTCCTCAAACTACATCACTGTGATAGAGGCTTGGAAAAAAATACACAGTTCATATTTACTGGGAGAAGAAAAGTGTAAATTATTAAGTGTTTCTTCCCAAAATATTATGAAGGAGAAATAGCATGAACAGCAGCAGTAATACTTGATAGACACAAATCTTCCTAGAACTGATTATATATGTTGTCTACAATGAAGAATGTAGCGTACAATTATTTCTCAAATGTAATGTAGAATGTGGATGGAAAAAGGCAAAACAGGCAGCAGCCAATCCTTTTCATCTTCATGATTTTTGCTCTTTTTTTATTACAAATTCCACTTGGAATAATCTGCAGTATATTCATGTCCATTATTCTTTTGGTTCAGTGAGATACATCCTATGTTTAATGATGTACACAAGCAAAACCTCAGCAGGGTTGTGTCCTGGAACAGGCTGATGACACAAGTTGTAATAGAAATGTGCACCTGTGTGGTTTCTCAAATTGCAATAACCGCCTGGGCAATAATAACTGGGGAATATGTTCTGATATCCTCATCATTCAGTTAATTTTTGTATGTTGCAAGTTAATATTTCCTTGGAGAGCATGGTTTTCACTAATGTGACGTCTGGATGAATGGTGCTGCTGTGGGTATCTGTCAAACCTGGGCTTGTAATTGAAAACATGAACAGGCAGACCCTCAGAAACACTGCACTTACAGCTCTTTCAAGTCTAAATAATTCCATTCATTCATTTTTTGGTGAAATAAAGTGAAGTGTCAGATCACACCAACCCCCTGCAGCGCCAGGCTGGGGCAGAGGGGCTGGAAAGCTGGGAAAGGCCCCGGGGGTGCTGTGGCAGCAGCTGGACCTGAGCCCAGGGGTGCCCAGGTGGGCAAGAGGCCGATGGCCCTGGGCTGTCCCAGCCCTGGTGTGGCAGCAGGGCCAGGGCAGGGATTGTCCCCTGTGCTGGCCCTGCTGAGGGATCAACTCAAATCCTGGGGGCAGCTCTGGGTGCCCAATGACCAGAGAGACCCTGAGGGGCTGGAGCGTGTCCAGGGCAGGGAATGGGGCTGGGAAGGGGCTGGAGAATCCTGAGGGAGCTGGGGGGGCTCAGCCTGGAGCAAAGGAGGCTCAGGGGGCCCTGCTGGCTCTGCACAGCTCCTGCCAGGAGGGGCAGCCAGGGGGGTCGGGCTCTGCTCCCAGGGAACAGGGACAGGAGCAGAGGGAACGGCCTCAGGCTGGGCCAGGGGAGGCTCAGCTTGGACAGCAGCAGGAATTTCCCCATGGAAAGGCTGCTCAGGCCTTGGAACTGCCCAGGGAGGTTTGGAGTGCCCATCCCTGGAGGTGCCCAAGGAAGGCCTGGACGTGGCACTGAGAGCTCTGGGCTGGGGACAGGGTGGGGATGGGCACAGCTTGGACTCCATGGCCTCGGTGGTCTTTTCCAACCTCAGTCATCATGGGGTTCTATAATTCACAGTCATGATTGTCAGTATATTATGTTTTGTTTTGTTTTGTTTTGTTTTCAAATGCAATTTTGAGTGAGTGAATGGTTATGACATTGCATTTCAATAAGCAGCGATTATCACCTCCCTGGGTACATGGCAAAAGTTGCAAATAGTATTCTTTATATTGAAGTCACAAATCTTTTCACACACAAGCACATGGGGCTTTCTAAACAGTGTTTGCCATTTCTTTAAAATGAGATTGGAAAAAAATTGTCAAAAAAATACTTTCTTCTCATCATGTTGTAAGCATATTAGTAAGGACTCATGTTGTAGATAATAAGATTATAAAATGTAAGTAGCTCTTTTTCAGTGCTGTTAAATGGGTAAACTATAGACCTCAGGTCAAAAGATTATGTTATTCAAAGGTATTTCAAGATATAGTAATTGCAATCCTAACAATTAGGTTTCAGTGCTGGTAATTTACACATCCTAGTATGTGGCTTGTTGGGCAAAAGCAAAATTTAGTCAGAAGAGCTTTTTGAAATCATCTTGAAGTGGATATGCTACAGAGGCACTCAGTGGAAAGGGAGTAACTGGTTTAGTAGCTGCTGACTGCTGGCCCTGGTAGTCACATTTCAGAAAGTCACCCAGAGCCATAGCAAAGATCTCAGACTGGTAACCTGACATGTAGTGATCATTCAGGGACATAGTACATGTCACTCTGTGCATGACAGGCATGTTTGATTAATACCTATTTCCTCAGTGGTGCAAAAGTTAGACTGCCTGTTATCTTTAACAGGAGAGCAAGATTTAGCTTCACTGTCTCTTGTCTTCTCTTACATTAAAAAATAATGCTGTGATTAATGAGTAGTGACACGCTTCATATTTTTTCTTGTTCATAAAAATATGTGCTGGCAAGTTATCTGAAGTAAGTGAAGGGTGCATTTTACTGAGTTAGTGGAATATAAAGGCCTGCATAAGGCATTTTATTTCTTTAATGAATGCTTATAAATGACTGAAATGATTATGGTTGTTATTGTGTATGTATACATGCTTCTCTCTTTTTTTTTTCCCTTCTCTCAGGACCCTGCCATCCTAATCCATGTCATAATGGTGGGATGTGTGAAATCAGTGAAGCGTACCGAGGCGACACGTTCATAGGATATGTTTGTAAATGTCCACACGGATTTAATGGGATTCACTGCCAGCACAGTAAGTTCCACATGGTAAATTTTATTGTATTTATAGATGGGAGCTTTTTTATTGCCTGCAATATTAAGGATTAATATCGGATCTGGTTTTCTGAAGTATATCAGACTTTGGCCTTTATATTATGAGCAAGTTAATACCACTGAATGCTACTGCTGCCTTCAGAAAATGACCCGACTGCCAGCCCACTGGTCACAACAGTGCAGAATTTGCCATGCATGTTTTAGGGCATGGCAAGGACAAAGTAAACACATTTTGCATGGATTTAATGGAAAAGGGTATTTGGAATAGTAGGGATGTCTTCTTATCTCAGTAGTGTTTGTGGATTTGCTTTGATTAAGGCTAGAAAAAAGGGGAAAGAATAAATCAAAAGGAAGTCATGAGTAAATATGTCTTCTAGATCTTTCTTTACCCATGTCTTTATGAATTATGAAGAAATGTCGTAAATCACAGTATCTAAATTCAAGGGCAGAAGGTCCAGACTTAAATCAGATGTACATTTAACCCTGTTTAAAATATAGTTTCTAGATCTCTCTCTAATCATTATCATTTATTTGGAGAGTATTTGCTATTTTCAGATCAGATGAGGAACAGCAGGTCAGTATCAGGTCAGGTCAGTATCCTTGTCTTAGAGAACTGACAATTACCCACATGGGAAAAGAAATTTTGAGTGTTCTGGACTTGGCTGCAGTAGGGTTAAATGTCTTCATAGTAGCTGATATGGGACTGTGTTTTGAATTGATTCTTAAACCAAGTGCAGCATGGTTATTAAATCTTACGCTTTTGATGCATTTGGAAGCCAACTGTTACTTGGAAAATAAAAAACTCAAGTAAATAGTCAAGAAACCAGCTCCATTCACACATAAAAATTAGTTCAGTCATTCAGATCAGAATGAATAAGCACCGAATCCAGCGTACCTGAATTAATTGCTCCATTTAGATACTTGCCTGTAATTTGAAGTGTCAGGGACCAATACAGTCCAGCTCAACTAACAACTTTATGTCCATTATGTCCCTTAAACACTCAGTGGACAGTGTCCCCAAAGACTGGAATATGGATATCCAATTTCATTAACTTTGGTTAATGAAACTCTCAGTTAACTCTCAGTTAATTGCATGGGTAACGTGGGCAATTCCACTAACTTAATGCAGTGAAAATATACACCTCCCTCTTCCTCTGGGAGCATGGAAATGAGCTGTTGGTGTCCAGCCATCTGGATGATCTCATGTGAACACTTCCCCACATGGGCTCACATTCTCAGGAGTGCTCCATGCGTGGCACACAACACTTCTTCCATGAAGTATCAAGGAGGTGACTTTTGTTAAAAGAAGTAAATAATGCCACAAGTTTTCATCAAGCAAAATGTGTGCTGAACATGAGCTCTCTGTGAAATACCATTTCTCATTATTTAATTAATGAGAGAAAAACATTCAGATAGTGCATCATGGTGTGATTCATTGGAGCTGTGTGCTGGGTGCATGGCATCCTTTTAAAAATACTCAGGTATGTAACTATTAGCTGATGATCCTAAAAATAAGCAATGTGTTATTGTGCCAACTTCAGAACAAAGTAAAGCTCTCACATGGTTCATCCAGGCTCACTGACGGGTGATCACAACCCCAGAAAGCAGCTAAAGTGATTTGAGAGAAGACAAGATTATGTGAACAGTTAACACTTTGGAGGAGATTGAAATTCAGTCCTTTTTGGATAATGTGATTTAAGATGTGAGAATAAATCAGATAACCCTATCTAGGTGTTCAGAGGGTCCCTGGGGATGTTGGCTATGAGGAGCAGCCATGGAGCTCTCTGCAGTCAGGGAGAAGTATGGGACTTTCAGTGGTGGACTTAATTTAACACTTTTATACAATATCACTTTAGCTCAATTCACAGAATTCCTTTGATAAAATTCCTCTGCTTCATGAAGTTTAGCAATTCAATTCTGAACTCACTGTAAATCAAGTAAGAAGTCTGTCAAATTTATCATAAAAAGATGAATTAAAATGACCTCATTGCAAGGCACGTCTCTTCTACACTGTCAAGAATTCCAAAAATCACTTTATACTTCTCTTGTATAAGGCTCTTTATCTTGGATTTTTTCATGTCTAATGTTCTGTTGCCGAATCAATTAAGCTAGGTGATTGATTCTGCAGTTGAGATACATTCTCAAAGCTGGTATTTTATAATTCACATCAGCAAACATCCTGTCAGAATTTCTGAGATTCGTTGACCTCTTGCCCATGTAAATAATTAATATGTAAACTATAAAAGAGATCATTAGCAAATTTACTGATTGTATATTCTCAATTTATTGCAAAACTGATACTAATTTGCAGTGGTTGTCTGAAAAGATTCTGATTACCCAGTAACAAAAAAAATAAAAAAGAATCCATCTTCTGTTTCAAGGCCCATAAAGTAACTAAAATCTACCTCAGGTAGAAATCTGGGCAAAAAAACCCACTAGTTCCAACACGGCAGCGGTGTTGGAACTAGATGATCTTTAAATTCACTTAAAACCCAAACAAGTATGTGATGCTATATTAAAACAGCCTAGAACAAGTCAAAATCCATGGAAATACCCCAAATGAATATTTTTTCCACAAGCAAAAAAATAATTCAGAACACTGAGAGATAAATACAATATGTGTTGTTGTGATTATCAGACAGAAACTGGAAAAAAAGGAAATTGAAGCATGAATCACAATTTGTGCTACTGGCTGCCACTCAACTAGTTGGAGTGACAGAGATCCAACCAGGAAAATTCGAATTTGAAACAATAAAGACTTTAGATTTAAGGGTTTGATTTGCATGTGGTCTTATATTCTGAGGATTGTTAACTCTGCCAGATGTAGCTAAATGCCTTGCACTCCAAGAGTAAGGGTTATTAATCAAACACATTCAATAATGTAAGCAAGCCCTTCC
This sequence comes from Climacteris rufus, assembly GCA_013398175.1. Taxonomy (NCBI): domain Eukaryota; kingdom Metazoa; phylum Chordata; class Aves; order Passeriformes; family Climacteridae; genus Climacteris; species Climacteris rufus. The sequence continues at coordinate 374,170 of VZRZ01005134.1, read as the reverse complement.
CAGGATTACTGACTACTCTGCTTTCTACCCCCACATCATAGATGGCCTGTGATATTCAGATCTGCTGCACAAATGTGTGGGGAAACTGCACAGTTGGGGCCCCTGTGGCAAAGCACCCACTCAGATTTCCACTGTACCTTGAGGCATCATCCCAGCTGTCCACGGGAAAGGGCTTTTAGCTGTGGTGCCACAGCTGGAAAGGCCAGTGGCCATAGAGTCCTGGCCAGCTGACATAATGCAGACATAATCTACAGCTGCAGCTCTACCAGAAAATTCAGTATAGAATCACAGAATCTCCTGAGCTGGAAGGGTCCCACAGGGATCACCCAGTCCAACCCCTGTCCCTGCACGGACACCCCAACAATCCCACCCTGAGCATCCCTGGGAGCGTTATCCAAACCCCCCTGGAGCTCTGACAGCCTTGGGGCTGGGCCCATTCCCTGGGGAGCCGGGCCAGTCCCCAGCTCCCTCTGGGGGAAGAACCTCTCCTGATACCCACCCTAACCCTCCCCGGGCACAGCTCCAGCCATTCCCTTGGGTCCAGTCACTGTCACCACAGAACAGAGATCAGTGCCTGCCCCTCTGTTTGTCCTTTTGAGGAAGCCTGCTGCTTCCTCAAGGGTCTGTCCCAGGTCTCCTCTTCTCCAGCTGTACAGACTAAGTGCCCTCAGCCACTCCTCTCACAGCTTCCCTTCAAGGCCCTTCCCCATCCCCACGGCCCTGTTTTGGATGCTCTCTAACACTTTAATATCTTTTTTATGTTGTGGTGCCCAGACCCGCACACAATGTTCCAGGTGAGGCCGCCCCAGCCCAGAGCAGAGCGGGACAATCCCTTCCCTGGCCTGGCCGGCCATGCTGGGCCTGCTGCCCCCAGGACAGGGCTGTCCCTCCCGGCTCCAGGCACTGCTGGCTCATGTCCAGCTGGCCAGAAACCCTAACTCCCTTCCCAGCATCTCATTCCCCAGCCTTTCTGTACATCCAGGGTTGCCCCATCCCAGGAACAGAATCACTGTGACTTTTCCAACTATCAGGAAGAAGTTCTTGTGAGGAGGGTGCAGAATGTGCATTATGGATGTTGTGGATTTATGGATGTTGTGCACTACAATGAATGAATGCCCTTGTTAAACCATTCCTGGCTGCAGTTTGGTGGTGGAGCACTCCAGAAACCATTCCCCACAGATGGTTTTCAAGCAGCTGTCTTATTTTGAAGACTAAATCTGATTGTTATCTTGCACAGATGCAGGTTGTTTCAAGCCAGACATCCCAAGAGCCAAGTGGGCAAATGTAATGTACTAGAGTGCATGCAGTTGCACCACAGCAGATTTTCATTCCATGCTTCTGCTGACAGAGACCTTATGGTTCTCCTTTAGAGAAAAATATCTGTTTGAGGTGTTCTAAACATAAACCAGGTGTTTCTTTTTATTTTGGGGGAGAGAGAGAGGTTAATTTTCATTGACATTAGTTTCCTGTATCGTTTTAACAAATCATACTATCAATAAGCTATTTAATGAAGTAGTAATAAACTGTACAGTATAGTAGCAAGATACTTGTGTATGTCCTAGAAAGCTTTTACCTGTTAGAATTGTGGAGTTGAAGTATGAAAGTTATTGCTGTGTTTGACCAGTAGCTTAGCTAAGAAAGGAATATATACTGTTGTTCACTTGAGAATCTTCTAGACTTTTCTTACTTAAAAGGTAAAAAAAGTGGGCAATTTGAAAGACAGCTAAGGGAGATCACCAGTAAAGAATATAAAAGCAAGCAGGCTACCAATAGCCACTGAAGGCTATTGGAAGAAAAGTCAGTAAAATGTTCCTGTGTTAGGGCTAAAAGCACAGTAAATGTTTGCCCCATTCACAGAAGTCTGGGGAAACTTGCATGGAACTGCCTGGAAAAAGCAAATGCTCTAATGAGGTGAAAAATTATGAGTTTGTCAGTTGAAAATGGAGAAAGTTTTGCTGGTGAATCCCGTTGCAACAAATGTGTGGTGAAATTGAACAACAGTGACACCAATTTTGGGGCTATTGGAAGTAGGAGTTTGTTTTCTTTGAAGTCCAGATAAATATCCTGGTTAGAGTAGTAGGTGACGGAAGTAGCTGAAGCTTGCCCCCTACTTGAAGATTTTATTGAATTCAGTAAAAGCCACAGATTGCCTTAAGTCCCACGTAGAAAGTATAATATACCCACCAATTTAGTTTCAGTCTTCTTAGAATTTGCTTGTATAGCACCGTTTATTCTTTCTATTCACACACACTTCAAATAGCTTTTTTTCTCTTGTTGAATTACTGATCTTAACAATTTCCTCATACATTGCATTGAATTTTACAGTCTCATTTTGATGTGTATTGAAAAAAAAATCCCTTTTCAATTTCAAACCTGCTGTCTTTCAACATCTTTAAATATTTCATTCTATTATAAGAGAAGCAGGTTTTGAATGCCTTCTGTACACCACTTGTTATTTTGCAGACATGCACCCTCTTAACATTTCCTATGCAAGTAGTTAAAATTGTTGACTTTTCTGTTACAAGTGATAGTTTTTCTTGTACTTTTAAATCGTTTCCCAGAGGCCTTCTCAAAACCTTTCTTGTTCTGTGGTGTATTTTACTGATACTAAAGAGAAAGCTGTACTGTTTATTTGCTAGAAGATCCTTATAATACTTTCTGTGTTCTTTATGCAGCATTTTGTTGGAAGTTTCTTCTGATTTTATGGTTTTTGTTCGTGTTTTAACCAGAAGTGGGGTTTGAACTGAGGCTTTTATTAAGCAGCTTTTGGTGATGGCAGAGTTTCTTTCAGAAGATGTCATAGTGGGAGGAAATATATATCCCTGATTGCTTTGGGGTTTTATGGCGATATTGAACAAAGGGATTGGAATGCTTCCAACCTATACACTGACTGAACTGTGTAATGAATGGTGCTTTTAAGAAGATGTATGTTTCTGTGGTATAAAAGTCACTTAGGTTGTCAATAGCCATTATAAACTTTTTTTGTAGGGGGGTAAATCTGTCTTCCCCTAATTAGTGTCTTTCTTAAGTATTAGATTGGGGTTTTTTTATGGTGGAGAGAAATTAATGTTCCAAAAATGCAGGAATTGCTGTTTGATTGCAAAAGAGATTAATTTTTTTCATGTCCTGCGTTAAAAAGATAGCCTATGGAGATGTTCTAAATATACAATTTTCTCCTTATATTTGAATTAATAATAAGAAGTACTGAATGGAAAGAGTTTACTTTAGATTCAATAATACTTATCCCATTGTAATGTCTACATCATTCATTCTCACTTTTATAGCAAAAAAATTATAATAATCTCAGGGTGCACTGAGTCCCATAAAAGAACAACTGATGAAGCACAGTACAGAGATGTATGGTTAGAAAAAGGACACACAAAAACTTTGGCTGGACAAAGCATTATTTTTTCCTTCTTTCCATTTTTTATGCCCTTTTGGGTAGACAGAGCAACTTATTGGACAATTCCAGGCACTGTGATGGTTTAGGATCAACACAGCCTCCTGCATTTTTAAAAGAAGAACTGTTTTCAGTCTTAGTGTCACCAGCAGGTTTCTTACATATACTCCAGCACATTCCTGTGAGGAATGTAATAAAGACAAGTGAAATCTTGAAATGAAATCTGATTCTTTAATGAGACAACACTTATCATTTAGAATTTGTCACACAGGGGTGTGGTTTGATCCGTCTGCATAAGAAGTAATTGTTAGGAAAAAAAAAAGATTCGTTTTGTAATTCAGATATTTTTCTTGGTTTTATTGTTCTGCTCCTGTAAGAACTACTGTGCTCAGCCATCTGCATGTGTAGCTGTGTCAAGGATGCAGAATTAAAACATTGTATGTGTGTTAGGAACTGTTACAATCCAGTTTTAGACACAGAGGAGCAAAGAGAACTCTGCACATAAAGCGGAGATGCTTAGGTTTGAAAATAATTCTGGGACGTAAGATTAAGATCAAACGAGATCAAATCTTGGTGTCAAAAAGAATTGATGTATTTTATTTAACAGTAAGTGAGAGAGAGAGAGAAAAAGAAAGAAATAAAGAGGTGTGTGGTGGGGAGGGGACAAGGAGAGTGACAGAGGTTAGGTGGGAGCAGATCACCCCTCCGTGGGTCCCAGCGATGTCTCGTGGATGCCCTACATCTGCTCTTCTTGATCGTGGAGGGTTCCCAAACACCCCGCACCCGTTTTTGATCCTCCCGTAAAAGTGCTCTTCTCCCCCAGCCCAGACCCCAGAAGAACATCAATGCTTATCTTATCTCCACCTTGCAGCCCAGGGTCTCAGCCCAGAGGGGGCCCATGCAGGCTGGTAGTGGTCTTCTGGTGTAGTTCTGTAATACAGTTTTTGCTATAATCCTTCACAAAAAATGTTTAACCCATAAACCATAACACGTCAGTCTCTCACAGGAACTCATGCAGGCACGTAGCTGTGCAGTTCCCTATTACTATATAGAATATTGGTGTTTCCATTGCTCATCCTAATAGCTGAAAATTTTATGAGTGACTTTATTGTTTGGAAATTGAACAATATGTATGGCAATTTTTCTGAAAAATGAAAGAAAGAGAAAAGATTTCATCATCAGGGCTTGTTTTTATGCTACAGTTTCAGTGCAAAGTTTGAAGAAGCCAAAGAACTTCTTAGAAAGCCTTTGAAGAAACTGAAGAACTTAGAAAGAAGATCCAGAAGTATATTCAGTAGTGTAGCTACTCTTTTGAAGTTATAAACAGTATATTTTTCATGTGGATACACTTTTTAGATCAAGTGTTACACACAGGGCGAGAAGGATATTGTATCAGACTCATTACCTGTGTAAGGAAGACTTGAAAAAACAATAGTTGGGCTTGAAGTTCAGTATAATGAGATAATGGTCTAATGGCACATATCTGTCTGCATCACAAATGCATTCCCTTTGTATTCATAAAATATCTCAAGCAAAACCCACGGTGCTGTCACATTTTCACATGAATACCCAGGATATTCATCTAGTTTGCATTTATTCTGCTGTTAAATAACATACACTTATTTCTGTAGGTCATCTGGCTGAGTGTTTCAGTCTGAATCAGAAGTATATTTTTAAAGAAAATCTCTTGATCATCTCTACTTACTGTGCTTTGCTTCATGTGACAGCAGCCTGAGACCACAAGAACTAGATCTCTTAGAGATTAAAATAATCTGAAAGAAAATAGTCCAGCAGTCTAAAATTCCTAGGTTTTAACATATTAGGAATTGACTTAAAACATTCCAGTGGGTTAGAATTTGTATAGAGAAAACACCCGTGAGACTTGCATAGGGATGAGCAGACATGGTGTCCTCAGCTCTGACGGTTTCACTCTGAACCTATAATTCTGTAAGACCATGCTGCTTACAAATGTAGACATTACCTGTCTGTGGCAATATTTCTTTCAAAGTACACTGAAAACAACTAATAGATCTTGTTTATCTTGCTATTCGTATCATATGCCCAATGTCTGACATCATGAAAGGCACGTGGCTTTCTGTCAGTCATGATTTGGCTTGAAATTTGCTCCTCTGGTGTGATTGTCTGATACTGCCAAAAACAATGATGCCCATCTTCACTGGAAATTGATCCTCATCAGACTTCACTTAGAATCAGCTCACCAGGATCGTCTGGGAGCGCACAAACTAACAGCAATAAGGGATTTTCAGTGGGATCAGGTCACAGAATGTGGCCAGTCCTAGGTCCTAGAGAAGTGAGGAGACAGGGACATGCAGAGGAACATTGATACCATTAATTGTGGGTGCCCCATCCCTGGAAGTGTTCCAGGCCAGGTTGGACAGGGCTTGCAGCAACCTGAGATAGTGGAAGGTGTTCCTGCTCATGGCAGGGAGTTGGAATTAGATGATCTTTAAGGTCCCTTCCAACCCAAACCATTCTGGGATTCTGTGATTCTCTAAAAAGTGAAACTGTCAGCTCTCCTTCTCTAACAAATTCAGTTCAGGAATTACATTCAGGAATTGCCCTGTTACAGCAAACATTAGCAGTGAATTTTCCATCGTCCAGATATTTATGCATTGCACCATAAAAGAATATTCAGTTGCTGTTTACCTGCAAATTATAGGTAAATTTTGTAATCTTGTCAGATCTAATTTTGCCCTCCACACAAGTCAGTAAGGTGGCATCTGGCTCTGAAGATGTATTCTGTGTGATCCTTTCATGTACTTAGCAGAACTGTTTATGCATGCAGTCATTACTCTCATGTAGTTTTTAGAGTTTACTTAAAAGCAATATTATTTTCCATACCAGCAGTTGTCATTGTTAGAGAGAAATTAATCTGCTCTCTTCTCACCCTTTCTGTTTTCTTTGTCAGTGACACTTACTATTTAAGGGAGCTGCAGAATAATACTGCAGAAGACATACACCAAAATCAGGAAAAGAGAGAAAGGTGAAAGGAGCCTTGGCCCAGATCTCAAATGAGGAGTTTACAGTGCTTATTTCTTACTTCATTATGTCAGTGCTCTAACACTGATGCAAGAGACAGAGAACCTCCTCCCATTTCTCAGCAAAAGTACAGATTTTTACAGGAATTGCAGCACCCACATCCCGAGGTTGTGACACGGATTGTACGTATAGAATGGAAGACAATTTCTTAGCTGCTAGACATAGTTGTGGAAAATGCAGAAACCTGGTTGGATAGGTTTTATTTTATGTGATCGTCAAGCAAAGGTGGCATTGCCTGGGTCAGCTACCGTAAATACAAGTCCCAGTTCCAAGAGATGATTTTAGTGCAGGGCATATAACTCTCTGTGAGTCAGGAAGAGCAACCAGGGTGCAGGTACCCTGAGATAACAGAGCTGCCAGTCGGGTGGTGACAAAAGCCATGGCAATAAATATTTCCCTTTGTGAACTAGACAGTCATGGGGGATGTGGTGAAACCACTGCATACACATTTTGCATCTTTTATGGGGAGGGAGATGTGGTCTGCCTTGTCAGCTTTGCACAGGACACAGGGAAATCACCACGGTCCAAAAGACAGTGACTGATAAGTGTTCAGCAATATTTGCCGTGGGTAACACATACTGTATACCAGGCATATACAAATAGGAATGTGTCATGGGATTGCTTAGGTTCTAGGGGACTTCTGGAGATCCCCCAGTCCAACCCCCATCCTTCAGCAGCATCAGCTGCCCAGAGATGTGTCCAGTCATGTTCTGAATGTTTGCCCCTATGGACACTCCACAAACTCTCTCCAGCTTTCGACAATTGTAAGCAAAAGTGTTTCCTGAATTTTAACCAGAGCCCACTTTGCCTCAGTCTTGTCCTTCCTGTGTTGGAAGATGCCCTCCAATGTGTCTTTCTTCACCACCTTCCTGGGGACTGAGGTGACATTGGCCAGCTCAGGTTAAATATAAGAAGATTCAATAACTGTAAAATGTGCATGTGTTGTGAGCAAAAAGGAGTAGGAATTTGAAATTTTTTAGCAAAGAGTAGAAATTACCTCTTTGTAGCACATATATGTGCACCTCTGCAACATCACTGCACTAGAGTCCCACAGAAACATTTTCTGATTGTTTAAATGAGATTTATACGTCTTGGCCATAAATGAACATACTTCACTCTGTGTATGTCAAATAAAGATGTGAAAAAAATACAGTCATCTGGTTTTGTCATTTTAGAACATCCATCGTTGTACCTTCCAGGATTTGTTGGTCTAATGACTTTTTTAAAATGTGCTATACCCATATAACCCTTACCCTCACTCTATTCTGAAATGCATAAACATCTTGAAAGGATACAGGTATTTTGGTATATTTGAAGGAAAATAACTCTATTGATTTGGGTTCAAACTCATTCTGAAAATAATTGGACTTCTTGCCACGTGCCCACTATCTCAGCAGTCATCCAGGTACAGTCTAATGCTGCATAATTTAAGTTACTCCTGAAGTTAAGATTTTTGGAGCACGGCTTGTAATGAAAAATAATTCACAAGTAGATTTACTTTTTAATAAGATCTTTTTTCCTCAACTACAGTTTAAGTGATTTGTCAAATGCTTGTTATATAAATAGCCAATTATTTTAATAAGGTTCATTGGAAATGCTAGGAGTAGTTGCCCCAAAGATGTACTTCTATAGTGTAAAATTAAATGGTAAGCTACTTAATGGGACAAAGATTTTCATGCCAGTATTCATTAAAAGTAATTAAAAATGAAAAATCTGCTTCAATACGTATTAAAACTTTTAAAGTACCAACCCTTTTAAAACTAATAAGGAATGTCCTGGCTATGCTATTGCAAAATTCCATTAGATTTAAATTACCTCAGATGAAAAGCCATTTAATAGGCATTTAAACAGGTAAATAGAAGATCAGGAAATACTGACTAGCCCAGTGTTGGAAGTGTGACTCCACAGAGAAAATTGTATTAACTTCCCAGTGCATATAAGGAAAAGATAAGTATTTTGCAAAGCAGAGGGATAGGTACCTATGCAGAATACAATTTCACTGCATGATCTGTTTTATGAGAGTGTTCAAAAATGAAATAGGGATGGAAAAGTACCTAAAAATACAAAAAAAAATAGAATCATGAAAATAAAGTCACAAATACAGCTATGAACACCACCAGATATAAAACTATTGTGGCAAAGATTCTTGTAGAGCTATACCTTATTTAAAATCTTTTGAAGTAACCAGACATCTTTATACTCTCTCTAGAAGCTCCCATTGAACTGTGATGAAATTAGTCTCACCATTCTTTAGCTGATTTTCCATTAGTTTCTAAGGAAAACAACTGAAAACTTTTTTTAGTAAAATGCTGTATTTTTAGTAAAAATGCTCTATTGATAGAAAGACAGCACATTACAAAGTGTGCAGAGCATATAAAATTTATAATATGTATATTGGATTGATATCAGAACTTTACAATGTTCATAGAGGTTGTCCCTGTACATTCCTAGCAATTCTTACAGAGGGTAATGATTATTTTACCTTTTTTACTGGCCTTAATTTTAAGTGGAAAAGTTTTCTGCAAAATACTTCATTGTATCTTTCTCTTGATTAAAAAAAAAAATGATTGTTCTAATAGCTCTACATTTAATCCTAGCATTCTGAAACCTATATAGTTACTATTATATGGAAATGTGGTCTCTTAAATTTTTCTTAAGTGAGAGTTGTATTGGGGAAGTGCCACTATAGATGCAGAGCAAGGTAGGAAAATGCTATAGATAATAAATCTTATTTTACACTGGATTTATAAATAGATGCCCCAACTCATTCACTGATACTATAGTAGCAACATAATGTTGAACAGAATTGTAAATTGTAGGCGGAAAAGATGATTAATTAATGGGTGGAGAAAGAAATTAGTCATCATAAAAAATGCTGGTTTGTCTAAATTAAACATTTTACTTATCACATTAAATTTAAGAACGTATCAATTAAAATAAAACTTTAAAATTGTCTTTGCTTTTCAGTTTCTCAAAACTTGGATGTTTTATGAACTGAAGTGAACAGAATCATGCTATATGTTCTAATTTTTCTCGAAACAAGTTGACCTAGATATATTTTAGAACCAGTAGGATGGGAAACAACACTGGATTGCTACTGGGTAGCATGAAATATTTTCTTTTTTCCTTCTTTTCTTAAAAAGGCTAGTTACAGAATTATTCTAAAAGACATGTAGATACTATTTAACAATACAGACAACCAGCCTTTACTGGAGTCTATAATTAGTTCTTTGGCTGAACTTCAAATGCTTTATATATTCAATCTGCAGCTTGTTTTTTTGTTTTATTACCTCTCATTTCCATACACTTAA
>VZRZ01005134.1:334995-354203 GCA_013398175.1 Climacteris rufus | reverse complement strand
CCTTCCTTCCTTCCCTTCCTTCCTTTCTCCCTTCCCTTTCTTCCCTTTCTTCCCTTCCTTCCCTTCCTTCCCTTCCTTCCTTTTCCTTCATTTTCCTTCCTTCCTTTTCCTTCCTTCTTTTCCTTCTAAGCAATTATGTCTGCCTTGAGCAATTCAGGCATAAATGACATTTAAACCAGCTGCTGCTCACTTCTGGAAAGCAGAGGATGAGGCCAAATCAGAGTGGAGTGGAGTGTGAGAGCACTGACAGCCTCAAAACATATTCAGCCATTCTGGAATGAGCTTATCAGCCTGTTAAGAGATACTTCAACAAACATCTGGTATTTGCAGAATTTGCCTGCAGATGTTTAGCAAACACAGAATGGAAAGAAAGCACCTTTCCCTATCTTCTGAATGCAAAATTTAAACTATATTAATTCCATATTGCTTCCAGATTTCTTAAGGCCTCAGCATTTCCTTGATGCAGCTGCATCTCCTTCTGTTCCTCCACTCTCTGAACCAAGTTCTTGCTTGTGTGCTGAATTTGAGCTATCAATTTTGATTATGTCCATTACAGCTTTACTTAGTCTTGGAGTCTCCATAAATAAAGTACAGCTTCCAAGACAGATTCTCCTGGGGCTGGAGATTTTTACTTTGTGGATTAAAATATCCGCTTGCAGGCAACAGGGAACCACCTTCATCAGTGTCAGGCTGTTTGCATTATTCAGTAAAAATCTGTATTGTTAAAATCTCCCATGAACAACATGGATAGTGAATTGCAGGAGTGTGTGAGCTACACATACAAATTACAAATTACACAGGTAATTTTTGATCACTTTTCTTTTTTAATGTTGTTAACATGTTTCTTATCTAACAGATGGTACTGTACAGTGGACACCTCACAACTCCACCACTGTGCATTCTGGAGCTGTGTTTTGCTAATTGCCAGGAGTTGCTGCCATTGAAGCATATGGCAAGTTTACTCATGCTTTTTTCTTTAAAGATCTAGATCAGAATAGTCACTGTAAATATTTTTTACATTTCCTATGGCCCCTTCACCTCTTTTGGTGTAGATTCAACATGCCCATATGTAGGAGAACTTCATTCAAAGCAAGTACAGCAATTTATTTGTCTAGCATGTCAGAAATCCTGCTAAGCAGTGCACCTCCACCTTATTTTCATTTATTTCCTCTGGTTTTATGTCTTACTACACTATTGTGTTTATATTGCACCTGGTTGCCTCCTGACTTCCTCTCTGTGGACATCAAAGTGGCATTTTCTTTTCATTTACATGAAAATGCCCATTCTTACAATGTCTTTTTTACATAAAAATTATCTAAAGATCTGACAGATCCAGGCATAAAGACATGTTCAAGACTTCTGCTTTCATGCAGCTTTATACTCTCAGGCTAGATGGTTTCATCCAAAGCATGCTAATGCACTATGATTTTAGAATTTTCCTTCCCTCAGAATTATTCCCAGGACATGACCCTGCAGTTTGCGTGATTTGTAGTGGGAGATAAATAGCTAGTTTAACAGTATATTTTTTAAGACACTCTATTGCTTTCGTGTCATCTGCATTCACTTTTGTGTTTTCAAGGCAGTGTGTGTTGGGTCTTTTTGGCTTCAGGTTGTTGTCCTTTGAACTCCTCTGCTTGATGCTCACAGTCTTGGGAGAATTTTGGCTATCTCTGTCTTACAGATCCAGCTCTGACCATCCCTGGCTCAGCAGGGTTCAGGGTTCTTGAAGCCTCCGTGCTTGGATTCAGAAAAACCCTACTGAAGACAGACATAAAGGCATCAATAGTGCACAGACAAAACAAAGCCATTTATGAAACATTAAAAAGATGTGTTTTCAGGGGGAAGGTTTATGTCTGAGTAAAATTTGTCTTCCAGGAAGTCTGGAAGGGACACAGGAACACGGGAAGTCTGTGTTTACAAAATGTGGAGAGAAATTGGAATTTCAGCACTTTTTTAGATCAGTAAAACTGGTTAGGGGCTTTCAGCTCAGGTATTGCCCTGTTAAAATGAAGCTGTTTGGAACTGGACTGTTATTGAATGGTAAAGGAGATCCTATTACATATATTCCTTATATATTCCAGATTACCTGCTGGGGAATCTTGGTTTTAAGGCCGCTTTATGCGTCTCCCATTGGCAATGTTGTGTTTTAAAACCCATAGTGAGCCACTGTGAAACCTTTAACCTGCCAGGAATCAACACAAACTCAAGTTCCGTAAATTACTGGTTATTGTAAAAATCCCTTTGAGTGAGATTTAGTTTTCCCTATGACTCAGAAAATCAGTCTGACTAATTCTGTGAATAATGCAGAATAAAGTTTGGGTTTATGCATATTCTTGATTGTTTTGAAGATCTGCCAGTTTCAGGATCTCAAATACTGGTGTTATATATAAAGTCAGAAATCATTGTAATACAAAGCTGGACAAATATACTAATGCAAAAACTGGCAAGGGGAAAAAAAAGGTAATTAATAAGCAGATCCTTTCTTTGATCCAGTGAACTTCACAGCCACACAGATACTGGGCTGGCACAAAGGAATGGCAGGGGAAAGAGCCTGGGCATGAAATCAAGACTTAACACCAGTTAAAAAGTGTTAATCAAACCGTGGTCTAGTGAAGAAATAGAAACCATTCTTTAATTAATATTTAAGGCAAGGAGAAGAGTTTATTTCAATTTTAATATTTTTCTTGGTTTATTTCGCTTCAAAGATAATAAAATTTAAAAAGCCAGACTTGTCAGCTTGTTCACCAAGGATAAAAATTCAGTAAATATATACGTTCCTGTTAGTCATTATTTAGATGACTAATTCAGGTCTTCCATGGAAGAATTAAGGAGATTTTGCAGATTTGAATATATGTGTTTGCATGTGTATACACAATTCTTAATCATAGAGAATTATTTTTTTAAATATCCCCAGGGTAGTTAATTTATCATTCACATTATATCCTTGTGGATTTATGGAATTACATGTGGTTAACCTCAGACAAAAGAAAGAAGAATGGAAAAAAAATCCTAAAAGAATTGTATCCATTTAGTGTAAAGTTAATAGTAATACTTGATGTGTGATGTCCCTGTATTACAGAAACATCTCAGGGTAGGAGTGCATCAGAAATACACTGTGTAACTGCAGGAGAGAGAACTTGACATGTCAAGTGTGACTTTAGGCCATGTAATTCAACTCAACAGCAGTAATTTGTCCTTTTTTTGAACTTCCTATAAGAATAGAAGCGAAAATTATTTCAAAAGTTGAATTACTACTGACAGAGAGGCTAACATCAGTAAAAAGAATGCTGCTTTATATACATTTTTAACTATTTCAGCTAATCTTGAATGGCATACAATTTCTATATTTGCATTGGACAAAACCCATCTTGAATCTCTAGCTGAAAACCATGACTTTTGCTGAATCTGCACCATTCAGTGAACATTGTCTGGCAGGCATTTCTCTGTAGTGCATTGGTATGAAAGTGCAAAGAGGCAGAAAATGTTACAGAAATGACAGAACACGTTGTTAACACTGAAATGTTCTCCCAGGCATTTCAATGACCTAGTGAGAAATATTAATCAAACTCTAACATGTCTAGTGCTGATTCTTCCAACAAAGCACACTCCGGCCCTTCCACTGGAGACTTTCTTTGCCCAGGCATCCTGTGCATGGCACAGAGGTGTTTGCAGAACTGGGCTCAGCAGATCAGAACTGTAGCTCTCCCTTTCAACACAATAGGAAAATGAGCCTGATCTCTCAGTGTTTGATGTTGAAACAAAGCCCTCAGCCCCTGTGCCTTTGGGTACATTTTCATCTTGCTGCACTTGTACCGTGTAGCAATGTCTCTTTGAAAGCTCCTTTCTCAATATCTTTATTTTGATTAGTCAGGGGAGGATTCAGTCTTTACTGAGACACCTGACAGAAACTCATTGTAAAATACTCAGGCAAACCCTTAAGTCCCAACAGGAATATTTTACAGTGTAATTGTCTCTCGGTCTGTGAGTCATCTAGTGCAATAGCGGCTTTTGTGTTGTGCCAAAAAACCACAGTATAGACTCAACCCTCTATTCAACCCTGTATTTTTGACTTTAGCTTGAACCACCTTGTTGTGACAACTTTCTTGCCATGTTTTCTTACTTAAACCTGTGAATCTGCTTTTCTCAGGGCTTCTGTCATTCTTGACTCAGTTACCCTCAGTAAAGAGGAGTCAGGGATTCCTTCTACTTGTCTTCCTACTGAGAGAGCAGTATGACCCCACTTTTTCAGTAGCACAGAATGATAGGCACTCACAAAAACTAGAGGAGAAAAAAAATCCTCATTTTATAAATATAATCCACTGTTCCTTTGTTGGAAGAACTTTTATGTGCATTTTTATGAGTGGCAAAGCCTATGACAATGAATATTTCAGTATTTCTAAGCCTTAAAAGAAAAATTACAGCATGCCATTATTCTCAAAGTAGCCCCTACAGCTCTTAGATTCCTGGTCTGGTCAATAATGCACATTCTTTTTTTATGTCCTCACAGAAATGAAAAATAATTTGCAGGCAAGAAATTGGTATTATAAAAGAAATAAAAGCTGGATGGTAGCCTATAGAAGGGAGCTCAAAACAAATCACAAGTTATTATGACCCAAAAAAAAACCCTTGAAAGTGTGGAATGAAAAACCACTAATGACTCTAAACATATGAAAAGGGCATATATTAAATATGAACTTATAAGGGTGTATTAAATATATAAATTGACAGCTGCAGTCATTTAACAAAATTCCCAATAGCCAAATCACAGGAACTTTGTTTCAGGTAGTGGTCCAGTTGGAAAATACCTTATTTCAAGGCTTGTTATATAAGACATTGGCCATTTATTTCAAAATAGATTGATGGTGGAGGGTGTGAGTTAGCCATATGAGTTAGCCTGGTCTCACCTGCTACTACCCTTTGGTGGACACACGAATTAGCAATGAGAGCAAAATCATCTCCAGGGCTGTATAAACTCATAATGAAACTGTCTTAAGTTCTGCAGTGGTTAACAAACCAGGAGCAGAATAGAATTACAAGTGAACGTGGCATAAACCTTGCAAAAGTTGGAGATTTGAAAGCTGATTTACATTTCAGAGTTTCACTTAGTCCTGGAATCCAAACCAAGCTCTGAAACATGAAAATCCATATGAGCCATAGAAAAAAAAAAAGGTAACAGAACACAGTTACATGAGCCCTAAATGAACTAAAATCTCCAGGCTCAGCACAGCTCTCCCACCTGCAGCTTTCAGAAGGAGAAGGAAATGTGGTGTGGTCAGTGGTCAGCTTCCCGCTGAGGCCAGATTCAAGCTCCTGCTGCTGGGGACAGACGGAGCGTCCGGCGCCGCTCCGGCTCCCGGCGCTGGTGCAGCCGTGTGTGAGGAGCAGGAGGGCAGTGCTGGGGGTCACAGCTCCTGCAGTCCCCAGCTCACACCAGGCTCACTTGCTGATTTCCATTACACGACCTGAGGCCTTGCAAGGAGATGAGATAGGCAAGATTTGGTGTCAGCGCAGTAGGGAGGGAGAAAGGTGTCATCGTCTTTTCAGGCACGATGATGATAAACAGGGACTCCAAGGGTGCAAGTGAGTTTTTGAAATGAAGTAGAGTTTAACCCGTAAAAATTCACAGGTATGGTAGGCTGCTTTCCAAGAAAAGCTGACATAATTACCCTTAATTCAGTTTTCCTTTGTATCAGTGACTGTTTTCTTGTATTAATGCTAAATGCAATTTGGCCAGCTCTTAGTTTGGTGTAGATAGAAATTTTCTTTACAGAAAAGTATCACATAAAAGTTTTACCTTTTTAAACTGATAAACACATTAATACCCATTGCTGATCCAGCAAAATCTGATTGGTAGACCTCACCCATGAACATGATTTCCCTCTGTTGTCAAGTCTGTAGATTTGACAGCAACATGGCATGCCTTCCCTGAAGATCAGTTTCGGTGTCTAGTTTGCAATGTTGTGTTTATTGTTATTCTGATAATATCAACTCCTATTTATGCTCCTGTTGCTGAAACCTAATTTTGTAATTACACTGTACCTGTTTTTATGCAATTTGATTTTACCCATCCATGATTTGAGCTTTCATCATAGATGTAGCACAGAAAGTAACAGTGTTGTAATTCATCACATCAGGGTTAGAAAAAGACAAATAATGCTGGGAAATTTTTAATTTTGAAAACTAATTTGAATCTTCATGTCCACTGTCAGCAAATAGGATTATTTTTCTTCAGTAATTCTGAAAACTGTCCTTGTTCTTCTGGACAGGAGTAAAAGTCTAAACAGGAAGCTGAATATGATTTTTATTGTGATTACTGAAACGTCTTCCTCTTCTTCCCTGGTACTTCCACAGTTTCTTTCACAATACCTTTCTCCCTTCCATCAGGTGTGAATTTGAGTATTTGTTTCCATTCATTTTTAAACATAGGAAGATTTTTCCTCAATAAAAAGGTCAGGTGGAAAATCCCCAAGAATTAAATTTCTTTCCCAGAGTGCATGATGGAGTCAGTTCAGCCTCATCCCTGCTAAAGATGGGGTGGGTATTCCACTGAGTTTTCTGCAGGTGAGATGGGGCACAGGTCCTCTAAAACCTGTGCTTTAGGGTTAGACACACAAGTATATCTGCTGGAAGTAAATGGGATTTTATCATGGAGTGTAGTGTGTTTGCCCCCTTCACATAAGTTACATTTCTCTAGCATTAACTGCATACTGGTTTAAATATTGAAACACTACTTCTTGTGTTGTTTATTAGTAGTATTTAGTGATGAAAAGTCCTAATTTCAGAGATTTACACACTTTTAAAAGGGGGGTTTTATTCAACATGAAAAGCCTAACTTTTAGTCATCAACTATCTCAGTGACATGTGTGTCACCTTTGCTACAGCTGCAAAGTACAAGGAGAATGAGACCCCAAGGAATTCACCTAGACAGGTTACTGGGTAGGGAGTTTGGTAAATTACCTGGGATGAAAGGTTGGAGAAGAGTAATTTTTGTGAACAGCATAAACTACACCTGCCCACAGTGCCCATGTGCAAGAAATGTAATGCAGAGGAGGGTTTCCTTTTGGGAAAGCTGGGATCCCTCCATCCTCCTATGTGACTGAAGAAGGGGCCTGAGGAAAAGCAGATTCCAGTCTCTGGTGTACTTGGCATTTTTTGTGCATTCTGGAACTCCTTCAGAAGGCAAAGAGTCACAGCCAAGGACTCCCAGTATCCCAGGAACTGGGCATGAACAAAGTGATTCCAGATTTGATCAGAAAAGGATGGAATTTCCTTCTCTTGTAAGTAGACACTAGTCTTGTTCTCTTAAACTTTACAGCTCCTGAAAGGCACGTAAACCTCCATTTAGGCTGCCCCATTTCCCAAACTGCTCTTCCATGTTATTCATGTTGTTGGATGCAAAAGGATGCCTGCAGAAGAGACATTGCAGTCATGTGCTCACATTCCTCCTTGCTGTGAGTTTTGCTGAGATTAGGTCCTCTTGCAAAAGACAAGACATTTTGGGAAACAAATTTCCCTGCTCTGTCAATTCCTGTTGCAGCTGAATTAGCAGATCAGCATCCAGCGTGGTCCATGTTGAGCCAAAGGGATTGGAAGTCACAAGGAATTCTACAAAGTGAGACTGACAAGAAAAACATTAAGAAGTTTCTGAGGCCACGTGAGGATTTTGCACTGGCACTGAGGACATGTTGGAATGTCCACAAGAGGATGTTGGGAATTTAAACTGAGATGTTTAGGGTTTTTTAAGCATGAAGTTTTGTGATAAGTCATTATGAATAAACAATAGCTTAATTGCTACTTTATTAAGTGCTCTGGTAACAGCACTGTAGTTTTGTCTTGTGCAGCTTTATTTGGAATTTCTTAATACAGACATTTGTCAGCACAGTAGAGTCCTCTGGCTCACATTCAGACATCAGAGTTTAATGAATCAAGGGAAATTAGTAGAATTACACCTATTTATGTATTGCTGGCAGGTAACTTCCCATTTGCCTTTTGTTATAATGTTTATTAATAGTTGTTTTGACATAGCTATAAGTGAAAGTTACAAAGTCAATCTATGCCTCTTCAAACATCTAGGCATTTTGTAAATTAGATGAAGATTTGTGTCCACAATAAATTCAAATATTTATTAATGCTTTAATTTTAAAACAAAGAATGCTAAGTGATTTGGATTTTGGTAACTACATGAAGTTCTCCAAACAGCTGAAATGTAAATGTCACAGTTATCTAGTGGCTTAATTGACCATGTTTATTTTTATTTCAGGAAAGAGGATATTATTTCTTACTTTTTCATTATTTCTTAGAAATACAACTTTCTACTTAGGTAATCCCCTAACAAACTTTTTTGTTTTGGCTGTATAATATTAAATTATTGGATAATTAGGTTTCCTACAGAACACAGGTAAAGAGCCTATAAACAGCATTAAAAGAATATGCCTTCTGAAATAGCAGCTTTTTAACATTTAGTTTCTATTCTAATGGAGCTGCTGTATGTAATCATTATGTATATAGTGTGTTTTCTTGGGGAGTGTTGTTTTTTTTGTTTTTTCTTAAATAGGCTCCTTACCTGAGTAACGTAATGGATTCTTAGCTAAATTTCACTACCATGTTTAGTGGTAATTTCTTAAGAATGTAAAAGTCCTTCATATTAGGTCAGGTGGATCAGCCACCTGCTTGGCTTAACATTGAAAAATCCTCTGCTATTTGCAGCTGTAATGGCCATTCCCAAGTACAGCATGGCATAGGCACATTTCAGGAATTTTTTTGTAGGTGCAGTGTCTTCCATTTGTGTGCACTGAGGTTCATCTGGCACCCTTTTGACCACTCACTCAGTTTTCCATGTCTGGAGCTGCTCATCATCAGAGTGGCACTTGGTCAAGAGAGCTACAAATTGGACAATTTCCCCATTCACAATTTCCTCCAGGTCACTGATGAGTAAAACTGGCTCCAGCAGTGACCCTCAGGGGATGCCACTGATAACATTTCATCCTGAAAAGCCATTTTCTGTTCTCTAATTAGACTTCTGTCTGCAGCAGGCCCTTTTCCCCACTCCCTGGCAAGAACCTTTCATGTGGAACCTTCTCAAATGCTTTCTGAATATCCAAGTGTGCTGTTTCTACTGTATTTCCTTTATCCCTATGCATATTGCCTCTATTAAAGAACTCCAACAAGTGAAGCAGAACTGCCATTTAGAGGGGGAATATTGGCTCTTTTCAATGGCTTTTCTTGGATTCCTAGTGATCTTAATTATAGAACTGTCTATCAGTACACCTCTGTAGTTCCCACATCTTTTTCCATCTAGGCAGAATTCTTAAAAACACTATGCCATGAAACCACTTTACCACTAGGAAAAAAGTCTGAAAGAACTCTAAGCTGTCTTACTTCCTTTTTTTTTTCTTTCAGTCTCAGACTGCCTCAGAATTGCCTAACTTTACTTTCAGTCTGTGTCCTTAGCATGGGGCTTGTGTAGCACTTAAAGGCCGAAAGTTAATTTTATGATCTTGTTATAGAAGTATGAAAGAGGGCTTGATAATGGAAGCTCACGACAGTCACTCAGCAATAATGGCACTCTGGAGAAGTAGAATGTAACATTCAATTTCTTTCTATTTGATTACTTCTGATGGCCATTGCTTGCACCCATGAGCTGTGTTGGCCAGTGTGGTAACAGAATAATGCACTGCTGTTGGTGGAGACGCGACTTCAGCATAAAAATCATTTAATCTCTCTGGACATACCAGCAAATAGGTGGCAATTCTTCCCATTACTGTCTGAAAAGCTGTCTTCTGCTGCGTGGAACATAACTAATCACTTCATTTTCATGTCACTTCCTGCAGATCTGAAGCTTAACATAGCATCCTTTTAGAAGTTTGCTTGTCTGAAAGTGTCTGTGTGCTCGTTAGCTGCTGCTGATGCAGACTGGTGAAGATGTTGCCTTTGACATACATTACTTCATGTGAAGGCATGAAACAAGATTAATCATACCCTGCACCTCAGTGCTGCAGTACCATATTGTCTGCTAGCATTCTTGGAGTCACACTTCAGAAACCAGAGTAATAATAATTAAAGTGTTAATAGGTCAAGAAAATCCATTTTGTTTTGTTTCAGATCTGTGAAACAAACTTATGGAGATAAATGTCTTCTGTTAATCAGATTTCAGAGGTGGATAACTTCATAAAATTACCAGATCTGGGTGAAAATATGGTGTTTCATTGTGTAGTTAGGAGTCACCTTGAAGCTACAAAGCCTGTGAATTTTATTTTTTGTCTACTAGTAGACAAAAAATATCTGACATAATCAACAACACTGTATGTTCTGCAAGTCTACTGAAGTACAAAAAAAAAAAAAAAGGGATGTTTGTAAATTCTATTTTGTGGTTTCATTTTGCATTGTGATTGACTAGAAAGGGGAACACACATGATCTGCTGCCTTGGCCCAGTGGAAATGCTGATTAAATTCCTTCAGTGGGAATGAAAACATTGATTTGGTCTTGCCCCTAGGATTAGTCTTCAGAACAACAATTAACATGAGTCGTTACAACCGAGTTGCTCGATATCTCTCAGATCAAAACATTGGATTGTGGAAAAAACACTTGAGCTACATGGAGAAAGCAAACAATTTGATCAGCTGCAGGATGATTGAAACAGCCAGTAGCTAAAATGTGCAAAGCTGAGCGGCCTTGTGGTCTCCAGAATTCTCCAAACACCAGTCTGTAAAATGAGACACTGAATACTCAAATCCACCTGGAAGTAGAGATTTTTAGTTACTAGTAACGGTCTGATTGGCTAAACCAGATTTAAGGCTCATGTGAATGCAGTGTTATTCCATCTCCTTTGGGCAGTGGTGTTTTTAAATTCATTTTAGAGATCTGCAGTTTTAAAATTTAAAAAAATTAGTGTTCCATACAGAGCTCTTGCACAATCTGGAATTAATTCCAAGTGAAAAATCTTTCTCTGTGTGGGAGGGCTTAGGCTTTGCTTCTATTTAAAAGTGATGTTTTAAGAGATGGCATAAGAAGCCATGGCTGCTGGTAGGGGAAGAGAAAAACCTGTCATGAACTCGAGAGTAGACGAGATGGCAGCCAGAATGTGCTTGGCAAAAAAAAAATAAGAAGAAAAAGAAGAGGAGGCCAATACATTCCAAAACAGGGGTATGTAGGAATGTACCTGCTGTGTCTGTGTAACCTCCAGCTGCACTAGTACACTGCAGTCAGTGCTGCTGGACTGCTCAAACCCAGCCATGGAACAATTAATCAGATAATGAGCTGGGATGTGTGACTGTCCTGCACACAATTGGTGTGCTGTCTGCAAGTAGGGCTGGAGTCAAACTGAACGTACAAAGCCAAACCAGCACTTCAGCTGACTTCAGGTTTCAGCTCTTCCTCAGTGTGTTGTGGTGGGAGGTTACACATATGGTCTGCACACATATCCAAAGGCAGCATCTCCTGGTAAAATGAAAAGTGTCCTTGGGCCTCTGCCTCCTCCTGGAAATGAAGATGCAATTACTACACTTAGAACTTCTCCTGCTTTTTAATATGTGCTGATTATCCACGCAGCTGTCAGCAAAAATTTGGTTTGGTACAAACAGAAAAACAGGAAAACAAACAGAATTTTTGTTTGTCAGCTGTCATTCCAACAGACTGGGACTGGTTGGAACTGAAATGTATTCATATTTAAATTTATTTTTAAAAATATCTTAAAAATTGGGATTGCAAGCACACTTACAGTACAAAGTATATATGTATTTGTATGAAGTGTTCTGCTTATGACTGGCTCCCAGGGGAAGAAAAGTGCTAATGAACAAATTATTATTATTTCATGTAACACTGTATAATACTGGATAAAGTCAAGTACTTCAGGAGCAGGTCTGCATTCATTGTAAATCAGTAACACTCCAAAGTCAAGAGAACAACATCAGACTGTTCCTGCTCAGGAACAAGTCCTCTGTGCTGGTTTGGTGCCAGGATTTTCCTGTCTGTCAGCACTGATCTGAAAAGAATTGGAGTTAGAACTGTTTGGAATCAGAACACATCAGAAATGCTGAGGTTGGCAGGGCCAGCTACTCCAACCTCCTTCCTCCAGCTGGGACATCTCAAGCCAGTGGCCCAGGCCTGTGTTCACTCAGGATTTTAGTGACTCCAAAGATGGATCTCCACAGCCTCAAGTACAACCTGTTGGAGTGTGTGACCATGCACACATTAAACAAAAATCTACCAAAACAAGAAAAAAAAAAAAGACACACCAAAACCACCAACAGCAAAACCACAACACCAAAACTAAACCAAACCAAATCAACCAAAGCAACACAAAACCAAAAATCCAAAATCGCACAGACCTAAAAAGTAAAATCAACCCCATTTTCTTGTGTTCCAATGGAATTCCCCATTTTAAAACTTGTTCCCATTGCCCCTTGTCCTGCTGATGGGCTGACTCCTTTGTGTTCATTCCCTCCCACAAGACACGTGGATCAGATCCCCCTGAGCCTTCCCTTCTTCAGGCTGAGCATTTCCACCTCTCTCTGTGCCCCCTTGTAGGTCAGATGCTCCATTTCTTTAACCACCTTGGCCCTGTGCTGGTCTCACTCTGGTAAATCCTTGTCTTTTTAGGAGTGGTGAGCCCAGCACTGGGCACAGCACCCCGGGTGTGCCTTCCCACTGCTGAGAGGAGGGATCCCCTGCCTTGACCTGCTGGCCCAGTGCTCTGCCCAGTGCAGCCCAGGACGCTGCTGGCTTTTGGTTGTCTTTGCCATCTCAGGGTCAACTTCTCAACCAGGACCCACAGGTCCTTGCCTGCCAGTTCCAAAGGCACATCAACCTTTTTGTGATCATCCTTGTCAACAGGAAAACCAAAGTCTGGCACGATGGTGTTTTTTTATTACGCTCATCTCCTCCTCAGCATCTCTTTTTCAAAGACCTCTTTCTGTAAAGCCCAAGCGTGTTAACTGTCTAGTACCCCTATCTTTGCAGAAAAATAGATCATCCTCTGTTTTTAAGGCAGTGTCATTTCAGTGTTTTTAAAATTCATCCCATTGATTTCCCTTCATTTTAGCCTCTTAAACCTAGGCACTAAGTTGAAGTAGTGCTCTAGGTTAGTTCTTGGTCAGGAGACACAAAAAAGCCAATTACATCTGTCTTGAATGCTTTCTTAATAGATGACTAAATAATGAAAATTGTGGTTTAGAGTTGCCTGTTTCCTCCCACAGATGACAACACAGCCTGAGCAGCTAGTTTGGGGTAGATATGGAATTTGTAGATGGCTGAAGCTGGGTCACGTGAATTTCATTCTTTATGTTTTCTTTGTTTGGTTAGATGTCTCTTTAAACAGTTCAGAACCTTTTCATGTTAAAATAGGAAATATAATGGGATACAAAGAAAAATAAGGGGATATTTTTAAAATCTGGATGTAGAGATTTATGCTTAAAATACACCACAGAACCACAAATATAACATCTCATTTTACTGTACTGCTATACTAATAAAATAATTATTCTATTGCATACACAGAAAGAGAATTTTCTGAATCTTCATTCTGATTTTTTTTCCCACCCTAATAAAAGTGCACAACCTTTAAATTAATTTAATCTTTCTAACGGGGCTTCAAGCCCTGATCCTTAAGGCTGCTTTACATGAATATAAGGTTATATCTACACCAAATGGCTTCCAGGAACAAGATCTAAATGCAGATATCTGAATTTCCAGTTATTAAAAAGTTAAATGGGTTATAGAAGAAGATGGAAACAGCTTAAAGACTATAAGAAGAGCTGTTTCTGGGTAGCCAGATTTAAATTGCTGTCGTTTGCATGCAGTTTGTGTCCAATACGGTGGATATTTAGCATATCATTCCAGCAGTATATTGTAGGATATTCCCATCTTTTTACTTCTTTCTGAAGAGCATGTATCCCACTGTAATGTAGAATTCATACTAGTGCCAAAAATAGTTTTAAACTATTTCAATGAATATGTCTTATAACCATTTCAATGAATACATCTTGTAACAAGCAGTGCTGTCATTTCGAGGAGCAGTTGCTGTTCTTATGGAGGAGGAAAAGAAAAATAACAATGCCAAACCACAGAAGACAGAAAGAACATCTCTAGGCAGCAAAATAAGAATTGCTTCTTGAAAAGCACATGCACTTCTCCTGGCAAATGAACATGCTCATTGTCAAGCCAGCTGGCAGGAATGCTAATTACCCTGTGCTAGGATCCCACTGATTTCTATTGTAGGCTTGCTAGAAAAATGCAGGTTGCCTTTCAGTGTGACTATATTTTGTTGCTGCAGTTTCGCTTGCAAGAGAAGGTTTGGGTCTGGGTGGTTTTTTTTTTTCAAAGTTACTTTTTGGAACATGCAGGTTTTAGAAGGAGCAGGTGTTAACCACGGAGATACGTATGTCATGAGCTGCCTTCAAATTAGCAATAGTTATGGTTGGTTAGCTACTGTATGCTTAAATTATTAATTTTTCTACTACAAATGTTTCTCTGTGACCAAAAAAAAAGTTATTTTAGAGTGAATCTTGGGATAAGAGAGGGTGCACTGCAATATAATGCAATTGCCACATGGGTAAATGGCTTTTTGTGTTGCAAGCTCCATAGGCAAAACAAAGAAACCTACATGCCACTAAAAACACATGAATGCAAATATAAAACCAAGAAACTCTGAAAGAAGTCTGTAGCTATCCTGAAATCAGGCTAAACTTTCTCAGAACACTGTGCCTCATTAATAACTTTTCTAAAACTGCTGGAAAGTTGTTGAGTTTTCTTGTATTGTTCAAAGAAATCTTTCTATCAATACCCGAGGAGAAGTGCATGGATTGTACAGGGCCCAACAGCAGGAAACAAAGATGATTATTTTCAAATGCAGTTTGGTTCCTAGTTTTGTTTTTAAGTGCCTAAGTTATGCTTCAGTTGTTAGTTAGATGAAGCCTTTGCCACAACCATTTGAAATGGCTAGAAATAAGAGGTGATTAATAGACCCACAGCTGCCCAAATCTCCCTCACCCACAGCTGCCCAAGTCCAAATCCACTAAAAAAATGTTTGGTTTGGTAAAAGGAACTCAGAATCATGTATTTTTTTCATGTCACTGCAGCCTAAGGTAAAAGTAGTAACAATCAATTACTGTTATGTGGCAATTAGTGGCCATGGCTTCTGTGCCTGTCATCTCTTAGGTGTATAACAGTTATTTTACAGTGTGAATTGAAAGCTCCTGTGAATTTGCCTTCTATAATGTGAATGTAGTTTAATTCTTGTGAGGAAAGGTTTTTTTAGTGGTGTACCATAATTTCTTTTATTTGGATTTATTTTAGTTGTATTTAAGTGTCTGTGATTTATGTGACATGTCGATGGTTAATGTCAATACTCAAACATAGTAGAAATGTTATTCTTCACAGTGCCAGTTTGAAAGGTAAAAATCATTTTTCACAAAAAGATTAATGTATTTCTATATGAGAGCTCAACAAAGTTTGGGAAACCAAGGGCTTACTGCAATATACTTTATTTTTTCCAAAAATTCAGATTTGCTGCTTGACAATAAAGTACAGTAAAAGTAATGTGTATCAGTGAATGATCAAATGCTGTGACTTAATGAGGTGCTATAAACTCAGAGGAAATATTTTGGGTTTGGTAATTAAATAACTTTGCATTGCAGTCAAGGTTCAGCCAATCATTTTGCTGAGTTCTAAATCTGCCCTGGATTTTGGGTTGTGCCTCCAGCCATCCAGTAGTCCATATGGCAAGGAGAGCTGTGCTTCCTCACAGTTGATACTACATCTTCTTGCTGTAAGTTGTAACTTTTTGGCATCCCACAGATAAAAATAGAGAGTAGGAGAGGAGACAGATACTCTAAAAGGTATTTTAAGAAGAGGGCATTTTTGTCTGTGTTCACAGAATCAGGACAAAAAGTAATAAATGGAATAAGAAAGATTCAAGTTGTACTTAATCAAACACCAGGTGTGGTAGTTAAATGTTCAGTACTGGAGCTTTTGGGAAAAAAAGGATTCAGCAAACATTTCAGGAATGGTGTCATTGTAATGTGGTTGGCATTTCTTTGGATAGAGATGTTTCCAGATGGTTTGATGCTGTGGTTATGTCAGAAAGGGATACAGAAACAGTGTGTCTTCATGCTGAAATTCTTCTTTCCAGGCCAGTTCCATTAATTTTAACATGCCTGGGGATGATGTCAGTAACACTGATGTGATGGAGTTCAACACAAATGCAATCACGTCATGGAGAAATACTAAAAAGAAAAAATACATATTTTTCTGATTACAGCTTTACAGATGTGAGGTTTTAGATGTCCCCTTAGGATAGGAATGACTGTGCTTGGTCTGGTGACAATGCAATAGTTCTGTTTTAGACAGGGATCAGAAGTGAATGAGTGTAAGAAGAGGGACAAGCACCAAGGGATGGTTCTCCCTTTGTATTTTCCCAGCTTCAAGTAGTCTTCAGTGTAAAGATCTTTGTAAATCAGAAGTATCTTCCTTTAATTTTACTCCTATGGGTTGCTTCTTCAACTTTGCTGTGTGTTGCAGTTCCCCAACATTAATCCCTGTGTGTTTTGGTGTGAAGGTTTGCAATCCTATCCATCATACTCTGAGAGCAGAATGGAGAAATTACCAGACTAAAGCAAAGCAAACCAGTCCTGAATAACGACCCTCCATTTCAATCACAGCACTGTATGGACAAAGATATAATCTGCTTTCACTCTCTGAGCTGTCATCTCCACATGCTCCTGTTCTATGCTGGAAGCATAATGTTTTTGCACACTTGCTTAAGGTAGAAAATCCCTCTGAATGTCCATCAGAGGGATGTGAATCCCACCCTGGGAACTGCAGTATGGAAAATTGCTCATAGACAGAGAGTTGAAACCTCTGTGTGAAAGAACAAGAAGAAATAGGCTGAAGCCTAGACTGCATGTGGGTAGTTTATGCATACATCATCATTAATTACTACAATATCAATGGTCATCTGTAATCCCTTTGTTCAGTGGTAAAGTTGGCATTCTCTGAAACCATGAGAGGGTCCACACACAGCTCAGAAAGAATGGAAGCTCTGTCTCCAACCACCTCTCTGCAAAAGCACTGTACATACCACCTATAAAGAAGATTTTAACATTATCATGTAGTGGTTGTGGAAAAGCAAGCCCTGCAAAAACATCACGCTGCATATGGATGGGCACTCAGGTAACAGACTATTAAATGTCTGTCCATATCCATCTAACAAGCTCCTAAAAATCAAACTTGCTGTTATCTGAGAAGAGCTGTCCTTGGCAGAACAAACTGGGCAAGGGTGTCTGTGTGGCAGGAGGAATGAGAAGAAATAGGAGGCTGGAGCCTCGGTTGCATGGTGGGGAGCAACATGAATTACTGCGGTACCAGAGGTCATCCGTAATCCTGTTGTCAGGGCTTGTGTTCAGCACCATTACCAGGCCTTGCTAAGCACAGCCAGAGTAATCTCATTCCAGAAAATGAGGTGCTTGGAGGAAGAAAGGATTGCAGATGTCTAAAGCAGATTTGTTTTCTGCCTGCCTTCAATTTTGCATCTGTTTGTTTTGATGACGTTAGCTAGAGGCAGACCAACAGAGGCAATGAAAGCTATATATTCATGCTGCAGAATCAGGCATGTTTCATCATCAGTAACAAGAAATCTTTTCTTTCTATTTGCAGAGGCATAATCCTCACATTTTCAAGCAGTTTTTAAACCATTTGGAAGTTTTGCTTAATTTGTGGACTGACATAAATGTAAAAGTTCAGATTAAATATGCTCACGTAACATATTTACCCAGCGGTTTCTGCTTATTATCTCTTGCTGTAGTAACTCTTTCTCTTAAAGTGGTTTGACTTTTTGTTATAAAGAACAGGAATCAGACACTTATTTCCCTATTTTAATTTTCTTCTGAGGAGATATCAATGTAAAACACAGTGAGCTAACTGTCGTCTTCATCTACATCCTTTTGCTCAAATATTATTGTTCAGCTGGAGGGATTTGTTGTTGCCAGAGATAAGGGTGGAAGCACAGAACTCATCCTTTGTCTGGGGAGACGTTTGATCCCCATACCCTTGGTCTACAAGTGAAATCTGGACTAAAAATCAATTGGTTTGTGGTGCAAAATGGTATGTAATGTTTCTAGACCTAATTAAGATTGAGATTGTAAAAGAAGCCTTCGAGGCAGGTTTGTACCTCTGCTGTCTTCACATGCTGGGAACTCTCAGGAGAACTGAAAAGATTAATTTTTCCTTTGTTACTGACTTTTCCCATCCGTCCCTGGATCCATTCACATAGCTTTTGATACACCTTTGCTTTCTGTTATCTCTGTGGACACTGAGGTTTTTATGGGCACAGGTTTGTGTTTGGTGAGAAAAAGAGAGGCATTGAATGGGTTCTATTTAGTGCATACCAATAACAGTCACTGTAGGATTAAAATATTACTTTGGGTTAGTATCTTGCTTTTTAATGACACTGAAATAGGAGCTCCAGGTGACAAAATCTTCTTTGTGAATCTGTACCATGAACATCTCAGGCAGCTTTTTAGTTGCTGTTTAATTTTTTTTTACCTTTTTGCATCAGGCATATTGTCATATCCATATGTGTCTGCACTGACTAATAAAAATATCCGTTTTTTAATTTAATCACTAACATTGACCAGTCTGAATTGTACACAGTCACTGTAGTGATGTTATTATTTCCCAAGCTGTCATTATTTCTGTTAAAAGAACTATGGATTTACTAGAAACAGAGGTACAACAATAAAATACAATACTCTTGTACTTGTTCTGCAAAATATTTATCTCAGGGGTTTTTTTTAAAAAAACAAACAATCTGAAAAATCTCTTGTTGCCTGTTTTTATTGTTAGTGGTCAATGGTATATCACAGCTCTTAAAATCCTAAAGAAATAATTGATATCTTAACTTGAAAAAAAATACTGTGTCAAAAATTTAATATTGAATGCAGAAATTAGTTTTTTTCTGATAAAACATTTTTAATGAAACCAGAGATGGTTCATTCAGCTGAGAGTTTGCAGGAAAAGCAAATTTCATGTGAATTTAGGGAGTAATATCCCCATTAAAGCTTTTGTAAGAAGGTAGAGTGACTCTAATCTAATGGAGTTTCTGGAAGTAATGAGCATATGGCTAAGGGAAGTCCACTTGCTGTGGTTATGACTATTCAAAAATGTGTTCAACATTTGATTTTAGCTGCTAAAACAAAGAAAATTGAAAAGGGTT
>VZRZ01005134.1:189146-334943 GCA_013398175.1 Climacteris rufus | reverse complement strand
TTTTTTTTTTTTTTGTAGAAAATAATGTCTGATTAAAATAAATACCTAAAGGAAGAGTAAAAGGGCAGGTTTAACAGTGGAAGGACCTCACTCATGAGGTTTCACCAATGAAACTTCTGCTGAAGTCTTGGTTATTCAATAGATTAAAAGAATATAGCAAAATACTCTGATAGTTTCAGAAATATAATTATAATATTGTTTAGAAGCTATTCTTCAGTCTCATACTTTCTGCACATCTTGTGTTGTTATATCTGAACTGAACACCAAAGTATGAGGTATCTCTAACAGTGGCAGGTTTAACTTTTAGGAGTGGTAAATTTCGTGTTTAACTCAGATTGAAACACTGACAAACATGACAAACCATGACTGGAACTGCAAAGAAAATAAGGAGCTTGTACAATAAAGTACCTATTCCCCAAAGGTAAAGATTTACTTTGGATTTCAGTAATAATCCTCCTAAAGCTAAGGAAGATAAACACTGCTGAGCATATGTGGTCATAGCTGACAAAGTAGAGTTAAGTGCTGGGCTTGGTAATTAAACTTAGACAGGAAATTGCCTTCAAGTTAGAAAGGAAAATTCAGCTTTCCCTTGTAAGGATTTCACACATATTCTAAATAACATTTAATGCATCTCAGAACAAGAGATGCATCAACTGACATGCCTAACATTAACAAACATGGTTCCAACATGCCTCCTTTGTAAGCTCCCCTCAGAAACCTCTCTTCTGTTTTCTCACCTCTCTGTTTTTAAACAATTATCAGTCTCTGACTGCAGCTGTTAAGGGTGGTTAATTTTATGCATGCATCCTGTATGTACGGGTGTGTTGGTGAGTTCCCAACAGACAGACACATCTTCGTGAATTTTCTTATCCATTATGAAACAACAAAGTTTTTTTAATAATTAAATATAAGAAATTTTTGAAAACATACACTTTTCTTGGGAGAGAAGAGTCATCTAGCTCTGGCTTGCAAGCAGAAACAGCAGTTTATACACCAAAATATTTTATTCTACTTCGATGAAAATACTTCAGAAACAGCTAAGATTTGAATAGGTCTTTCAGTTCTTCAGTAATGCTTGATGAAAACACAATGAAGAATGACACTTTTCCAACATACATGGGTTTTCTGAATGCATTATATATTGTGCCTGCCTGTACTGGTGACAAAGAATTTGTTTTCTCCTGGCGCTGCTTGGCGCCTGGCGCAGCACCAGGAGAGAGCCGTGTTCTGTCGCGTTTTGTGCAGTTATTAGTCGAGTGCTGAATGCAAAGCTTTTATTGTGGCTGATAAAGGGAAGTACCATTAGGACTTTAGGTTCTGGCTAAGCTTTGTGGGCTGTTAAAAATCTGTGTGAAATCATTGTGTGGTGTGAGTCAGCCATTAATCTGAGTGGGGCCAGGATTTTGTTTAAGCATAACCTGAAATTTTGGCTTTGCGCTGAAGTAGGAACACTCCCTGAATCCCAACTGCATGGGTGCTTTGGCTTACCTTTTCACAGCACAAGCATGTACTTCTCCATCCAAGTACTTCCTCCATAATCAACTTAAAACTTCAATTTAGTTTATATTTGTCTCCATCATGTGACACACCATACCCAGGGACTGTGCTACCAGTGACTCCCTGCTCTGTCTCCTTGCTGAGAGGAGAAAATTGCACTGGTCACTTTTTCTTCTCAGTACCTTTAAATTAATGAAGAATTAAATTATTTGTGACTTCCTGCCTATGTGGTGTAAGGATTTCATAACAGTGCCCTTTCAGAGTTCATTCTCAGGTACTGCTTGAGGTGAAACATTGCCAGATTTCTGAGAAAACCTGAAATGTAAGTAAACATCTGCCCTGTTGTGTTCAAAATTGCCAAGGTGCAGTTGACCCACAAGGCAGATCTTTTTGGGCAACAGAGTAACACTGGCTGCAGGAGTAATTCCTGTGATTACCTTCTCCTTAGAGTCTGCATCAGAGTTGAGGAAAGAAAAATCTCACATGCTTGGTTGGGAGTGTAGAATAGTAGGTAGATTGCCAGTTGTTGGTATATAATGAATTTTCAAAATTTTCTCAGTTTGGATTGCTCACAATAGCTGAATGCTTTTGTTCCTGTGCCCAAATGAAGTGGCTTCAGAAAACGACATATGCAGAAATACCTTGATTTTTAAAAAGATTACATCTACAAATAATTCTGATGAATAAATTAATAATGAATACCATACATAAAATTATTAACACTGAAACATTTCAGTTAAATACATGCTTTGTGGCTTGCTGATTAAAGGTATAAGAACTTTAAATATTTTTAATGTAACTGAATGATAACTGTGTCTATTTTCTTATTTCTAAAGATTACTGCAATAGCAGTTTGTAGTGCATTGTCTAAATGCTAAACTTTCAGTCATGAACAGCAGTATGAACTTTGCAGTAATTACAGAATTTTACATTTGCTTTTAGCAATTATTTCAATATTTGAATCTGAGGATTTCTTCTTTCATTGTGTCTGTAAACCCCAAACTGTCATCTAGAACTTCATGTAGAACATACTAATATAGAACAAACTCATAGTCTTCATATAGAACAAACTGAAAGAAACTGAAAGTTTAATCCATTTCATTCCGTTTATAATGAGAATAGTTATTTGCAAGCAATATTTTTCTACTTTTAATTTCTACAAAAAGAAGATGCTATAGTCAAGTACTTTAAATTTCTTCTAAACTGTATTTGGCATGACATTTTGGATCTGTTTGTATTCTATTGTCATTACAGACACTTGGGACTCAGAAGAGTTGATCAGTTGCATTTGTTTCTTTTTCCTTTTCCACTGCAGGATGCTCTGGCCCACTAGGCATAGAAGGAGGGATTGTGTCAAACCAACAAATGACAGCATCCTCCACCCACCGAGCTCTTTTTGGGCTGCAGAAATGGTACCCGTACTATGCACGCCTTAATAAGAAGGGTCTTGTGAATGCCTGGACTGCTGCAGAAAATGACAGATGGCCATGGATTCAGGTAACAGATGGAGCTGAGGAGGAAAAAAAATATCCTTGATTCAATTGCCAGTGTCACTTAAGAAACTGATGAAGACAAGCGGTTAATGAACAGCTAGATTCTCATTCACTGTCAGGAACATAGCCGAGGCTAAAAGGGACTATTTAGTTGCAAAACAGTGATAATCTTGACTTTGCAAATGCACAAGTTGTTTTTTTTTTTTTTATTATTTAAAAAAGTGTACATATGCTCCATTGTGGCTGCACACCGTGGAAGCAGATTTCTACAGGCTCCTTTCAGAGGCGCTGCTTTCCACGTACGTTACATTTGGTGGTTAGGTCCCTAGGAGCATAGCACAGCAATATCTCATGGTAGAGATATCTGACACACACAGCCTCTCTAAAGTGCTTGAAGTGTGGTTTTGGCTGTGCCAGAGCCTGCAGGAAGAGCTGGCCCTCTTTGCTGAGCTGCTCTGGACACACAGGTTCTGTAGTACTGGAAGTAACAAGAACTCCTGTAATTAAGGTTGAAACAGCTGTTGGTTCAGCCACATCTGTGGGGCTGAGAACACACATTTTCTCATCCCACCCAAGGATGTTATTGCTAGAATGATTGAAATGGCACTGCCCTCACCGTGTGCTGGAGTTCTCTGTGCCCAAAAAATGACTTTAGTAAAAGTCACAAAGCAGTGAATATGAAGTCCTGTAGCAGCCTTCTAATGAAGGTAATGGCTATCTAGTGATTGCCGTAGCTCTCTGCTTTGATGGTGTTTTCTTTCCATGACATATGAATCGGGCTAAGCTTTGGCAATTTCAGCTGCTAATAAAGGTTAGTGGGCTAGATACTTATGGGAAAACGTTTTGCACTAATCAGCATGGTCAGCATTTGAGGAGGATGCTTCTCCTCCAGTGAACCCACTGCAGGATTTAGCAGAACATGGTATTTGAGCATTTTGTTTGCCAGCACGAAGTTGAACTGTCTAAAATGCCCTCAGGTGTGTCAGACACACTCTTCTCCAAGTTACCTTCATGTACATGGCATAATATTTGTTCATATTCAAGTTTTTGCCGCGACTGCCATTTGTGATTTTCTGAGCAGCTCCCAAATGTCTGTGGGAAAAGCATACAGGATTACCCGTTCATTTTTCTTGTGTGGAGAGCAGGCACAAAGCACTGTTTGATGAAGTTTTCTGAAACTGGTGTGGTGGGAGTGCTGGATATTGTCAGCTCTGGAAAATGAAAACTGGTGTTAGTGTTTGTTATTTATTGCAGAGTGAAAACACAAAGGCCCTTCACTGTGTCGTAAGTCAGTTTTCCTCCATAAAGATCAGAGGGGTTAAGAAGTCTGTAAAATTTATACAATGAAAGGAACTGGAAAGAATAACGCAGAGGGACCTGAGCAGAATTATTTCCATGGGAGTAAAAAGCTAATGTAAATTTAATGGATAATGAAAAAGTCAGCATTACAGTAGCTTTTGGGCTGTGTTAGAGCGTGGGCTTTATTAAATGAGCTGGAAAAAAATTTCAAAATCATTTAGCACTGGCCCCCTAGACATTTCTTTTCTAGGAGATGAACTGGCTGGGGATATCTAATGGTCTGATAGTTCCACGTTTGTGCTTGGCACTGTGGAGGCAGCAGCCAGGCACCTGCCCAGAGCTGTGTCTGCCTTGGGCTTTGCTCCCTGGGAAGCCTTTCCTTCGCTCCTGCCTGGAAGGAACTTTGGGCCAATGGAAAATCTCAGCCCGTGGCACCAGGTCTGAAGAAATTTCTTCTTTTTTTTTTGGAGTTAATGTCTCAATCAAGGTGATTCCAACCCCATACAGGTTATTCTGTAATTTTGACAGCCAGAGTGCCTAAGGACTTTCTAGAAGTTTAAGTGATTAATGTGTTGTAAGCACCTACCATTCCCTTCTTTTTCTTCTCATTTTTCTCACAAAATAAACTTTGGTCTACAATTTTCACAAAACCTGGCCAAATTTTTTTCCCTCTTTTTTCTGTTCAGAGCAAAATTAAAAAGATTTTTTGTAATTTAAGAACAGAAGTCTTGAGATCATTTCTTTGTTTCCTTTTCTGAAGACTTTTCTCCTTAAAACACGTGGGACCAGAAAATCTGAAACTTTTTAGGGAGATGGATGATACTTGCAGGGGAAAAGTGCTTTTTAGTGTTCTGCAAAACCTTTTTTTGATTTGGCAAGGTACACACTCACACTTTATGCACTTCATAGGAGTTCTTTACATCAGAGTCTTGTTCCTCAACCATGAAAAAAGCTCTGAGACAAACAATGCCTGCCCCTCATATGGGTGAACAGCTTCTGTTGAAGGGAGAAGCAGAAATCCTGTATCTTCTTTATGCACAGGTTCTGGAATGGCCAGGGAGACACTTCAAAAATGTCTGTGCAGGGTTACAAAAAGTCAGATTTGGGCTAAATTTCTGGCTGCCTTCCTTTGGTCTTGTGGGAGAAAAGATCTCAAACCACCTGCTTGAGTTTTTACTTTATTGTGTCACCAGCTTCTTCCCAGATACTGCTTTGAGCAGTCTGTACCTGGAACCTTTTTCATACTGCTCTGAGTGACAAAGCGTCTTGTCCAGAAGAAGGTACTGAAAAACGCTGTGAATATTTGGTGGAGATTTATTGGAAAGTTACAAAACCAGAAAATCCATTTTAGGACATGTAAATTAACATTTTAGTGCAGTGAACCTGAAGCAATAGCCTGTTCCCCTCTTGTAATGTCTAATGCTAGATAAATTCTAAAGGAAGCTGTGTATAATGGGTAAAGTCCCTCAAAGTATGATTGTGTACAGACCTGCAGCTATTTTTGCCTTGTTCCATCATTATCAATTTTCTTTGTCATTTAATTTCTTTATTTATATGCATCCGGGCAAATGAAAGGTTTGAGTGCTCTGCTTATAACTCACTTGTAATGAGTGCAGAAGTTTTTGCCTCTAATCTTTCAGGTGTCTGATACACATGAACTAATTAGTATGCAATTTCATTTTCCCGCATTCTCCCAATGAACTGAAAATTGAAATTGCCATTTTAAATTTACACTCTCAGCGTGTAATTAGTAATGGCACTACAATGCTTGTAATTGGCTTGTGATTTAAAGGGTCAGTGACCGTGTTTTTGGAAGCAAATTAAAGTCAAAGTCATATCTGCCTTTTAAAGTTCTCCTAACCTCTGTTTCTCCTCACAGGTTGGCTGTGATAAAATAGCACCTGTGTACTGCTTGCCACTTTATTAGTGATATTAACTTTTATCATTTGCAAATACAATGAGAAAAAAATTCCATACATCTATTTTTCGTTAATTGGTCCTGAAATATAACCAAAATGGTCACTTTGCCTATTCAATAATGAGTCTTTTTTGTTGACTCTTTTTTTTTAAAAAAAACAGCAGTTTCTCTTTGCTCTTTTGTCTTTTTGCATTTATGGCTTTAAAATATAATGGTTTGTTTTATTCTGATTTCACTTCATCACTGCTCATTCTTTGCATGCATCTGTATTTTTCTATTCTTTTAAAATTGTTTTAAGGTAGATATGGCCATGGGCAACACTGTTATCCCTCTACCATATCCAAAATTCTAATGGCAGCTACTCTCTAACACAGAGTGCTGGCAGGACCTGGTGAATGTTACTGCTCTCTATTGATTTATAACCTAGGAATCCATGGCTATGCCCTTACACTTCTTCTTCTCTCACAGT
This sequence comes from Climacteris rufus, assembly GCA_013398175.1. NCBI lineage: Eukaryota > Metazoa > Chordata > Aves > Passeriformes > Climacteridae > Climacteris > Climacteris rufus. The sequence continues at coordinate 328,267 of VZRZ01005134.1, read as the reverse complement.
TTCGTCACTCCCAGGTTCATCTCCCAGTTTTAATCACCCTAGTATTTCTTAATTTGTTTTTCCCCTATTCATGATTGGTTTCCCTTTTACTTCCTTAAGATTTTTTTTTTTTTTGGTAGAATCATAAAATAGTTTGGGTTGGAAAGGACCTCAAAAACCATCCAGTTCCGATCCCCTGCCATGAGCAGGGAGTTTGCCCAGTTTGCAGAGAACTTACCCAGGAACAGTAAGACAATGCCACCTATGCCATGGATCCTGGAGTGGAGAAGGAGCTCCCAGCAGATCTCCAGTGACTCCCACTGCACTGCAGGGCGTGCTGGGCTGGGCTGGGTGGCCCAATTCTCAACCTCAGAAATGCATCATAGACTCACAGAATCCCAAAATCACTGAGGTTGGAAAAGCCCTCCCAGCCCATGGAGTCCAAGCTGTGCCCATCCCCACTTTGGCCCCAGCCCAGAGTGTTGCCCTGAGTTCTGCAGTTCTGGATATTATCATTCTTTTGTAACTGGTTCTCAGACATTCTTTGTAAACATAGCCATGTTATTGTAACAGTATCTTTTTATTTACATTCCTTTCTCCTGGGCACAGAAGTTTGATGGACATTTCCTTTGACCACTGTGATTGAGGGGAGGCCCTTTGTCTCCTCCAATACACAGTGATTTATAAGGCACATATAGAATAAAGACAGGCAAGGCCCGTGGCACTTGTTCCTTGATCCCAACAGGTGTCTGTCTCCTTCTTTCGTGTCATTACTGCGACACCCAGAGCTCTCAGTGCCACATCCAGGCCTTCCCTGGGCACCTCCAGGGATGGGCACTCCAAACCTCCCTGGGCAGCCCCTGCCAAGGCCTGAGCTCCCTTTCCATGGGGAAATTCCTGCTGCTGTCCAAGCTGAGCCTCCCCTGGCCCAGCCTGAGGCCGTTCCCTCTGCTCCTGTCCCTGTTCCCTGGGATAAGATCCCAAATCCCCCCTGGCTGCCCCTCCTGGCAGGAGCTGTGCAGAGCCAGCAGGGCCCCCTGAGCCTCCTTTGCTCCAGATAGATGTGACTGTGAAAAGGATCCCTGCCAATCTTGGGGCTTTTGATTTTGGTTTTAGTTTTCATTTTAAGTATTTTGTGGTCTTTTGGACATAGAAATTGTTTTTACAAGATACTAACCCACAGTCACCAAGAGTAGTTTTGATCATACCTTTCATCTGGGGAATATTAAGAAAATGCACTAATTACTGCATATCAGGCCACTGCGTGGGAGATGTGTTTGAACACCTGACCTGTTGCTGGAGACTGCTTTATATGAATGCAAGTTATTGAATAGAATAATAAAAAACTTATTTTCTTATCCCTCATTAAAATAGCATAAACTTTTTCTACAGAGAAATTGATACGGTTACTTACCAGTTGGATTTTTTTTAAATAAAATATTCAAATATTTGTTTTATGATTGTGAGAAATAAGAGGATTGGAGAATTCATTTACAAAACAGCTGGATTGCTCAGTTTGGTTGCAGAATGGAAAAATGGGAAGTACAATTGGTTCAGGTTGAGTAGTTAGCTTTTTTTCCTCTAGTTTTTATTGCATACAAGATGACCCCAATTATTTAGTTAAGGGTTTTTTCCTTTTCAAAGTATTCATCCCTTTCCATCTGTATTTCATGTACTTTTTGGGGGTCAGTTCTTGAAAGTCAAATGTAATTTCAAAATGGAAAAGCTAGAAGTCTTACTTAGAATATATGAGAAGAGAACTATAATCCTAATATTTTTGAATCTATTCCCTAAGTGGCTTTTCTGAAATTACATGCTAAAGTTCAGATGAAACACTGTAATCTGAAATACAGCAGTTTGATGGAAAAGGTGCCCAGCTTCTAACTGGCAATAAGTATTCCACTCCAAAATAAAATACATTTTGGCTATCTACTTTTACCTTCTCTGTGTGTCTGTTGTAAATAACACTTTTGGCTTTTTTAATAACTGCACAATTTTAAGAAATTTCTTCACTGTATTTCTTGCAACTGTGAGTAAGTAGTCTTCCTGCAGAGATTGTTAATAAAAAAAGATGACCTGTGATGGAAAGGGATGTACCCCAGTAGAATTAGGGCAAAATATTTCCCCAATGCCTGTCTAATTTAGAATTAATTTACTCAAATTTATGGGGGGTTTGGTGATTATTGAGAATGCTTTAAAAAAAAAAAATCTACATATATTGGATTATTGCCAGTAGGTAGAATTTATATTTTGATGGAGACTTAATTTGGTTTTTACACGAGCGTCTCCACACCACTTTTGGTTTCAATCCCACCTCTGGTACTCAGCTTCACATTTCTGGGACTTGCAGTCCCATGGCATAATTAAATCTGTGACTATGAATCTCATAAACCTAATCACAACTACTGTGACACACAAGAAAAGTACTTGTAATAAAAACCTAAGTTCCATCATTCTTATCCCCAAGCAGAAAACCTTAAAGTATTGTGTTGGGGGTTTTTTCCTCCAAAAAAATGCAAGGGGGAAAAAAAATTAACAGCTTCTTCATCAAGAGCTTCCAAACAGCAAGTGTACACCAGGTGATAGCTATTTGCTAATGAAATTATAAAACCCAAAATACACAGAGGCCTTGCAGAACATTCACTCAAACATCTGTTGGTGAGAGCTCTAAGCAAACTACCATCTGTGAAACCATTCATTTTGTCAAAGTTCATTTCCTCATTCACGAGCGCTGTTGTATGGGCTTCCAAAAATACCTGTCACTGCAGCTTAAATGTTTAATACTACTTAATGTAGCTCTCATCTCACTATAACGTGGCCAAGTGAACTTTATCAAATACAATCTCATTGTGTAGGGTGACATGCACCATACAGGAAGACTTAACCTGCTAAGTTAAACGCTAAGAAACTGTTAAAGCTCTGCTTTTTTTCATCAATACTTCAAAATTTGACTTAATATCATAGAAGGGTTTCCTTGGAGGATAGTGATGAGTGGCAGTAAAAGTTGTTGGCAGTGGAGAACAGAAGCTAATAATGAAAGTACAGTTGAATTAAAACAATGCCACACAGGACCTTTGATCTGCAGGAATTAGAAGAGATTTTCTGCTAGCCAAAGCCTGCCATAAATTCACTGACTTCAGTGAACTCAATACCAATGTCTGCTCTCTGCAGACCTCCCTCAGCATCTATATGTTTTCTTACAGGCCAAAAATATAATTTATGTACTCAGAGCAGGGAACAAAACAAAGGGGCTGGGAGCCTATTTCTTAGTGTAATCATCCATATACTCCCTTGTGTCCCATATCTTGGTATCTATTTCATATCATATCTCCTACTTTCATTCCTCACACACACAGACGCCCACGCACAGACATATTCAAACAACTTTTGATTGAGGTTCTGGATGCACAAAAGCAGTCAGTTCAGAGTTAGCATCCCCATGGCAACTAAAACTTGATGCTGTTATGAACACCATCCATAACGTGTTCTGTCAGCCTGCGTGCCAGCTTTCCTTAATTACTCCATTTAATGTGGCTGAAGGACTGAACCAACAGGACCTTTAAACACATTATTCCCTGCATCTGCAGCACCATGCATTTCAACTATTTTTTTTTTTTAATTCACATCTGCCAGCCTGATATTAAAAGCAAGCAAACCACAAAGTGGTGACACACCATAATGAGCAGATGTGTGCTCCCAGTTTATTGAATCAGTAAGAAGCAAGGAAGAGGTGCCCCAGCACTGGTGTGGTGCTTGGTAATGGAATGTAGTCCGGGCATCGCAGTCCCCTTGTGGGGAGGACAGCATCCAAGTCTGTGAGATGATACCATGCTGATGTGTGACAGGCAAATGAGTCATTTTTACCTTCTAACTCACTTTCAAAACTGGCAAAGCAAAGGATCCTCACTCTTAGTTACTCTCCTGCTAGACCCGACTTCTAGAAAAGTGTTGTTTCCTGTTATTTCAATACAGCTGAGCTGAGTAGAGAGGCATAACCCGCTCCTGACCTGCTGGCAGTCCTCTTCTTGGTGCCTGCCAGGATCCCATTGGCCTTCCTTGCCCCCAAAGCACTCTGCTGGTCAGGGACAGCTGGCTGCCCACCAGGACACCCAGGCTTTTCTCTGCACAGTTGTTCCAGCAGGTCAGCCCAGCCTTTGCTGGTGTCTGGGGCTGTTCCTGCCATTCGTGCATTTCCCTTGGTGAGTTTCAGACAGTTCTGTGCATCTCTCCAAGCTGTGAAGGTCCTTGTGAAGGGCTGCACAGCCCTTGGGGGGATTGGCCTCTCCTCCCTGGTGTGGTCCTTGGACTGCTGGGGGGGCACTGACCCCCTAAAGCGCTGTAGCCGGAATGCTCTCAAGGTCGCGACAGCGCTTTTATGTGAGCGTGATCCCTGCTGGGCTGAGTTGTATAACTCTCCCAAAGGACAGAGTCCCAGCTACTGCAGATAACCTGTTTCTGCTGGCTCCTCTAGGATGAGAGTTCCCCAGGCATGGTGTGGTAGCGCAGAGGAGAATAAAAGGCTACACAGAGGGCTCTTCCCTGGGATAACAGCCGTTTATTGTCAGTCCAGTGTTGCGTTCTGAGGGTCCAGAGTTATCCAGGTGGCTGAGTAACCCAGAAGAGAGAGCCAGGAAGAAGCCCTGCAAGGCTCTTTTAAAGGGAGATGGGATGAGGAAACACCCAGTGGGGAATGGCATAGTTCAAAGTGACCAGTGGGGAAGAGCTTTGCAGGACATAGCCATTTATGGGATCTGAGATACAGGCACAGGTAACACAAGAGAAATATGGGATTTCACCACAGCTCAGGCAGAGGGTTCAGATATTGGAAGAAGAAGGCTGAGGGCTTTGCCTGGGCTTTCTTCCCACCAAAACCTGAAGCTCAAAAGCAGCAGCTTCTGCCAAGCGTGCTGCTACAACCCCCCATCCAATCACTGGTGATATATCAAACCATACTTGGCCCAGTACTGACCCTGGGGGGACACCACGGGTGTCAAGTGTCCAAGGGGACCCTGTGCCACTGACCACAGCCCTCTGGGAGCTGCTGTTCAGCCTGTCCTCAGCCCAGCTCCCAGTCCAGGTTCATCCCCATACCTCAGGGTCGATGGCCCCAGAGCAGTTTAGGATGTTGGAATTACAGGAAGCCAACAGCACCATGGCACTCCCGCAGAAAACAAGGGCTGAGGTAAACTCATGCTCCTTGACCTCCCCTGGAAAGGATGGCTTGTATTTGTCATCTCCAAAGCGCTCCAATTTGAGACAAACACCAAATCCATGGACTGAAAATAGGATTGTTTTTTACTCTTGCACTCTTAGAACCTCCTCCTTCCATGAGTGGTTAAGATAAAAATACATTGATCAAGCCTTGAGTCTTTCAATTAGACTTTTCAAAGGTTTTCTATCACAAAACCAAGCAATGTTTAATGTTTTTAATCTAATCTGTTGCCTGCCAATTTTTGTAGAAGGAAAAAGTATTTTGAGGAAAAACATACAGATAAATAAGGGTAGTCTCACTGAACGTTAACTTTTAGTGTTTTCATATCAACTTTCTTTTACTATCGATTCCTAATTTCAAAAGATAATTAAAGGATTTTATGAGAATGTTTGTTGTGATTCTACAAATAGCCAATTTCTTAGGGTTCAGGAGATACTAACCATTTGAGCCAATATTTTGTGTTCTTTAACAGCATCTGTGGGCTGAGAAACCATTTGAGTGGCATAGTGTTGTCATAAGTCACAAAGCCATCTGTCTGTCCCGTGTGCTTCACTAGCTCTTCACTCCACTTGTGTCCATCTCAAACCTTGGCCTCTCTCCCCACACAACCAGTCCCTCAGCAACCAACAGATTATCCTCAAGGATGGCAATATGTGGGAAGGAGCATTTTCACACACTCCTGTTTTCCCACTTGTCTTTCATCCACAAATTTTGCCATGTTGTGAGCACAGTTTAACAGTTTCCCTAATTGTGTGTGGCATTCCCATCTCAGCCAGAAGTACTGATTGCATCTGGAACTTCAGTGTGCTTCTCACCCTCTATAAACTGACAACTAAAAAAATTCAGCAGTGATTAGACAAGGCATTTGCAGATAGATGGGACAAGGAGAAGGGTGGTGTGGTCATGCAAAATAGGGAACATAAAGCCAGGCTTATAGGAAAGGGCAGTTTTAAACAGGTAAACATTAGAATGACCTTGACCATGAAAAGAGGGAATAAATATACATATTTTAATACAGGTTGTGCACTGTTAGATAGCACTACTATTAGTTGCTAAGTTTATTCTGGTGGAGGAATTAAGTAGCTTTAGTTTCCCATTGTGTTAAAACAAGCTGGGAACGTGCAATGGGATCTCACAGGGCCAGGGAAGGCTGATCTGCACGTCCTCAGATTTTTTATAGTTAATATTCTTTTAATCAATACACTGGATATCTTTTCCAACCTCAATGACTCTGTAATTCCATGATTTCTTGATCTAAGAAGATACATAAGACTTAGACAAAGCCCACTGAAGTCAGAATGGGAATTTTTCCCAACTGTCCTTTGGGGACTTGAGAGAAGGTTATATTTGTCTTCAGAGCTTTTACCAGAGTCTGTCTGCCAAAGTGCCACAAAAACATATGGAGAGTGTATAAAAGAAAGTACTGCTGAATATTTGTAATTATTTCACAACCAAAAATTTCCTTGAGTGTATTTTCATAGTGATTTTAATATTGCACCTTTTTGAATTCACTTCTTTTCCCTAAGGAAGATGGCTTTCCTGTAGAATGAAAAGTACATGTTTGTGACCTGAGTCTGACACCCTATCTTCTAAATTTATGAGCTGTTGATCAAAGCTATTTGGCAAGGGGAAATACATACAGATATTTTCACTGACATTTTTATTTACATATTCTTCTACTGATTCCTCAGGAAGTCTTCTAGACATTGTGGGGAAGTTCTTTCTGAGAGAAATTAGCATTCCAAAGACAGGAAGAGTATTCACAACTTCAAAGTATATGAAGAAACTAACAATAGCAACAAATGACCTTGGTGTTTCTTAGGTGACCTTCAATTTTGGATAGTTAATACTCATTTGATCAATACTTTGCAAATAAGATGATATTTTGCAGGGCTACAAACCTCTGAACAACGTGAGATTGATTATGGGCCCCTTCTTGAGATGACAGTCTAAACATGCCAGTGTTTGAATAATTCATTTAATCCAGTTAATGGCATTCATAACAACTACCTTTGGGACTAAAATAATGACTTAATAATAAGAAGGAACAGACTAAGCAAGTTTTCAGTCTGTCTAATTATGTAAACTCTCTGAGGCATAAATTGAAAGTTCTCAACAAAAGCCAAATGAAGTAGGTGCTTTTTGATAATTCTCATAACATATGTTCCTCCACATTAGCATTACATGGGCCAAACAATCCTTGTATTTATGTTTTCCATACAACCAGGGTTTAACCTATATTCTGATCTCTTCACAGAGAGGCAAATTAAATTAGTGGGCCAATTTACATCTGTGATTGTGCTTGCCTCATTTGAAGCATGTACATGAATAAGTCTTATTGAAGATGGCAGAGGTGAGGAGTTGGTCTCGGAGGGCTGGATGAGGCTGAGATGCAGATGAGAACAGGGAGGTCCTGAGAGGTGTTTCTTGTTACCCTGAGGTGTGGTCGAGGGGAAACAACAGTGTTGGGAGGATGAGTCTGCAGAGGAATTAATAGCAAAGTTATGAAGAGGCTCTGCTGGACCTGTGTCCACGTGAGTGGTACAAAATGGGTGAGGATCAGAAATAACTTGAGTATTTAACTGGTCTGCCCTCCGTCTACAACCCCACAGTCATGCAGGGAATTATTATTTGCAAAGTGACTTGTAGCAAATTATAGGACAACAATTTACACTATAACGTGAGTATTTTAAGATAAAACCTGTTGTTTTTCTGCGTGAGGCAGGCCTCCTTCCAGCAGCAGCTGCGGTGCTGCCACAGATAAATCCCCGCGTTGCCTCACTGGGTGCTGCTTAAAGCACACATCACTGCCACTGTGCTGCCTGCATTAATACCCTCAGCTAAATCCAGAGCAGCTCTGCTGACAGTGCTGATTAGGGGAGTATCAAAAAGCCACAGACAGGCAAGATAGATGAGCACCTTGTGTGCAGGTGCCAGCGGGGCTTTGCAGCGGGGAAGTTAATAGTGACTGACCTGCTGCGACCTTCCTGCTCCTCATCACCAGTGCAGCTCTGCAGCTCCTCGCTCCTGCTGTGGCATCAGGGTGAAACAGCACTCCGTGTCCTGCTCAGGGCCTCCAGAGCTTGGAGATTGAAAAGGGAAGCACAGGAGGGAGCTTTCGGACTCACTGAATTTCCCGGTATCGAGGGAATTGTGTCAGGTCATTCCTTTGCTGGGTTTATTAAAAACATTTCCATTGGCAGTAGTCCCTATTTTTCATCGCAAAATGTTTCTCTGGATGCTTTCTATCTACCTTTGTCAGAATTATGACTTAGAAAGAAAAGAAGAGAGACAAAAAAATTAAATTTCAATCCTTCAAAAACTGATGAGATCAGCAGGGAAGGGTTGCTGTAATAAATCTTTTAATGCCGGTATAACCTTGATCTCTTATTCAGCCCCATTTTTTATATGAGTAATGGTGAGTAGCAGTAAAAATGTATTTATTTTGTGCTAGAAAAGATGCAGAATTATTTACGACAACGCTATTCTATCTCATAACTGAAACAGGTAAACACCTTAGTTCTCCATAAAATGCATTTCTGTTCAGGAATATAAAACTGCATTTAAGGTCTCAAAGAGCCAAGGTCTCATGTAGGCTTTAATTTGAGCATTTCTGGAAAGCTTGCTCTTAAGGAATACTTCAGGCAAAGCTGTTCTGTATGAAATGTTAGTGGTGTTATTGCTAACACTGAGATAACAGATGAGGGAACGTGGTTATGGATTCTGTCCAGGAGCATCACATAGGGTGCCTTCCTAAAGCCTCTCTGATTTCTCATCCCTCTTCTTCTCCCCTGCATGGAATAACATAGGTAAGATGAATGCAGCTGGGTGTTTTTTTCAATCTTTTTTGTCAAGTTTGCTTCTGCAAACTGAATATACTAATACTTGATCACAAATTGTAAGAGGAAGATGAACACCTTCCACTGGTGCTGTCCCTAATCCCTGCTGTTCTGTTCCATTCACGTTAGGATTCTGAATTCATTTTTTTGTCCTATGGTTCCAGGGTTTGTAAAGCACGCAGAGAAATTACCTATGGTCTCTGTGTGGAGCCCTTTGGACTGATTACAGAAAGAAAATTCCTACATTAACTCACAGCTACCAGTAGAGCTGCACACACACCATGCAGATTTGCAGGACTGGTTGTGAATTTTCTTTGAAAATGGTGCTCTGTACAATCAACAGGAGCTCATAAAATTACCTCGTTCATATTGTCACTTTCTCTTGGGGAAATAGTACTTTTTGTTTGTTTTGTTTCCTTTCCAATACGGATTTTTTTCAGGTTCCAGTAAAATCTAGATTGGCTATGTCCTCATCAGTGTAGACAACTGAATTATTTAGCGTCCCCAAACAGATTTGAGTGAGTCACTGCAGTCAAAAGCATTAGTGAAAATTGTTTAATAGGTAATTACTCCAACAGGATCAGTAAACACAGCACGCTGGTTACTTCTTCCCCTCCTGTGGAGAAAGGCCATGACTCTGCAACCAGCTGTGATCATCAGAGTGGTCTGTCTAATCATGGAGCTGGGAGGACTGTAGTGTTTGAATGGAGCAATGTTAGAAGACATTTCAGGGGCTGCTTGAATTAATGGGAGTTGATTCTGTTGCCCAGCTCTTGGGCATACACTGCACTAGAGGCTATATGCCTTAAGTGATTTTATTTGATTTGTTTTGGCTACACAGATGCATTGAGCCTGAAACTGTGTACCCAGCAGGGGCCCTGAGGTGTTGTGTCTTGTCCTTGTCCCTTAGCTCACATGCCTTGGGCTGACTCCATGCCTGTGCTCTCCTTGAGCTTTTCTCAATACCAGTGCAGTGACTGCACCATCTGCCCTGTGTGATGTTATGGTGCAGTTCTTGTAGAGTCAGACTTAAATAAATTGATACCAGATTATTTGCTTTATTTTGCATGCAGTTTTACCTGAGTAATTCAGTGTTCACCATTCATTCTAGTCCCAAAAGTCTTTCTGATTGACATGCAAAGCCCATTTGAGCAGATTCCGTAACCTGCAGGTGTGAAACAGCACCTTAGCCAAGGTCTTATCCATAAAGTTCTTCATGCCAGGAAGGGTGTAGGGCACTGGGTGTCCTTGGATTGCACCAAATCCCTGTCATATGCTGGGTGAGTTAAGTCCCATGGAAGCTGCTGGATGCAGGAAACTCCTCTGAGCTGGTGCTGAATGTGGGTCCTTGAGCAGAGGTTGAAGTCTGAATACATTGCTCTCAAATTAAATTTAAATAGGGATGGTAAAACTGATCAGTCTTTCTTTTTTCTTTTTTCTTCCTTTCCTTCCTTTCCTTCCTTTCCTTCTTTTCCTTCCTTTCCTTCCTTTCCTTCCTTCCTTTCCTTCCCTTCCTTCCTTCCTTCCTGCCTGCCTGCCTGCCTTCTTTCCTTCCTTCCTTCCTTCCTTCCTGCCTGCCTTCCTCCCTCCCTCGCTCCCTGTTTTCCTCCCTCCCTCCCTTCCCTTTTCCTCAAAAGTCTATGCAAGCATCTTCTTACAAGGTGTTTACCACACCTTACTACTTGAATTACTTGGGTAAATCCTTCAAAATACTATTAATCTTCTATCATCCTGGATTCTTTCCAGTTCATCTAGGTAATGATAAGGGATCCTCAATAAGTGAATAAGCCATTACCTTTTCTTGAAAGATATGTTACTCTCTGGTTCTCATACTAGTGATTTTCACCTCTTTTTTTTCTTTCAAAACATGATCATCCATGCAATTAAAACATATAACTTTCTGTCCTAGATCTGAATTCACAAAGCAGAGCTTCCTAAGCTGTTTTTCCTCACAATTGCCACAGGAAAACATTTTTGAAAAACTTCCTCAGTGCTATAAAAAGTCGTTTGCATTTCTTCACAATTTCCTACTGAAGTATATTAAGTAAGAAAGATTTCAGCACCTGCTTCATTATAGTCATTGCTACAGCTGTAATATTTTCAAGGTCTCAACTGAAATTGAATTAAATAAATAAATTGAATTAAGTAAATGAATTGAAATATCAAAAGCACATAGAAGAATGCAAAGACTTAAAGGGAAACTTAATTCCTGGTGTATCCATATGCACAGAAAAGCGCTATCAAGCGTTAGCCCAGGGAGGGATTTCTGTAGAAACAAATCATAGGATGTGAAAGCATTTTTTTTTCCCCCACTTCACTAGGATTTTCCTGTAAATATAGATGGAATATGTAAACCTAATTGCAAAACAAGGCACCATGGATTTATTTCTTCTGTTGCATCAATTTCACTACTGCTTAAGGATAAAGCTCAGTTTGTGACTTGGAGATTGGTTACTGATCCAGAAATCCTCTACAAGGAAAGATTCTGCAAATAGGAATAGGACATCCAGTGGTTAAAGCCATGGTCTCATTAGAAAGGATTCTTAGCGAGTAAGCAGGGGAAAAGAAGTCCCCATAACTTATCATTAAAAAAAAAAAAAACCAAACCAAGATTATTATCTGGGGGGAAAAAATTGGGAATTAAGCTGAAAAAAATATTAGTTAAATGCATCAGTGGATCAAAGAAAATTTATTTGATGTTGCATTATACCTTCCTTTTCCCGTGCAGTGAAATGTGAAGATGCTACCAGTCAGCAAATAATCAATGTCTGGTTTCTATTTCAGTGTGCTTTCTAATTTGGTTTTGTAGATGATATTCACTTAATTATTAGCAATTTTGTAAATACATGGAAAATTGGTTTACTTGCCTGTTAATTAATATTCTGAAATTCCATAACAGAGAAAGAAACATGCAGAAGAGACTTACAGAAACCTTTATCTGGATACTATTCCATGTTTGCTACATTTTTTAATGTAGTTATGGGATTGATAGTAGTCTCTGGAGCTGTCCGCCTACAAATATAAGATATTTGTATTGTTTTGCTTTCCCCTCTGGGAGAGTGGGAATTGGGGAAACCAAGTTTTGTAGGACTGTAAAAAGGCATGAATCTCTTCTAATTTATACCTGTCTAAATTCCTGGTGTGAGTCCATTCCCCCCACTGGAACTGCAAATGTTCCTGAGCTTTCCTGGTATATGTGGGAAAGATCCTGTAAAAAAATCTGGTATTTTATAGGAGGCTTCTCCTTTCTGAATGGATGTACACCTCAAAAACACACATTTTTAATCTGAAGGTTTGTATGAATGTTTTTAGTTTCATACAGGAAGAACTATGGTAAAACTACACCAAAAGCCAACTATTTCAGAAAAGTAGCAGAAAAATAGCTAGACTCACTCAAAACAAACTCAAACCTATAAAGTTCTCTCTTTCTCCAGTTTCCTGTTGTGCACACAGAGAGATCTTGAAACACTGAAGTCTAATGATTTTAAAATACTGAAGTCTGATCATCCTGCATAGAGGTTACCTACATAGAGGTTCCCCCTTATATTGCCAAGGGGGAGAAAGTCTTCAGACTACACTGTAAAGAAAAAAGCAATTGAGGTGTTTGGACAGCAGATCTGCCTCTGAGTCCTCACATACCTGTTCTGGGGCTGCTGTTCCAAGCAGTGGGGATTGCACTGGGTCACCTCCAGCGACTGGGGAGCAGAGATAAGACTTACCTGGAGGATCCAAGTGCTAATGTAGTGTAATGCATTATTTACCCTGTCCCAGCTATTTGTTCCCTAGTATTTCCATTCTTCTCCTTTTATTGCACATCTGCCTGCACCTTCACACGACTCTCACAGTGTGACAGCTCTTTGTTAAGCCTTATTTGGTGCAAAAGTTACAGATTTCAGCTGGGAGGGTGGGAGTGCAGCTGCCACAGACTGCGTAGGGATTGACTTTGTCGCAGGGACGAGCCTGGCAGTCCCAGCACTGCTGGGTTTGAGTAGCACGTTCTGAATTGTCAGAGAATATAGTTGGCTTTCCCATGTCACAGATGAATGAAGGAGGCAGAATTAAGGTTGTTGGGATAATACTGAGTTTGTTCACTCTGAACATCTTCATTTTGTACTTCAAGGAGTTGCGTTCAGCTCAGACAAGTACACAGGAAATGTTCATATCCATGATTGATATTTTGCTGTTGACTGTTTTAGGATTAGCATTTCAGCCTTGATCTCTAGATACATAAATTTTCAGTGAAAATCAAGAAAAAGTTATTTCTTTGCTTTCAGAACTTGCCTGTATTTTTAATTTCACAAAGAAGTTTTACTTGCCGTAAACTTAGGATCTTTTGTATGATGTTGCAAACTGGCTTCTGACAGAAGAGAAGATTAGCCTTTGGTAAATTATCACCCTGTTTCATTTCCCTTTCAGGCAGGAAATATGTAGGAGTAAACCTATATGCCAGAACTAAGCAATATCACAGTAATGCACCGCTAACATTTTGTATATCCATAATATATGTATATAGCTGTGTACATATACACATGAAATAACCACAGTCCTGGATTTTGGTTCAATTTTTTCCATTCATTATGTGCATTTTCACATGAGATTAATGAAAGATAAAAGGAATTAATGCAAGTGTAAAAGTAGTAATTTAGGTGCAACAGCTAAGCCTTTTCCTGTCATTTAAGAAAGAAAAATGAAAAGGAATCAAGGATCAGAATTGTGTCCCTCAGATTAACAGTGTGCTGTTGTTTCAGATAAACCTGCAGAAGAAGATGAGAGTTACTGGAGTTATTACTCAAGGTGCCAAGAGGATTGGAAGTCCAGAATATGTAAAATCTTATAAAATTGCGTACAGCAATGATGGGAAGTCATGGTCAATGTACAAAGTTAAAGGCACAAGGGAAGATATGGTAAGATCAAGTCATCTGTATCTGAATACATCTTATGTTTTAGCTGCCTTCAGAAGTATGAGTTGTCTGTGGTAGATAAGCCTAATTGCCTGGCAGTATGATACAGGTTTCATTGCTATTATTTTTCTCTGAAAAAAAATAAAACCAACAAATTTGCATTCTCTGTCTGCTAAGAATTTCTTATACTTTAATTGATGGTTGCATAAATACTATTTCCCCAAGCTAGAATAATCCTGTTTATTACACTTAACTGATTTTCATATTAATTAGTTTACCAGTAATTACTCATTACTCTGTTTTCAATTTAGTTTTATTACATTGGCAGATTAGTGTTAACCCTTGAAAACACAGAGCCCATTCATCAATGCTAATCTCTGTGCTGCACAAACACTATCATCCAGTGGGGTGTATGTGTTTACAGTTTACAGCTACCACTTATTTTTGATGGAGTTGAGGATACAAAGCAGCAAAAAACCCTTTACTGTGTAATTTTGCACAGAACCAAGGCACTGTGCAACATTAGGCATTGCTTCTCTATTAGGAAATTAAAATGCTGTGTGAGGAGGTGTATAATGAGGGGGGAAAGCACAGTACAAGAATATCTGGTTAGGGTGAGGAGTGAATAGAAGAATGCTGATAGGTTTAATTCGTGCCCCCCTGTGATCAATGGGAGAGTTACAGTGCACTTCAGGGGGAGCTGGATCTGGTTGTTGAACTGGAGGGAAAAAATAAATGTCAATCAGCATAAGTAATTGCGGGCTAAATTGAATTAGGACTGTTTTGTACACTAAGCAAGAAAAGGAGGGGTAAGTTAGTTGCATTACTAGCTTCAGTTTCTGGGATTGACAAGATAGAGGCCTTGGTCCAGCACGGGTGGTAGGCCCATTGCGGCGTGACCCCAAGGCTGGCAAAGGTTCTGCTGACAAACTCGTGTCAGGTACTGCAAGTGCCCAAACAGCCGCTCTTGGGGAAAACCTTGTGGGGACAGGGAAGTGCAGATGCCCTCGAGACATGGAGATTCACTGGACCTCCAGCAGGCTCCTGGCACGTGTGTGTGAGAATGTTGTTTCCCGGCAGGTGTTCCGCGGGAACGTGGACAACAACACCCCGTACGCCAACTCCTTCACGCCGCCCATCAAGTCCCAGTACATCCGGCTGTACCCCCAGGTGTGCAGGAGGCACTGCACGCTGAGGATGGAGCTGCTGGGCTGCGAGCTGACAGGTGGGGCTCTGCCATCGCCGCCCCGCCACGCCGGCCTAACCCGCGCGCGCTTTGCTCCCACTGAGATGCACTGGCCAGCCTGGGTTTATCCAGTCTTTTTATCCCAGTTATTACATCAGCAGCACTTAGCTGAGCTAAGTGGCAATGGCCACTTGTGGTGGGACAGGAATAGTAGCAAGGTAATGTAGTATCAACCTAAGAACACTTGATATTTTTTTCTGTGCGCATTGGTCACCAATTGGTGATCCTGAAAAATGTCATTTAGCAGTTTTAGAAGTGTTGACAGCTATCAGGACTGGTAATGTGCCACACCGAGCAGACTGCAAGGCAGAGAGCCTACCCCAAGGGCTGGAAATGGTTGCTGAGCCCCAGAAGCAGCGGTGCAGAGCTGTAGGGTGGAGCCACAGCAGCAGCAGGCATCACACCTGATTTGGGTAATTCCTCCTGGGAAGTCCCTCCTGGGACTGCTGGGTGGCACCACCCCTGTGCTGTAGGACACCCCCAGAGGGACAAGTCTACTTCCATTGCCATTGAGAGCCACCCCAATGCGATACAGTTCAGCTGGGCTGCTTTAATCAAGGTTTCACTTTGGATTTGCTTTGGGGCTTTAGAGAAGCATGACTCCAGAAGCGTCTCATGGCAAAAAGTAAATGAACAAGTGGAGCCAATATAAACCCTCTTAAGATTCCTATTGCAGCTCTGAAATGTAAAGCCTGACCTCTAGCCACCTTCTGCAAGAACTGTGTTCCCTTACAAATTCAGTAAAGCATGTAAATTTTTTATCTTTTGCAAGAGATAAACCTTTTACTGGTGGGAGCACTCCACTGAATTCATTTAAGAGTGATTTTTATGTAGCTGCCTGTTGACTGTACAAACAGTAGTCATCCAGTTCACGAATGATACATCAAAACACCTGGAGTTAAATAATTCTCAGTCCTCCAGTGACATCAAAACCAGATTCAGAAATGAAAAGTTAATGCGTTAATCTCAGTGTAGCCCTTTTCCAATAAAGATAGGTTTAAGAGTAAATAGAAATTTCTGTCTAGCAGCTTTGGTCTATTAGATTTTTTTTTTTTTATGTCTTCCATTTCTTGAACCACAATTTAGAGCAAGTCCTTGCCAGAATGACTAGGAATTGTTTTGCTCAAAGAACTGTGAAAGCTAGTGAAGTGAATTCATTTCGGTGGTCTCCTAACAGTTTCAAGGTCATAATTTCTTAAAACTGTGGACAGACAAGGCTCAGCAGAACAATTTCAACTTTACTGAAAGAAGAGTGTAATTACACTCTTAATTCCAGGTGGTCTGTCTTGGATGGAAAAGCATTTTGTGAGGTCTGCCTTTTCTAACATGGCCTGGTTCTAGAGAGAAGAGAGTCACTGCTGAACAGAGGGAGACTTGCAGCATCAGATCATCATGAAAACTAATTCCTTCTTAGGACAAACTTCAGCAAAATGCTCAATGCAATCTGCTTTAGTCTCACAAATCGCTTTACTTACCAGGACCCAGAGTCAGATCTTATTGAAAACCACGATCAATGCTAGTGGAGTCAACCATCAATAAATTAGGCATTAATTTTCATGGCCCTGTGTTCCTGCCTTACTTGTGTTTTGCACATCTGTGTGTCCTCAATTCCCTTCCCTTCACAGATATTGATGTGAGGGGAGAAACAGATCACTGGCCCTGCTTATTAGAATGCCTTTATTCATTAAGCTGTTATGAATAGCAGCATCAAGCTGTTGTTTTAAAAACAGATCTCTGTTCACACAACAGTGTCACTTACTTGTGGAGTTCAGTCATGCACTCAAACGTCTGCCTTCCTGCAGGCAGCCCCTGCCATATGCTGTTGGTACTCGTGTTTATTGGTGCCTGTGTACCAACCCAGCCAGCTCCTGGTGTTTGGGTTTTGCAGCTCTTGCAGAGGGATGTTGGCCCTCAGAACTTGAACATCCCTTTGAGACTCACTCAGCACCTTCTGCCTGTAACACCATTCACACAAAAGTCACAAACAAGGGGACTTTGTAGCACTTGCATTTAATACTAAATTGCCCTTTCCTTGTTTTTCCTCAGAACTATCTAATCTGGAAAGGAATTCTGTATTTATTATCTATAGGCCAGGTTGGCTGGGGCTCTGAGCAGCCTGGTGTAGTGGAAGGTGTCCCTGGCCATGGCAATGAGGTTGGAACTAGATTTGAAACGAGATGATCTTTAAGGTCCCTCTCAACTCAAACCATTCTATGATCTATAAATATGAAAAAAAATTAAATCTCTCAATTTTTAGACATGAAAAATATCACAGTGTGAATCAAAAAAAAATCACTTTTGCCCTCAAATAATTGACCTGTGCTGCTTTTGCCAGTACTACACAAATCTTTGTCCAAGAAAAGATGCTTGTGGAGCTTTGCATGCAGATCCATGTGTGGGTTTGCCTTTGCTGCATTGTATATTTTGTATTTCCTTTGAGGGTTTGAGGTTTCTCGAAAAAATGAGATGAGGGGCATGGTATAGGATGCAGACTGAAGAGGAAAAGGTTATGCCCCAGGAGAGTCAACAGAGAAAACTTTTGTGTGGATTCTTTCAATTTTCAGATGCTAATCCACACTGTTCCTCATTATATCCCTACTCCCGTTTCATCGAGCTGGACCAAATAAGAAGGACCTGCAAACGTCCCCTAGTTAGAGATAACACAGAGAGGTATCAGATGTCATTTATCACAGGTGGGGATATCCAAAGCCTCTCAAACCTTCTGACCTAAGATGCTCCACTGAGCGTAGCCATGAGTACGCCTGCATCAGCTGTCACTGACTTTAACAGGCTGTGAAAATGCAGATGGAAACTGGGTCCTTTCACAGGGACACTGCCAAGCAGATGTAGAGACACAGTGCCTTGAAGAGGAGGTGCTCCAGGGAGCATTATTACAAATACACATCCAGGCAGGGTGACTGCCTGCAGACACAAAGTTCTGTGCTGGTTTGATGATCCTGTCCTTTGTGCTGTAGGTTGTGGCTCAGTCACACAAACAGTCACAGATCTTCTGTCTCAGCAGCTGGGGAGCTGCTGCTCTCTGTGGCACAGCACCGAGACATTGTCCTGCCACCCGTGTGCATCACATTTGCCTCTTCTTGTTCTCATTGTTCTTCTCACTTCCTCCTGTTCCCTGTAGCAACTGCCTTCCCACTCCCTTTGGGGCCATGGAGAAGGCAGGCAAGTGTAAAATCCCATTAATTCATGCACGCATGCACAGGCAGACACAGCTGTTGTTTCATAAATCAATAATAATACTCAGAAAAGAGAGAAGTATTGTTGATGGATTCGGCCAGCATTGAAACACAGCATTGACAACCCATGTTTTTGTGTCAGGAGCCTCCTTCAGAATCCTCAGATTAAACATTGCTGCTGACAGTCCTTGTGATCCTGGAATGATACTTCAGGATTTAATAATAAGCAAGGTCCTTCTTTCAAGCAACAGATTAGTCTCTCTTATTTGTACTACCAACTGCTCCCTCCCACTCCCAGGAAAGTTGTTTTGTTGTGTTTTTGAACTAGGCAGTCCACTCTGCAGACAAGGCTGTGCAATTTCCATTTGTGCACTGAGAATTAGTTCTGAAAGACTGGGATTTTTTCAAAAGTTATCTCTGTTTTCTCTTGGTTTTTCATTTGTTTGTTTGGGTTTTTTAATATAATATGAAACGTGTCACTATTCAGATTTTAAATACAGAAGATACTAAATTAAAGATTGTTCTGTTAGTAGTATTATGTGTGTCTGGTGATGCACATTTGCTCCCACTGTTAGACCCCCCACAGAGGGCCTGTGGTGTTACCTTCCTGACTGAATCTCTAATAATTCCCCTTAATTCTGTGTATTAAACCTGTGGGAGAAACAGAATTTAGAATCTGACAAAAGGGTCTTTACTCGTAATACCGAAGAAACTAAAAATAAAAGAATCAGATCTTTAAACGTGGGTAAACATACTGTGAGGAAAATAGACTTTTAAGTCAAAGAGAACCAGCTTTGATACCTGGCTCAAATAAAGTGAAAAACGAGTTTAAAAACTTTGAAGGTTTTCTTAGTGGTCACTCAGTGGTCTGGCTCTGCCAGGAGTCACCAGCTGAGCTGGGTTGTGGTCTTAGCAGGAATCCCTTCACAGCTCTGCCCCTGTGCTTCAAAGGACGCAGTCAGTGGCTCCTCAGATGTTTGCTGACAGGAGCCAGCCCAGTGTCTGTCCCATGAGGCAGAAAATCAAGGTGCTGTGCACTCACAGGGGTGATGCACTCCTTGCAGAACCACGCTGTGTCCTGGGCACACTCCCTGAGTTGAGTGTGTTAAAGTATTGTTGGCAATTTAGGTGGGTCAGGTCAGCTGCTGGGTGGGTTCCCTGAGTTTGTGAAGTGAAAACTTTGGAACAGCTGCACATAGGCAGGTTGTTGGTTGCTGGATCAGAAAGGAAATGAGAAAGCAGTTTCTTTTTTTTATGTTCCCAGCTCCATCTTTTCCATCTTTCACCTTTCTTCAGCTGTCAAACATTGCCGCACCCAGCCAAACATCCACCTTTCCTGGCTTCTTTGCAGCCCTCTTGCTCCCAGCCACTTGAGTTGCCTCCTTTTAATTCTTTTCTTTTTAAATCCTAAAGCCATGCAACTCATCTGCCAGTACTGTTGCTTCAGTGCTGCTGTTGGAGGGTGTCTCTCCTTTTCCAGCTTGTTTCCTCCCTCTTCTGCATCCCAGTGTACCTTCCATGTTCCCAGCAAGGCAGAGCAACATAGAGTCACTTACAGAGAAAGAACAGAGAAAGAAGCAGCCCAGGATCCATCTTTTGCTCAGAATTACTCAGTGATGTGAGATGTTCACAAAGCAATGATTGACTATTTATTTCTCCTAAGTGATCATCATCTACTATTCTCCCTCCTTCACAGTTGTTTTTCTGTGGACTTCCACTCCTTCAGTGGGTTTTTGGGCTTTCTCTGTTTTTAACTAGATGTCAAGTTACTCAAAAGTGTAAAAGAGATCAGTGCTTGTTAATATTTTACTTCAGCAGTGGCTTTAAGAAAAATTTTAAGTTTCTTCATCAAGCAAACACATGGTTGATGTGAGGTGGCATAAAGGCATGAGGAGAATCAAATTGAACAGGGGAAACAGTATTTTCCTGCTGCACAGGAAAATAAAATAAGATAAACACAGATAAATGTAATATTTTCAGTTTGCTTCCCTTCATAAATTTATACCAGGATAAACTATGTTGAATTCTCTATCTCGATTTTGATTCACCCTAGCAACTGGTGAAATAAAGTGCCTTGAATTGACTGGTTTTCATTTATTGGTTTCAGAGTTCCTTCAACCAAAGTCTTGATTAAAGCCTTTTGTTCAAGTATTGCAGATTTTCTTTGCCATAACAGAACACCTAAACCCCTAAGAGGGAGAAGCAGGTGGTGCCACTGACCGTGCCTCGCTGTTCCAGGTTGCTCTGAGCCCCTGGGGATGAAGACAGGACACATCCAGGACTTCCAGATCACTGCCTCCAGCGTTTTCCGCACGCTCAACATGGACATGTTCTCCTGGGAGCCCCGGAAAGCCCGGCTGGACAAGCAGGGCAAGGTTAATGCCTGGACCTCTGGCCACAATGACCAGTCACAGTGGTTGCAGGTAAAGTTTCGTGTGCATTTTCACAGATAGTTCTGCTCTTTGTGTTTCAGGCACGGGGACGCTTCTCTGGTTTAGTTTTATAGTCTTATTCCTCTGTTTCTGACTGCAGCCATCCTAGCTCTGCCAGGTGTGGATGATGAAGCTCTGAAAGCCCAACAGATCTTCATGTCATTGTCACCACAGTTGCAGAAAACCCTGCTTGGGGATGCCTCCACTAGCCCCAGTTTTCCTTTCATAATAAACAAAAATGGTAGTTGCAGATCTGTTTCAATGAATTCTCCTCTTTTGTTGAGAGAGATGTGTTTATTTTCCTCCTTACTGTCCTTCCAAGGCTCCCTGGAAAAGCATATTTGTTTTCAGCTTTTTGCACCTTAGCAAATCCTGCTCATAGAAATTATCTTTGTCTAATTGAGGCTGCTCAAAATTGCCTTCCAACACAACCCTGCAGCCAGCAAGACTGAATCAGCACCTGAATTCATTATAAACCTGTGCACAGGGGTTGTTTTCAGTCCAGGAGTGATTTATACAAGTCACTAATGTGAGAGATTGCAATAAATCACTGGTGTGGAAGCCTATTTGACCAGCCACTGACACATTTACATTTTTTGAACTGTTGAAAATAGCAGTGTTTTCAGTCAGCTGCCAGTTTGCAGTGCAGTGCTCAGAGGGAAGCCTCAATAGCACTGGACGTGGCTACTGACCCCCTGCAATCTCTTCACATATAAATTATGACATATTAGCCTTTTTGCCTACAGTTGCTAAGCAAGTCAGGAATATGATCACAGTTTTTTCCTCCTAAGTTCACACACTTTCTGGAAAGGAAGGAGCTTTGACTATTTAACTTTAGAATAGCTGAAGATCCAGGAATTTGATAATTTTTTTAAGAGCAGCTTGTTGAGACAGCAGTTAGTAACTTCTGGAGAGGATGAACACTTTATAGCTGTGTTTTATGGTGGAGGAGCAGATGAAAATGTTTCTCCACATGACAGAGAGGTAGTTGCATCATAATTTAGCCCCATCAGTGAAATCAAGGGTGTGCAGAGGCTCCACAGAAATCTCCTGTTGTGTGTTCTTGCTCCTGTGCATGACAGTGGATTTTTAATTAACTACAGATGGCAAGGGGCTGTATAGTTAATCCTTACATTCTAAAATTTTTCATGCTGTTGTAAGTCTTGCTATATTTGAATTTACTTGAACATGCAAATTGAATCTGATCATTTGCAGAGTCTCTGCAAGTCTGTGAACTATCAGGAATAGTTTTTTATTGTCTGGTGAAAAACAAAGCTGTGAAGAAATACTCATCTTTTAGTTAGTTTGTTGTATGGCTATGTATTGTTCAGGGGAATATGAACAGACTACCTTTTCCTGAAAATCATTATTTCATACATAATGATATTTCTTCAAAAGAGGATTCTAACATTTCACATTTGGGAAAAAAAAAAAGAAAAAAAAACCAAACCAAGAGGCATTAAATCCTCCTTTTTTCAGTGCTTCAGTTGGTCATTAGCTTCTGCTATAAGCTGGTTATTCTGGATTCAGGCAGTGAGCTGAGATAGTCTCACATGCTTCGAGTGTAGGTAATGATTCTGTAACAGAGACATGTCTGACATTTGAATTCATCTGTTCATTTTTGTTCTCTCTGCTGGTAGTTGTGTGCTTTTCGTGAGTTTTACTTAAAACACAGAGTATTGTGTTGTAGCCTTATAATACATTGACTGAATAAGTTATCATCATGCTGCTTTCACAGAGTTTAGTCAAAACACATTTGTAAGAAGAAGCATGTGAAAGCAAATTTATCTGGATGCCCTATTCCCTCAGCCATTCCATAAAGAATTAGACCCATAGTGATTCCTTGGTATTCTGAAATGGGCTTAAAGTGAGACATTTAAATGAGATTTCTGTATTTTGCTAAAGCAGCTGGCCTACCAATATGATATTTACCATGTTAACTTTCCATGCCTTTTAAATGTCTCCACATGCCTTTCTTGTTTTATCTTTTTTAATTTTCACAGGAAAGCCTGTAAAATTGGGTAAAAGCCTGCTGTTTGCCTTAGAGATTATTGTTGTGGTGTGTGGACAGCTTGAACAGGCCTGTTCTGACTAATTGTTGTTTTGGGATATCCTTGCCTGAACACGATTGCTGCCCTCTCTGTGAGGACACATCAGTTGTCCCTCTGTTAAAAGCTCATGTGCTGACATACATCCCAGGGCACCTGCTGTGATAATGTTTGCTGAGAGGTGATTTTTGCATCATGCATCAAATGCTGCTTGCACTTTTGGCGAACTCTAGAGATAAATTCCTCTCTGTCATGAGCATTGTTGTGCTCAGTTTTCTCTCAAAAAGGATAACCCTGGATCTTCTGTGTATTCTAAAATGCAGCCATTAACAATTAAACACTTTGTTTTAAAGTGTTTTGCGTTGCTGCTTCCATAATTTAGCTCCAGAGGCAGGAATATGAAGTATTTTGTGTCTCCATGCACAGACTGTGCATTTTTGGGTTCCACAAGAATACTCACCTTAATCATGGTGCAGTTGTTGAAAATCTCTTGTGATCTAGACTCTGCAAGATTCAGATTCCACAAACCACAATCCTGTGCACCAAACATCTTGATTGATGATGAAAAAATGTATTTTTTTGACAGGGAGGGGAAGTTAGATAGAAGAGATGACCAAAATCGTACTTTTTTAACTCAGTCATAACCTGGGGCCGAATTCTGCCACGTGCTTCCTCACAGACCCTCTTGTCATTCCTTTAAAGAAGGTGGTGCAAGTTTTTGGAGTGCTTAAGCTCCTTCTGGACACAATCCAGAGTTGCTTTTCCATTTGGTCACCCCACTTCTTCAGGTGTTTGACAATAAGGGATGTGTTAGAGAACTTCATGCCTTATGCCCAAAATGAGGCACTGAGGCTGTAAAGAATATTGAAAATGAGTGCTACTGATCTTTCAGATGCTGGGAGAATGCTCTTGTAAGTGGATTTTTGCCATTTAATATCTCTTTTTCCTAGCTGAGACTATGATTCAAAGGAACTAACATTTTCCTCAAAATCTATGCCCACTCATTTTCTGCTGTTTTATACCACTCATTTTCTGCTGTTATAAATTATGAAATCAGGGCAGTAGCTTAAACTCCCTTTTCTGTATTTACTGTAGTTATATTCTGTATCTCACTTCATTTGGTGTCTCCAAATAGCAGGAGCTTTCTCCTCCACTCTCAACCACCTCCTTTGCATAAATTGTTCTGTGTGTTATCCTAGTCCTAACTTTGTAATCTTACAAGGGTACTGGCAGCATTTTACCTTAAAACTGCTGATGTGTTGGGTTTTTTGAAGGCAACAGCAATGTCATATCATGTTTCTCCTGCTGATTGTGTGTGATAGAACCAGCTAAACACTATTGGGGAAAAATCAGATGGTAAACAGATTGTTGAAAGATTGGCAAAGCAACTCTTATACCTACACATTTTAAAAATGTGATGATTGTCAGTAGTATAATACATTTGGATTGGGTATTATCCTGCCAAACTAATCTGCAGTATTAGACAATGTTACTGAGATTTTTTTTTATCAACGCCGTTAGAAAATGATTGTCCCAGCACTGCAATCAAATTCTTTCAGTTTAATACACAACCATCTTTTCCACATCAAAATGTCTCTTGTTTGAAAACAAAGGCTAAATTGTATTCCAAATAATTATCCTCTTTTAGCTACATATATACAAAACCATCTCTATCATGCCATGTTAAGATCTACTTATATTCATTTTGTAGCATTTATTTGCAGTGTTGAAGCTTCTAAGTGATCAAATAGATGAGTTGTTGTTTACAGACTAAGCCAGGCCCAGCTTCTACTCTTATTTTATAGAGTACTTTGCAGTACTGGAATTGTGTCCTTATTCTGCCAGCCACAGGAAAGATGGACAATTAGCTTGGAATAGAAGGTGAAATTTTGAATGAGGAAAGCTATGTGAGGTGACTCCTTCCCTTTTTTAAAATGGGAAGAGAATGTTATTTTTCATCTCATGTTGGTTAGCTGAGCTTGTTTTAATGCTGGTGTCCATCTGTCACTAAAAAATAATGAATGCTTTTTCCCCTCCCTCATGTGGTATTTGATTCTTGTCTTGTCTGTTATTGCACCTGACTCTTCTTCCCTTTCTTTGCTGTATTAATCTGTTTATTTGTAATGAATTCTGCAGAGTTTTTCTAGATAAGAAATCACTATACTGTACTGTTTCCTGAATGCTGAAAACAATTCTTAAGGAGAAAATTGTGTGGATTGCTTAATTATTTTTTGACAATTTGTATCATTAGCCAAGCATATATTACTACCAGTACTGGTTGAAGTAAGACATTAAAATAAGACATTTATGTCTGGCCACCAGTTTAATTGTTTTAGCATCCACACTCTGCAAGAAACAACAGAAAATGTTTAACAACATCTTAATTAAATAAGGACTTCAAAGACACGAAATTGGAATAGGATGAAATGTTCATTTAAGACCAGTCTGGCAATTAACATAATGAGGAAATTGCATGACTTCTGGAAGGGTTGGGCTGGTGACTGGCCTTGGAAAGAGAGTGTTGTGTAGGAGTTGTGAACTGGAATATAACACATTCTAAACAGGGGACACCTGTATTTCTCTGCAGTTTCAATAAACCACGGCCTCACCAACAGGTTGGGAGAGGAATCCATGCTCTTTACAGAATCAGCAATAAAAGTTGTCTCTGGTTCTCCACATGCAAAGTTGGTGCTGTTTTTTTCATTAGAATGTCTCACAGGTCTAAAGCTCTCCGATTTCAGATGGCAAAAGGAAGATTGTGCAGAGATCAGACTTTTTTTGTGCTTTTTATGAGGATACAAAAAGATATTTGCAGTCAATATTGACCATTTTATCTCCTCCATGCAAAATCATCTCTTTCTTTTCTGGCAGCTGTCACTTCTACTTGAAGGACTTAATTTGGACACTGAGTTTTGGCATGTCCTTGTTCTTGTGCCTACCCCAATGAGCAGCTTCACAGTGTGATATTCTGTTCACACAGTCTGTGAGTTCACAGGATTGCAGCAACATCTCAAGGCAGGTTGGGAATAAATTATTGACACAGATCTCTCCCATACTTTGCCAGACACTTGCTGTAGATAAATTTTCCTGTAAAAAAGGCAGCCAGTGGTAGATTCAGGTAGTAATGGACAAAGAGTTCTGAGTGATTTAGTCAAAGACAAAAGCAGATAAAGACTGATACCCACTTTAAATTGCACGCTGATGAATTTACTGACTTTGCACTGTCTAGGTTTAATGCTCAAAAGGTCACTTTGTTTGGTTCTTCAATTGCCCATACACCACAGGCTTAATTTTTCAACTACATGGTCACTATTTGCTTTTAGGACAGTGTGCAGCTGAGGATGACAAAATGAACAAAAAGCTTTTCTCCATTTTTTTTTTAAATCTGTGTATGTTGTCGATGTGTTTTTAACAGTGCTAACAAGCACATAGCTTACATGGTATTGGGAACTATGCCTTGGTTTCCCACTCAGAGTTACCTTCCAGCAGTATTTGATGGTCACTCCAGTGGTCACACTCTAACTCAGTTTTTTTCCCTAAATCATTTCAAATTAAATGCATTATTCACATTAATAATGTTACTAAATTGCACATTTCAGCATTGCCCTTCCTAAATTGCTTTTGACTTTGCAAAGCTTTCTTCTGCAATTCATTTTATGGAAATGTTTATAGTAGTAATTGAATTTAAGCCTAGAAATTAAATAAGGCAGCATAAAATCTAGGTTTATTTTGCCTTTTAAATGCTTTATTTAGGCTGTATTCTATCATTTAGGTAGCAAAGTCTGAAGTCTCAGTAGAATCATTGATTTTACTCTAGCAAAATATAAAGAGATTATTAGAAGGACAGGCAGAGTACAGGAGCCCTTTGTTGCAAATTGTCTAGAAAATAGGCATCAGATAGATACAGCATGACTATATTCTGTGATAAAAATTTGTGTGATGTCACCTTCATAGAATCACAGAATCATCAAGGTTGGAAGAGACCTTGAAGATCATCAAGTCCAACCATCAATCCAGCATCACCTCTGCAACCCTCAAGCCATGGAAAGGAACAAAGACATGTCTGAGCTGTAAATTAGGTATTGCTGGTTCTATAGGAGAAAAATACTGTATTGCACAAAGTCCTGCTGTGTTCACTGAATTATATTCTCTGCTCTCTCTGTTAAGCCTTCAGTAAAATCTGAGGTGCTCCAGAGCCTGTCTGTAAAACATAAATTCATCATGAATAACAAAAATTACTTAAGGAGTTTCCATAAACAGTGGAATCCTGTATAGCTTTAAAGCAGAGAGTACTGTGAGCTCCCTTACTGACTTGTATCACTCCCCTGCAGATGAAAGTTAGATTGAGTAATGACCCATTTCCTATTACAATAACAGGTTTTGATCTTGCTTTAGAAAATCTGGGAGTGTAAGCAAAAACTGCCTGGTAGTTCTGAATTTTGATGTACACAGGGTCTGAGTCTGAAGCAGTTTTTTGTTGCTGTGTATTTACAGTGGAAATGTTGGTGTTACTTGATGCCAATAGCAGCAACTTCTGAAAAAGCAATACATGAAACTTTAATGGAAAGATGTTAGTTTTTCATTGTTTTAAATTCCTGCCTGTTTTACCATGCTATCATTTCCACAGGCCTGAAATAATGTTCTGTCTCTATTTGAGAAATTGAGGCATATTTTCCTTGCCCGCCCTTAAAATAAGAAAATATCTACAAAATTGTCTAGGTCCAAATGCGTTTCTTATTCATGCCCTCTTCTTTCATGGCACTGTTTCAAAATAGCATCCACTTTTTTCTAATAAAAGTGTTTTTTGTTTTCATAGCTACCTCTGAATTAGTTTTAGACTCAAGCAGAGTTGGTCACAGTTGTTGCCTTACAATACTCTGAGTCTTGACAAGAAAAAAGGATGACACAGAAAATACAGATGATGGAGAGAAGCAAAGCGACCTTGTCAAGGTCAACTATCTTTAGGTAACAAAAAATACCTGGTGTGAACACAGATGAGACAAAGCCAGGGCATGATGAGAGTGAAAAAAGAGAGTGGAACTACGTTTAGTTGTGTTTTCCAAGAACTTGATGCTTTAGTAATTGGAATGTGGTATTTTTGTTAGCCCTGCACATATTTTCCCTTGACTGCTTCTTGACTAAGCAAGATACTTAATATTTTCTTCATGTGTCTGTCCAGATCTCATGAGTGAAATATACAAGGCTCAAGAAAAGATATTCTTCTCTGAATAAGACTCAATTTTACATTCTTTTTATCCTGTTCTGAAAACACAGTGAAGCTTTATTGTGAGATTCTAGTTGACTTCAGAATATTGTTGCTCAAAATGTGCTATTCATGTTTGTATTCTATTTCCTACATAAAGAAACAGAAACAGATTGAGTCCTATCTTGGCAACTGAGGAACAGAGATTGTATCTTTTTAGCTAAGTAAATAATGAAACTGAGATACAAACATAAAGAAGGAAGGATGGGGAAAGAACTTCAAATTAATCTAAATTTGAAGGCAGCAAACTATCTTGCAGCTTTATTCAGAGGAAGGGGAAATGTGCATAACCAGGCTGACATTTACCTCGCAGTAAGCAGAAAATGAAATAGTCATATCTCAGCATGTTAAAGCATCACATACAGTAGACCTGAACATTTCCCTTGTGGTTTCTGAATCTTAACCTATTCATTGGCTTCATCATGTATTTTTCCCTAAAAACACCCTACTCACAGTCAAGTTGTTGATCCCAGCAGAATATTTGGCTTTTTTTAATTTTTGATTTCCATGTTGACTCAGGTGTGTCTCTACAGCACTGTGCTGTGCAAGGCCCTCTTTCCACTCTGCTTAATAACATTCATCCTGCTCGATCCTCCAGTAATGCAAGAGCAGTTTCCCTGTCAGAAAACATGACATAAAAGAACAATCTCAGCAGTGAAACTGAGAAAGAGACTTTAAAAGGGCAATCACCACAGACATGAAAATACTGCAACTAAACATTTCCCCAATTACCTGGGTCTTGTTCAAGAGCGCCTTGAGACTTGTAATATGAAGTATCAAAACAGGCTTTCATCAGAATTTCCTCCCTGCTTTTTGGGCTTGTGTCTCTGTGTACATCTTCTCAATTACTCAGTGGGAATAAAGATAGAAATAGAGGCAGTTTTTTTCAGAACGGAGCCATGTTTATTTTAATGTTATGATTCATTTCTGACATTAGAACAGAGCTGAGAATACACCTGAGCTGACAGGGCTTATACCTACATTTGATAGTTTTCTCTAAGATAAGTCAGAAAAAAAGGGTATTTTAATGGAATACATGCTTTAAAAGTTAGTTCTTGGGATTACAAGAACTTCCTGCTTAATTATGTACTATACATAACCAAGCCTTAATTGCTTTTGTTGCTGGAGTGATCTCCTTAGAAGCTTCATGTTTAATTAACTACAAGATATATTAATCCTATTTCAAGCCATCCTTTCTTTGTTGTATAATTAAGCAGAAAAGTATTTTCACAATTTGAAATTAATTCTATATATAGCTAGTGAAAACACCTCTGTGAAGAAAACACAGATCTGTTAATTCCAATGGCAAAAGTAAAAATATTTAGGCCCCTCTTAATGAGTCATCTTTGTTAGGAGGTAAATGAGAGTTATAGCACACCAATACTACTTTCAGCTAAGAAGTGTTAAGAAGAAAACTATTAAAATGTCATTTACAGTCCTTACTGCAGATGGTTAATGACCTCCCTTTGGCAGCATCAGAAATTCAAAGGCTTGATTTGGTATTTATAAATATTGGAACAGACCCACCCTGCGTGTTCCTTTATCTGGATTTATTTTTCTTGTCTTTACTTTGACATGCTCTTCAGTTTGTCTTATTTATACTTCGGCTACGCTGAATTCAAACACTCCTGATATACACTTACATAGAAAAATATTGTGGATTTAGTTTTGTGTTTTGCTACCTAACCCTGAGCATCCTCAACTTTTAGAAACCTCAGTAGCTTGTTGGAGGAAAAGCTAAGACTTGGATATATTTCTTTTTTTTTGTTTGAGAGGTACTAGACAGCTTGTTTACAAACGAATAAAAGGAAGAGATTTTTAGAGGGTGTTGTTTTGGCTCACTAGCTGCCTTACATGATGATGCTGAGACTATAAACCTCAGTGGTTAGCTGAACTTGCAAAGCATTGGTGCCTCCATAAGGGCCTCAGTGGGGGCAAAAAATGGGTCCCCCACAGAATGGGCTGAGCCCCAGCGTGGGCAGCAGGGCAGGGGGGATTCTGCCCCTCTGCCCCTGTGCTCAGCTGAGACCCCACCTGCAGAGCTGCCCCAGCCCTGGGCCCAGCACAGGGAGGAGCTGGAGCTGCTGCAGCCAGGCCAGAGGAGGCTCCAGGATGCTCAGAGGGATGGAGCAGCTCTGCTGGGAGGGAAGGCTGGCAGAGCTGGGAGGGTTCAGCCTACAGAGGAGAAGCTCTGGGGTCACCTCACTGTGGCCTTGCAGGGCCTGAAGGGGCTGCAGGAAAGAGGGAGAGAGACCATGGACAGGGGATGGAGGGACAGGACACAGGGAATGGCTCCCAGTGCCAGAGGGCAGGGTCAGATGGGATATTGGGAAGGAATTGTTCCCTGGGAGGGTGGGGAGGCCCTGGCACAGGGTGCCCAGAGAAGCTGTGGCTGCCCCTGGATCCCTGGCAGTGCCCAAGGCCAGGCTGGACGGGGCTGGGAGCACCTGGGACAGTGGGAGGTGTCCCTGCCCATGGCAGGGGTGGCACTGTTGTAACTAGAGGATCTTTAAGGTGCCTTCCATCCTAAACCATTCCATGATTCAGTGAAGAAACCCTGGTTGTTTTCAGCATGTCTCATTGAGGTTCCTCATCCACCCCAGCAGGATCTCTGAAAACATCCCATTTTCTGCTGTGCAGGTGTTGCATCTCCACACTTGCACAGGGAGTGGGGTGAGCCTCAGTCACAGGAGAGCAATTCTTCACTTCAGCAGGACTTCAGGTGGTGGGTCACACATCAGGGGAGCGTGAGCCAAATCCAAAGGAGCTGATGGGAGCCACAGCCTGGCTATTGATAAGAGAGTTGTGTGATGACTGAAAAACAAGTGACACATTTATTCTGCTCCTTAGACAAGCCTGGCTGTTTCTTCCGTGCGGATCTGACTCCACTGGGAGGACCACTTTACTGAAAATAAACCTCAGAGCTGCCTTAAAACACCTGCCTCTTTAGTTATTAGTGCTTAACCACTTCTCACAGCATCTGCCACCAAACCATTTATTCTTTTCACTTTCCCCCCAAATGTACACATATATAAATTGCAGGACTGCAGTAGGATTTGCTTTGTGTTCCAAAATATATCTGAAGGGTTGTTTTTTATTGGAGAGTAGCTTAGAAGTCTTGTTTTCCAAGGTTCACAGCAATAATTCATAGTCCTAGAAAGTCTTTTGATATTAAAAATTAAATCTCTGTTTTATGAGAATTTAAGAGCTATTTGGGGGTATTATTAGAGACTCTTAACATTATTCCTGTTATTTTCTTTATTCCCCATCCTACTTTGTGTAATTTTGTGTTGCTAAGGGAATATGACCCTATAAATATGAACGTGTTTTTTGGTTTTTTTTTTTTTTTTTGGTAGTTCTAATGTAATTTTCCATTCAAAATATACTTCATAGAGAAAATACAAGAGAACAAAGGAAGGGTCTTTTGAGAATTTTGTATGTTTGAGTTTCTTTTTATATTAGCAGATGCCCCTTTTTTACAGAATATTTTTTTTTATTTTCTGATTGCATTGCACTCTACTGGAAAGATGTCATAAAAACTTATCTGGTTTTAGTTCTAATGAAAAAATAATGACACCTTCTATTAGAACAATAGAGGATGGGTAGTGAAGAACAACAGCATTGTAATTTTCTGACCCTCTGAAAAGTTAAATTTGAAGTGGAATAATAGCATTCTGGCATAAATGGAGCAATTGGAATTAAATGCTGCCATATTCAGTAGCATCTACCTCTGTGATTTAAAAAAAAAAGAAAAAGTCATCTCTTATGGTATCTCACTCAGCAGGTGGAAGTTGTGGTTAATCAATTTACATTGCAGTCCTCCCACATTGCACAAGCCCTTCTGTTTTATTTTGGCTAAACTGAGAACCAAATTCTGGCGATTAGGTTTTATTTCTTGCATTAAAAGATATAAGCAAATTAAACTTTAATGCAGAAGAAAATAGATGAAAACATTAAAATTAATTATTCAAATTAAATCTGTTCCTCAGTTTTCCAGAGACCTGTAAATCTCATTTTATGCCATTTAGGCAATGTAGTCTTTAAAACTGAAATAGAGACTCTGCAAGGAGCTTTCTGGACAATTTTGTCATCTGTCACTTTGCATTGTATCCTTGCATTATTTCACAGAATAAAGGGAAGAGCATAAAAAGAAACTCAGTGCCATGACTTGGATTGCTTGTAAAATACAGATCTCTTCACTGACCTGCTCTTGATTTTAATTTTCATGCAGCAGGGATTAAAACAAAAGGGCAGGCAGTCCTTTTCCTTGTATCCATTAGTTTATCACACCAACGTTAGTATCACATTGCTGTAGGAGCTATTTAGGAGGATTTTTACAGCTCAAGAACTGCCATTAACTGACATGTTATACAAAATGTTGGGGTTTTTTTCCTTTTTTTACAGAAAAGTCAATATCCACAATAAGCAATGTCTATTTGAAACAGAGGTAAAAGTAGTCAGTTAGCACATGTTTCAGATATGGGTTTTTTTCAATTTTAGCCAAACCTTCTAAGTTCTCTGCAGATATCATAACAAAAAGAAGTCAGGGAACAGTACAGAAAAGCAGGTTTGTTATGCAGTATGAAGCATTTTTCACAATTAAGAAAGTGGGGTCGCAGGAGAGTAGCAGGTGGCAGATTTATACAAATGAACATACTCACATTAAGAGCTAGCAATGCTCATTGTAGTAGTGATAGTCCATAACAGCAGCCACATGCAGACTCTATGAACTCAGGATTTAGGAATTTCACACTTTCTGCTCCTCATTTTTTTTCTGTACTGCCCATAAGTGAATGATAAGACACTGCTTGTTGTGTCTGGATGAGGGAAGTACGTGAGGCAGGAACTAGAGGATGTCAGCAGTCAGGATTTTGGGGGTGGTCTTACACACTGAAGGATAAACCAGAGGAACCCTGACAAATGATTTTGTGGCTGTGAGAAGAAGATTTGAGTTCGAGGAAAGACTGGACATGATTTCATCCAGTACTTAGAGGAAGAAATCCATTAGAAATTACTAAATGGACAGAGCACATAAGACTCCAGAAATTCCCTTATCTGAATATGAATGAAAAATGCCTTTCAGTGTACATGTGTATATATATATATACTTATAGGTGTATGAATATATTTTGTCTTTTGGATGTGTTTGTTTTGTTTTGTTTTGTTTTGTTTAGGGGGGTGGTTTTTAGATGGTTTGTTGTTTTTTTCTTTTTGATTTCTGTGCACGTGTGTGATCTGACAATCAAAATAGTTTCCTCCTGAGCTTGCATAACTACATTTACACAGGAATAATGCCAAAAAACCCTAATTTATGGATCCCACTCTAGTTTTATAGAGCTTTCATGTTTATTTCTGCAGAGTCATGCCCTGCAACTCTTGGTCTGGTCTGCAGTGGGATGCTTCTTGTAAAAAGATCCTTCTGGTACAATTCTTTTCTGTGCACATTCTTCATAAATCTCTCCAGGCAAATTTAAGCAAGTCACTGGCACTCTATCTCTCTAGTCTGACTTAAAGGGAGGCAAAGAGGAATTACTACTTACATGAGATGCCTCTTCAGGAGACAAAAAAATGAACACCTTGTTTTCTGCTGAGTTGACATGGTTAGCTTTGGTTAAGAGCTTGCCTTTAACAAAGCAAAAAGTCTAGCCCAGCTTGTCATGCAGTATTTTTACTTGAACTAATTTGAGCATAAATATCCAACTGGTTCTTATTCAACATTATTAGGCTAATAACCTGAAATATATCCCTACACAATCATTTCAATGCTACAAATGGCCTTGTGCCAGCATCCCCTGAAGCTCACACATGGCTTTTCCAGTTAGCCCACAAGAAATGGAGAAGATCCTGGGGTCTGGCAATGAGGACAACCTGATTGTGTGGACAGATAACATGAAGTGTTTGGAATTTGCTTTTAGCAGATCTGCTGGTTTCATCCATAGCACTGAGCTGGAAAGTTCCCTCAGGCACTGGCAGGTGGACAAGGAAGGTGATAAGTACCTGATGTCTGCCAAGGAGCTTCCTTATATCTTACAAATCCTCTGTGTGCAGGCATTCCTCTTTTGATTTCCACATATTTCATCTCAAGCACTCTGCTGCATTTCCCATTCCATGGCTGAAACACCTTCACCACAGAATAAATCACTCACACACCAATTAAGCAAGTAGCCAGGAGAACTACATGTTTTATGTTATTGCCTAATTGTTTAATCATCAATGTTTCTAACCTCTTAAATTACCGTTATGTGTGTTAGTGTCGAGTGATCTTAATGAGCTTCTCTCTGTTATTAAGTAAAATTGCACAGAGAAGTTTACACTTCGTAGAGGAATTGAAAGTTATTGTGTAAATGAACAGAAAACAGTTTTTCACAGAAATTTGCAGTGTTGCTGATGATCAATGGAATTTTTAAAGTACTGAGAGCAGCTTTGATTTATACAAATGATGATGTTTTTCAGCCTGGTTTAAATACAGAATTGGAGAATAGACAAGATGCTGATAGCAAACTATGTACAAAAAGCTCAATTTCCTGTAACATCCAAACATGGTTTTGGCACATTCATGAGTAAGTAATCAAGGCATAGACTGTAACTGGCTGTGTCCACTGTGAATGTTAGCAGGGGGAAAAAAAAGAGATTTAAAACCTGGATGTTCAACTCATGCTCTGCATGAGTTTCTAAATATCAAGCCCAGCAAACTCACCTGTTTTAACAGTACTTGTGAAATGTGTGTTGTCAGGACACACCACACAGACAGGGATGACTTACAGGAGTTAGTGCTGGATTACAATGCCACAAGAAGCAGAGCTGAGTGGGTATAGAAATGTGAGCACTGTGACGTGCTTGAGGGTGACTTCCTGCAACAAGAGCCTCAATTTTTGTTGTGAGAGCTCAAAGGAGTCTCTTGCTTATACAGAGGGTGAAGGATTTTCCACTCTGATCGAGGTGAAAGCACTCTGTATTAGTTGAAGCTTTCAGTAAGTAACAAAAATGAGTGATTTAGGCCAAGATGTGGTAAGGAAACCCTGGGTGCTTGACATTGCATCATAACAATAAAAACTGCTGTGGTTGCTACAGGGGAACAATACAAGGAGCACCAGAGGCACCAGGAAATTGCCATGAAAATAAGAACTTTTCCACGAACAAAGAGCAAACTGGTGTTTCTCTGTTGTCTGTTCTTGTCACCACCTGAAGGAGGAGGAAATGTTGCCCTCAAGAGGCATTTTTCTAGGTCTGGGGGTCTTTCCCCCCCCCCATGATGGTTTAATTTGTACAGCAGATTAATGGATATTGCATGGGTGCTGCAAGTTAATGCTTGAAGACCTGTTGAGGCACTGTACTTTAGAACTCAATCTTTTCAGGGTATTTATTTTGTGCCAGCCATTGTACATGTTTCAAAATTAGTACATATTTGCACAAATACAGGTTTTTGCTGATTGCATAGAATCACAGAATGGTTTGGGTTGGAAGGGACCTTCAAAATCATCCAGTGCCATCCTTGCCATGGGCAGGGACACCTCCCACTGTCCCAGGCTGCTCCAAGCCCCGTCCAGCCTGGCCTTGGACACTTCCAGGGATCCAGGGGCAGCCACAGCTTCTCTGGGAAAAACAAATAATTTCAATTATAACTTACACATACACATAGATAAATAAATTCAAATATTTCAACAAATGCTAAAATGCTTGTAAAAATATTTAACCTTTCCTAATGACACCGTCAGCTCATTTGCATTTTATTTTTACAGGGTTTTATGCACCCTTAACATGAAGTATGTTGCAAAAACTAATGAGCTGTTCTTGATTAGCTGCATCACAAGGGGTGGAATGGTGACTGTTGTTTTTGCAGAGTCCATCTGAAGCCTTACATGATGTTCAAACTCATTGATCTGAAGCAGCACATTAGATTGGATGTTATATTGCAGTCATGCCCTGGTCACACTGCCAGAATAAAAATTAAATCAGAATTACCCAGGGGTGGTAATGTTGTCACTAATGGTGTCTGTATTTCTTTCCAAATTCATGGGGAGATTTTGCTCAATAGCTGTAATCCACACCTTTGCACTGCTGTCTACCATGCCAAAATTGTGGGATTTAACAAGCTGATAAGGGTGTCCTGAGGTGCATATTGATTTTATAATGTAAGTGTGTCCCTTCCAAGACAAAAAAGGGCAGAATCTTTAAAACATTTTCCCAATTAAATGTAACACAGGTTCCAGACTCATGTTAACTTAAGAGTTATGTCAGTCACACTACAGAAATATCCATTATAGACTACCTACCTTGAAAAATAATTCATATTAAGATAACTGTGATGTCCTGAAACAGCAGCAGCCTGATTTGTGTTGTCAGCATCCTGATTTAATTTTCTTGTGGATGTTTCACCCCCTTAAAACAAATAAAGGTTTGCATTTAGTTGTCTTTGCCAGCTGTCCTCTTGCCTCCCATGGTTTCATCCACCCCAGTGATGCCTCATTTGGTGCAGGCTTTTGTCAAAACTCTAAATATTCTGCATCCATATGCATTTAGCATTTATACATCAAAACAGGACCAGTTTTATGAAACTAGAGAAGTTGGAGCATTAACTACTCCGACAGAGGTATCTTTAATTATCAGGGAAAACAACTGCAGGGTGTTACATCATAACTGATCTCTCTTTGTATTTTTTACTTTAATGATCAAATGCAGTTATATGTATTTAATCTCTGGCTACATTAACGTATTTCTGACCTCTGTTTAAATGCAGGTGGGTGCTTGAAATAGTCAGGTCTCTGTGGGATGGCTGATGGTGATGAGCCTGTTGTGAGTTACATTTTAAGCAGTAAGTCAAGAATAGTGAATAGCACTTTTCAAATATTTTCCTTTAGGAAGTATTCAGCTGCTTTTAGTCTTCAGTGGGGTAAAAAAATCACAGAGTTTAATTTTTAGGATAACTAGGCAGATTGCAACATGGACAAAGAAGGCTTGGTTACTACATGGCTGCCTTTCAGGAGCAAAACAGTTTTGGAAACAAATGATGAAACAAATGAACAGTCTGATGAGAATACTCCTAATTGAGCAGCTGTGGGAAGCTTAACCTTTCTATTTTCTACCTGTCACTGCTGCTCCCAGCATTGTTCCAGGCAGTGGAACAAGAGACATGCAAGGCTAATCTGTGTGCTCGTGGGAACTGAGAGTAAGGCACAACATATTCCCCTTTGGAGCCCGTGAAAGCCACACTAATTTAAGATCACACTTGCAAAAGGCAGAAGAAGGTTTGTGTCTCGTGGTTCCTTGCATGAGCTGGTGGATAAGAGTCAACCTGAAACAAGAGTGATTTGCCTACAGGTTTTTAGTGGTGCTATTTCTAGTTTGTTATGGATGAAATTGTAATTTGTTGGGGTGGCCTGGCAACACATCAACTGTGACCATAGCTGTGAATCTTGTTTGCATGCATGCAGAGGTGCCCTTGGAACAACAGGGGTACAATTTAGTGCAGGTAAAATTATCAGCATTTAGGAAGAGAAAAGCATATGTCATATTGCTTCATATTGATTGGTTGTCTGTTTAGAAAAGGCTTAGCTCCTGAAGGAGTTTGTTCAAATAAAAATATATATTGCAGAGCTCTACATTAAGTGGTACATAAAAAATACTGGCAAGTCCTATCTCATTCATTTTAATTCAGCATTTTCTCCTCAGAAGGGTTAGTCCCATATTTCTCCAGGATCATTACATTTCACTTGCTGTACAGAAACAAGCCTGACTTCTCTGATATGCAGCCTGAGAAGCTATAAACAAATAAAACACAGTGTTGCATATGCAGTACACTTCTCACTGTGGCAGTGGGGAATTAAACACACACAGGACACGACTCAAGTGTAACAATGCACTTGTCGACAGGTTAAAGGCATTTTCAGTGCCCAGTAAAATCTTACTTGTCTTGTTTTGACCTAAAACACTTTTGTTGGTTTTCAGAAAAGTCACCATAATGGTCAGTAAGAGTAAATGAATGCAAACTAGTGCAGGAAGCAATGATAAAAGAAGGCTATTTCTATAATACTAAAAAAAATATTTTTGGGAGCATGGATGTATACAATAAATAACTTTTCACTTGCCTGCATCAGTGAGATTGTGGCTGAGGCAAGGTTTGCAGAGAAAATACACATTTCTTACATGGCCAGCTGAAATACTTGCTGCCATTAACAGGAAGACCATGTCCTTAATTTCTCCTATTTTCAGGAATAAGCATTCCTGGTTGCTGGTGGGGTAGTCCAGGACTAAGTGCATCCTGTTGCTCTTAGTTTTGCCTTGAAGGACTTCCAAATGTGGGTCAAAAATGAAAGTAATCGAGAAAATCAGAAAACAGGCGATTTTTGGTTTCTAATAGTATTGAATTGTAAACTCACAGAATGGCTTGGACCTTTGAGGTGTCACCTCCTGCTCACTGTGTGTGCTGTGCTTGGGGTGAAAACTGTTGTCATGGATGTTCTCCATGAGATTCTTTCCACAGTGAAGCTCTGAGGTTCAGTTATTGATCCCAGTATTGGACAATACTGGAACACGAAGAGGGCCTGTGCCTATGCAAGGTGTTTGCTCCTGTGTGATTTCATGGTTTGCTTAGGCCAAGCACCTACAGCCATCTTAAACCTTCTAAATGAAATTTCATTGGTTTCTGATAGCACATGGCAATGGCATCCAGAGCCTACAGAAGGAAGCATCAACTTCAGACTAAATAAAAATAGTGTAGATACGAGTTTTTAACATTCCACATGCCTTTGGTGAGAACCATTAGGGACTTAACATCATCCCATATGACCCTGGCACCATTAAAATGAAAGCTCTCAAGCCAGGGGTGTGAGCTCTTTGCTGGAGCTGCCCCAAGTACAACAGCCATAGCATCCCAGAGAGTTTTATTCCCATTTTTTTTCATTACATCACCTGCCTTGCATCTTCTGGTCTTTGATTTCCTCTATTTCATGAAATCCACTTTTCCTGCTTGCATTCAGCAATGTTCTTCTTCTTTTTTAATTTTGCTTCTGCTTCCCCACGTGCCTTCACCTGATCACAGTTAAATTTATTGTAAATTCATTTTTTATCTCTATATACATATATAGAGATATAAAAATCCCTATATATTTCTTCGT
Organism: Climacteris rufus; assembly: GCA_013398175.1. Classification (NCBI taxonomy): domain Eukaryota; kingdom Metazoa; phylum Chordata; class Aves; order Passeriformes; family Climacteridae; genus Climacteris; species Climacteris rufus. The sequence continues at coordinate 289,039 of VZRZ01005134.1, read as the reverse complement.
GTCCTGGGGACACACAGTGCTATGGCAAGGGTTGGTCTCAGTGTACAAATTTAGAATTGTGATGGAAAATAAAATTAAGGGGTATTTTGGGGAGAATGCACATGCAGCCTAAAGAGCAACTTCACAGATCAGGAAAATCATTAAGCAGAAATGATCTGTGTTTTAAATGTATATGTCTGGATGTGTAACTATACATACCTGTTTCTGTATGTGTGTTACATTTATAGATTATATTGATATAGATGATATAAATGTACATATAGTAATTGACAGATATGGATGATAAATAGATGGAGATATAGAGAGGTAGAGATAGATCAGAAATAAACATCAGTATTTCTATAAAAAAGAACACTTTTTGACCACAAAGCACTTTCAGAACACAAAGGAGAACCTGCCAAATGTACTGAAGGATTTGTTTAAATCTGAGATTTTCTTCCAAAACTTTGTACAAGAACTTCCATCTGAAATTCTGAAATTTCAATCCACCCTGCATGAGTCCTTTGTGTAGCATCAGGAATGAATTGTGCTCCTTGTGATGTTCTGCCCTGCTCTGCTGAGCTGCAGCCACTTGAAGAGTCTCCACAGGGCCCTCCTCCCACCTGCTGTCAGGACTTGGTGCCACCTTACACCATCCTAAAGAAAAGCTCTTTCAAAATCCTGAGGGTGTGAAGGCTCCAGTTGGCTCCCAGGCAACCAAAATACAGCCAGGCTACTGCTTGCAGATAATTTCACTGGCACCTCAGTCAGTGGGGCTTTCTGTGAGACGTCCAAAGAAACTGGGAGGGATTGTGTGGGGAGGTTTTGTTTCATTTCTATAGTCTGTTGTCCGTCTCAAACCTGTGTTATTTGGACAAAAGAAATGCATCTGCTTTTTCTTCAAAGTTCTCTTCTGTGGTTGAATGTGGAATCAAAAAAAGGAAGTAAGGAATGCAGAAAAGATAACTTTAATGGCTTGTCTCTGATTTAGCCTGTGATCTTTATGCTCTCATGCACCAGCAGGACTGCAGACATAGAATCACAGAACATCACAATGGTTTAGATTGGATGAGACCCTAAAGCCCATCCAGGCTCACCCCCTGCCATGGCAGGGACACCTTCCCCTGTCCCAGGCTGTTCCCAGCCCCATCCAGCCTGGCCTTGGACATTTCCAGGGATCCAGGGGCAGCCACAGCTTCTCTGGGCACCCTGTGCCAGGGCCTCCCCACCCTCCCAGGGAACAATTCCTGCCCAATATCCCATCCAACCCTGCCTTCTGGCAGTGGGAAACCATTCCCTGTGTCCTGCTACTGCTTGTCCTTGCAAAAGGTGCTTCTGCAGCCCTCCAAGTGCCTCTTTCAAAGTTCAAAGTGTGCTGTCATCATAGGATCACCATCTCAGCTTCCAAAATAAATTACTGATTATAACAGTAATTCTGACAACCTGATTGCATTTGTAATTCTGGAAGTACTAGTATTTTATCATTGTATTTGTGTTTCTTGTGAATTTAGGAATTATTTACTTGACCCACAGTGCCACAGGTAAAACCACTGCTGTGAACAAGCTACCTGCTTTCTACTAAGAAAATCAGTGCTTTTTGTAGTAGGTGCAAATTCTTTTTCCAGAGTGCCATGTTTCTCTTGTTCATAATATGGACCCTTTACCATGGAGAGTCACAAAGTACTTCTAAATCAGGGCAATCCTGAAGTGTTTATTATAGAGTCATGGAATCACCTAGGCTGGAAAGCAGCCCTAAGACCATCAAGTCCAACTCTTCCTCCAGCACTGAGCCATGATCCCAACAGACACATCTAGATGGCTTTTAAATCCCTCCAGGGATGGGAACCCCACACTACTCTGGGCAGCTGTGCCAGGGCTGGACAGCCCTTTCAGTGAAGAAATCTTTTCTCATAGCCAATCTAAACCTTCCCTGCAGTAAAATCAACAATATCTGTAGGAAAAGCATGACTGGCTTTGCAATTTAAAAGGAGTGAAATATCTAACTCAACAGTCTTGGGGGATGATCTGTACCTTGGGTGAGACCCCTGGCCTGTGATATAAGGAGGTCAATTTCATTGAGCTTGTAACTCCTTGTGAACTCAGGATCTCTGATGCCTGGCCCCCTGTGCCTAAAGCCAATGTTTTTTGCTGAAGCTTGTGGGAATAACTACATTGGTACATGTGCAGGAGGTTAATCAGCCTTTTTTGTGTGTGTTTTGTGGCTGAAATGAAGGCACTTTAATCCCAGCTGAAATGCAGTGCAGTGCTTGCTCTGAGCAGAATATTCTCAGTTCCACAAAGCCTTTAAGTCTGGTTAGTTTAACGTGACATTTGGGGAAAACACAACTGTTATATTCCCCCTGGGTGTAACCTTGGCAGGTGGTTAAAGGCAAGGCTGGTGGCAAGACATTTCTGCAAAGACTTGCTGGGAATCCGTCAGTGAGGAAGAATATTAAAGATTATGTTGCTCAAAATATATAAATTTTCTATTAATCCCTGTGCTTTTCAAAATACCATTTTTTATGAGGAAAGCAAACATTTTCGCTATTGGATACCATAACAAATTTGAAAAATATGTTCTTTCCCTGAGTCATCTGATATAAGCACAGTAATCTGCTGCAAGACACAAATTACTGCTGATTTGTGTGGTAGTAACAGGGGTGTATTTTCTGCTGCCTACAAAGCAAGTGCTTAGGGAACAGTCCACTCCATGGAACTGCAATGCATGAGTGAGAAACATCTATTTACATCAGAGGAGAAAATACAACTTTTTACTTGAATTCTTGAAGGAAAATGCAGGCATCCTCTACAACAAAAAGCCAAAGATTTTTAAATTCTGTCTGCCAGACAGTGTAGTGCCTTGCTTTCTGGTAGAAGTTAATTTACATTGAGACATGTTTTTATATAGACTTTTTGCTGTTGCATGCATTTGGTTGATATTGGAGTTCATTTCTCTGATTTATATACCTAAAACAATTTTTTAACCCCCGTAGAATGAAAGTGAATGTGTCACAGCACCTCCCACATGCTCAGAGTTGACTGAAAAATTCTGATCTTGAAAATTGTGACTGAGAAATTTGCTTTGCAAAAGGGTATGGGTTCTCTGAAGGTAAACACAGGGTTTTGGTAAACTTGTACCCACCTAACAGAACAAGGGCTGCAGGAGCCATTTAAAAGATTGATCTTTGTGAAAGGAACACTGGAAACACCAGGGAAAAACAAACAAACAAAAAAAGCTAGAAATATCTGATGGATCTACAAGGAAAACACATTGCCCAGAGCTGAAAATATGTTCTCTTCAGATTTCTTAATGCTGTGATTCCACAGACTTCTCTGTGTGTTGGTGTGCAAAACTTTTAAGATTTCGACTTTCTTAATAATTTATCAGCTCCCCATCTTTCTGCTGGTCCATGGCAGAGCAGGCTTCCCTCTCTGTGCTGTGTGCAGGTCGTTGTTAGCTGGACCAGATGTCAGTAGGGCTGGAGTGGGTCTATGCAAATGCAGGATTTGCAAATATTTTTCTTCAGATATTACTTTCTTTGGGATCCAGCCTTGTTGACTGCAAGAAACAGTTACGTTTTTGAGAGGATAGTTTATGCTCTTCCAGACATAGTTGTACATTTCTCCTTTACTGCCCTGTTGTTTTCTTCTTTTTTAAAAACGTTAGTTGCAATTAGTCGTAGCCAAAGTACTCCTGGTGAATTTTGGCATGTATTGAAAAGGAAATATTTTTACTGACCTGCTCAGTGAGAAAATAGCCTATAATTTATCTGTGTTACATTAATTGCGGAAAGCAGCAAGCATGATGTTTGGAACAGAAGTATAGTTATTTATGCTGGAAATAGTTGTGATGTTATTTAATACTTCTAATATACCTTCAACAGAGCTTTCAGATGTCATTTCAAAGCTGTGGCCTTTAACAATCATTGAGTCCATGCTGTGTATTCCAGGAGGGCTTACAGAGGTTTTATGTGCAGGAACCCACTCAAAGATTTGTTTAAGTTGTAAAAAACACAATCCCTTTTTTTTTTATAACCCTGGAAGAGGTTAGTCTAGTGTTCTTTTTGGGGAACCATCACTTTTGACAATGTTTTTAGCTTGATGCTAAATTTCTTAGCCTTGTAAGAGATTTCTTTAGACTCTGGGCTGTGTTGAATGAGAGGCTGAATGGGAAGGAAGGAAGGAAGGAAGGAAGGAAGGAAGGAAGGAAGGAAGGAAGGAAGGAAGGAAGGAAGGAATATCTATATGTCTTCTTTCTTTTCATGTTTCCAGATAGGTAATGGTACAAATGGAGTGTTTTAATTTTTAAAAGCATTTTTTAAAAATTGGGAGAAAAAATATATTTGGGGCTAATATGAGTTATAGGGGCCATTCACATTTCCTAAGGAAAATGCCTCTACTGAGGCATAAGGAGAGATACTTAATTCCAAAACAGACCTGACTTCAACCACCACACTCCATGCCCAAAGACCTGAAGTATTCTGTGCCAGTTCCTTTTTCAAACTTAGAAGAGCACAGTAAGTCTAGGAAATAGTTTGTCTGCATTGATTTACCCTGTTGCTTATGCACTAAAACATCAGAACTCCTTTTATTAATTATTTAACAGTACAAAGGATGGAATAGATGTCATTTTCTATTTAAAAAATCTTTTAACAATTGAGATGCTCTTCTTGTTTATATGAAAAGGCATGGAAAACATTCTAGGTGAAAATGCAACATTTAAAATTTTGCCACTAAATTTAAAATAGCTTGGCATATTTTTACTTCCGGCAGTTTCATACCTGTTTTTCTGAAAATGAAACAACTTTATACATGCATAAATTTTGAACTTCTTCTATAGGAATCCATTCCATTATTAAAATGGTCAATCTTTTCATTATATGAAAACTGACGTTCCCATTGCAGAGACAAATCAATTTTGTTATCACTGCTGAGTACTAAAGCTCTGGTTGCAGATCAGCTTTACTTACTATTTCATTTATTTTAGTCCAGTTTGAATTGACTACTGCTGCATCTGAGGGTTCTAGTTTAAAATTTGGGTTTGAGTTGTTTGAAAGTCCCTGCAATCCAAATTTCCCATTGAGAATTCCTAATAAATGTCCCAGTCAATCAGTTTTTGTGAACTTCCATCATGCCAGCTCTAGAATGGAATATGTATCAAAAATGGTAAAAGTTCTTCAATTGTTACTTTTATCTGGAGTGTGGAAGTCCATTTTCCTGGCCCTTCTTTCCATTACCTGGATCAGGAAGCGAACCTGAGCCAGGCAGATCTGATGGCCAACGTGTTGATCAGCTCTTCCAAGAGCAAACTTCTTCACCTTTTATCTCTCAGAATGTTGAGGGGGTTTGTTTTGTCTGGGTTTTTTCTTTTGTTTGTTTGTTTTCGGAGGAGTTGGTGCGTTTGGTTGATTGGGTTTTGTTTGGCTAGTTTGTTTGTTGGTTTTTGTTGTTGTTGTTTTCATTTCTGACAGCAGGTAGTGATTTGTTTATTTCTTTTTTTTGACTTTGGGGAACAGGAAAGTGTTTTCCCATCCACCCCTGGGTCTGCTCGGTGGTTTTAGCAGAGCATTAATCCCTTAAATCAGCCGTGCCTGGCGCTCCCCGTGGTCGGTGCAGAGCCCACAGAGCCTCACAGGGTGTTGTGACAGCCAAGAAAATGCATCTGTGCCAGATCAAAGGCAGAGCTGAGGCCCAGGGTTGGATCTGTCCTGCCAGCAGCCCAGCCTTGCTTTGACCAGAGGTCTTATTTATGAAGATCTGCCACAGGGGCTGCAGGGTGTCCTTTTGACTAATAACAGATAATCTTTCTTGTGTCCCGCAGAATGAAGATTAATAGACCTTTTAATTGCATTCAAGCAAGTATGTTATGAGATTATTGCCTCAGAAGTGACAAGACATTCAGTCTAAAAGGGAAAAGAAATCTGATTTCTTCTGTAAACACGGAAAAATATTTCTCCAGCTGAAAAAGCCAAGGCTGTTTCCTACACTACAGTGCACCAATTTTGTGGTTTTCTGCAGGTTATTAACAGTGTGTCACTGGAAACAAAAGCTTGCCCTAATATTTCAGAGGGGAACACACACACAAAAAAAAACTTTAAAAAAAAAAAAAGAGAGAGAGAAAAAGAAGCAGCTTGCTGTTGTTTTCAAAGTCTAGTATCAGAATTTTGACATTTTTAGTTTATAGCTACAGCAGCATAGCTGTATGAAACAGGTTATGCATAATAATCCCTGTTGACAGATGGGCAAAGTCATTCCTAGAAACAATGGCTGAATGATGCTGTCTTGGCTGCATTTCCCATGAAAATAAGTTGTGCAGACAGCTTTTAAACACAAGGAGAAAACTTTCAGCCTTAACCCCACTTATCTTCTAAGCAGACTTAGCTTTGCTTACAGGCAGGTTTCTGTTAGTATTTCAACAGTTCAGTAGTTATATTAATTATTAGTCTCTTTGCAGTACCTTGTGTGCAAGTTTATCTTCAGTTTGCTCCTTGATCTGTAGCCAAGATACTCATAGGTTATTGAGACATTTTTATGTGCTGCAAAAAATATTTGCAACATTATTAATCACCTGAGGAAAAAAAAAACCCGACCAAGTAAATAATGAACTTCCACATTACCCCACTGCTTTTCGTTTTAAAAACAGAACGAGCTGGTCATGCAGAGATGAGCTCGTTTATGATGCCAACACTTTTATAAAGATATTCAGCATTGCTCCAATATAAAGTGGTGTATCATCTCCTCTACCAAAAACCAGGCAGAAGTTGTGACATTTCATTTATAGGGCAGGATTTTTGTCATTACAGGCATCGCATCACCAGCCTTTGATTTCTGTTTAAAACCCATAATGCACCAAAAACCCAGGAGAAATGAAACCAAAGAGACATTTATTTCTCCTGGCTGCCTTTTGAAGGGTTGGTGTGAAGTGTTAACTTGTCCACTCTTCACATTTCTGGCTATCCAGTGCCATTCTGAAATTCACAGTTAAACAGACCAAATTTCCTCTGCTTATATTCCAAATTTTCTTCTCTCTATTTTTGGGCAATATTTTGCTGCTGTTTCACCCATGCCAGCACCTGAAATTCCCCAGAAATCCGAGAAATCTCCACTGGGACAGAGCCCACAGCACTGGCATGCAGGAAATCTTACTGACACATTTCCTTACCAACTTGAGACATTATGCTGAAATAAAAAGAGGTAACAGAACTCCCATCTTGTTGTCTTCTATATCTGAAGAGAGTTGAACATGCCTATTTTTCATCTCAGCATGATCTGCCCTTAACTTATAGATTAGAGGAAAGACAAGCAGAAACATAAATAGTCAATTTTTTTTTTTTTTAAGTGTGGTAATTGTTCTTTTGTTTCTTATATTTTCACCTCTAGTCATAGCCAACATCAAAAGTTCTCAGTATCATTATTGTTAGTACAGCAAGAACTACTTTAGATTATGTCTTCCAGAAATAGAGCTATGTATTATCATACAGGATGATGAAATTTTTGCAATTCACGCCTTTTTGGCCATTATATAAAGAGCTGAATATAAATTAAATTTATTTTCAATTTCCTTATCTATTTCTGTCCATAAATAGGTACTAGGATCAGTGAATTGCCACTGCACAGTCACTGCTGCCAGTAGTGTTCAGCTGAAGACTTTCATAGAAAAGCAACATAACATTTCCAGAGTGTTGTGTCATGAACTGTTCATGGTCATATTCAGATTTTTATTCTCTCTGCTTTATTTAATGGCTCAGTATTGTTCTGTCCTTGGCTTTCCCACAAGAACTCCAGCTGACTGACCTAACACAGAACTGTGTCCCAGATTTTATCAACTCTTGGAGTGCACTAAAGCAGCTCAAAGCCTTCTCCGAGCTCCACCAGATGTCTAAGCCTGCTTAATCACTGGTAATTTAATGGGCTATTTTTAAATCTCCTAGCATCCTCAAGGACTGATAAGCTCTGAATATTCCACAGCAGATAGATAGATGGCTACTCTTTTATTAATGGTTTCTTGACTGCTGGTAGCCAGTGCAGTCAACTGTGTCATCTCTGCAAAAATCCTCTGATCATGATTACCACAAAAAAATCCTGTGCACAGATGTGGAGTACTCACTGCTATGAGAAAAGGTTATAGATTCAATCATCACTGATGTTATCATTTCAAACCTCTACCTTTTCTTTTGCTTCAGACCTTAACACACCCGGCACTACCATTTCCCTTGGGAATGCGAGTGCTCCCTGATAACTTGTGAGAATTATCCAGATCTGTGGAAGCCAATCTGGTCTGCAGGATCAGAGTGAAAACAGAATTACCTTGTGTGTGCTGCAGGCAGGGTAAAACAGGGTGCTGGTGCAGCCACGGCACAGCAGCTGCCTTGAGGTGCCGTAGGAAATTGGCAATAACTCCTCTGGCACTTTTGAAAATCCAGATCTTAAGGTTAAAATTGGCTTCTTTTTTTCAATAAATACATTTTATTTTTGAAATATCAATGACACAAGGTTATTCACAGCTTAGTAAAGTGTAGTTATGAGGAGCTGCTTTGCTAAAATTAGATACTATTCTGAAAAAGGCCATGCAGTTGATCATACACACCTGTTTTATCTGAATTTTTACTAAAATGCTGAAAAAAATCCTGTAGTAATCTAGGTGGCTTTTTTCCTCCTTTTCCAACAATATCTATATAATAGAAATTATTAACTATGTAAATATATTCAGGAAGGATTCACACAATCTGTGTTTTTTAAGAAGTAGCTGCTACTTAAGAAGTTGGTTGTGGAAATAAAGTAACTTTTCAGCCTGGTTGTGTGTTTCACTCCAAAATTTTCAGAATAATGGCCTGAGAGGTATTTTTGATGGTCCAGGGAGATTTCAAACAACAGACCTCACTGTCTAATGTGTCACTTTTAAACTGTACTGGAGACAGCTGATGGTACATGGAATTCTTCCTAACCTGTTTCTTCAGTGCAGTTACTGCAGCCATAAAGTCATTCAGAGGGAAAAGCAATTAAGAGCAATAAGAAAATAAGACCACTATTTATTATCTTAGCCTAGAGGACTGCAGACATTAAAAATATAATGACACAGTGTTAAAATCATGTTGAAGGTCTAAGCTTAAATGAAAAAGAAGCCAGCCAAATGAATTCCACATTTTTAAAGGAGAAAAAGAACGATACTCCAGTCTTACTTTATTTGAAAATTACCCATCTCTTCCTGGGTTTGAGAAGAAGTTTAATTTTAAATATATAGCTAATATATATCCCATTAAGTGCAAATACTTCCTTTTTTTAACCTAGAAAGCATGAATATCCTGTGTAGCAGAATATTGATCAAAATGCTTCTTTCTATCAAATGATTACAGCTTCTTCTGGAGCAATTCCTTTTCTGTCATAACTTTCTTTAATTTTTTCAGGTTCTATTACTAGATATTTACCCTAATAACATATATTTGAGTAACTACACAAAAAAAACCCTCTTGTACATAAGATGCTGTGATGAAAATCAGATTTCTCTACAAAGAGCATATAGTTGCTCAGTTATTTTTTCCCTTCAGAGCTTTTAGGTGTAATTAACTATGATGGGTTATAGTTTAGGCTGGTTTTGGGGTTTGTGGTTTTTTGGGTTTCATGTCAACCTTTAGGAAAAAAGAAACACAAACTGAAATGCTGAGCTTCACAGGTTACAGAAAAAGAAATGCTGCTGAAATGTTGTTAGAAAGATACAGGTGTTGCACATCTGCAGCAAGCACATGCTACCAGCACTAATTTTCCTTTATATCCAGAGTCTGGGCGTGGAGGAGAGTGCAAAGCACCTTCATCTGATGCAGTAAGATAAGGAGAGCTGCATTTCTGCCTTTTTGCTGTAGCCACTGCAGTCCTGTCCCTCCTTTTCCTGGCCTTGGGTACAGATAGCAGCTCTCCGAGTGTGCCAGTTTGCCCTGGAAAAATGAAGGGAGTTATGAGGACTTGAAGAGTAGGTGATGTGCTCAGGACAGGTTATTTACCTGAAAAGGACTTTGGAACCTCTTGGTGGGATTCAGGAGCCCAGCCCTGAATGTCAGCCATCATCCTGAGCACCACAAAATATCTTGAGACCTCACTGTAATATCAGAATATTTATATGCAGATCTGCACTTTGGTGAATTAGCAGCTGGAGACCTTGGTGGCCTTGTTTGTTCAGTGTCCTAAGGGTCAGTACTGCCCCCACCTTGGCAGTGCTTCCCTCTCACTGACCTATGTGTCTGATCCAGGTTCCTTTACTTTTGATCCTGGAGTTCTGGTATTTGCCAAGCAGAGTACGGCTACCCAGTATTCATCAGTGTTACCTGACAAGTGATTAATAAAAACACCCAGTCTACAGAATCACAAAGGTAAATAAAAGAAAACCTCTGGGAAAAAATGGCATGTCTAAAATTGCAAGAAAAGCTAAGCATAGGAATAGCTATAGTGGGAGCAGAAACATAATGTCTGTACAAGGAGAGGACTAAAATGAACATTTAATACAATCCTGAAGTGAACAGATGAACTGCTGAAGGTCAAGTGAGCCATTTCACCATTATCTTCACTGTGAAAAAGGACCTGGTGCTCCCTGGATCCTGAGGATTCTTTCTTCTCCTTGAACACTGCGAGGCTGATAAGGAACGTGTTATTTTTAAAGGCAGTCTTCCCTTTTCATGCACTGGTTCACATGATGGAGTATCCTCACAAAGCATGGATTCCTTTCAGATTAAACTAAACCAAAAGTGCTGCAAAAGTTGGTCCAGAGTACCTGGAAGTGGAGGCCCTGCGGCAGAGCTGTGTGGACATCCTGCTGTGTGTTACCTGTCAGCGTAAACTCAGCCTACCTGTGCCTGGTTCCCCAGCCTCTGGCATTTTGGGCAGCATGGCTGGGTTTGCCACGTGTTGGAGAACCTCAGAGTGGCTGAGGTTGCGAGGAGACTCTGGAGATGCTCCCATCAGCTGCACTTGGTTCGTGCTGCACACCCATGCAGTGGCTCATCACAAATAACCTGAGTTTGATACTCGGGTGGATCTGTCCTTGTGTTTCCCTCACATTGATTCTCCTCCAAGCCTCCTGCATTGTCTGTAACATCTGAAACCAGGTGGGCAAAGGGAACAGTTCCAGCCCAAGAGAGCTGTTTCAGACACAAGGTGTTAAACTGCTTTTTGATCAGCTGCTTGTAGAAACGTACATGGACTGTAGACCATGGTTCTTCTTGTAACCAGCTAATGATCCTATCAGTTGCAGACTAATTGCCTCTACTTCCTTCTAAATTCTGCTGCACTGAAAAGTCCAGAGTCACATTCTAATCCTGTTAATCACATTCAGCTTTGAAGAGTACATTGTGGCTGTGTGTTAATTCAACTTCTCTCCCTGGTAATTTGTTTGATTGCCTGTTAGTTGCAAACTGCACTAACTGAATGAAAGTGTTCTGTGTCCTGATGGGAAGTTATGACTTTGATTTGAGCTACTTTAGCACAGATGTTTTACCTAGAAATGGTGTAAATTATTCTCACCTTTCTGCTCTACGCTGGTTTCAATACAAAGAATGAAAAGCAAGGAAAGGTAGAAGGTAATGAAGCAACAAAGTAAAAGCTGTATTTCTTTAAATTAAATAATGATCTTTATTGCCTGAGGGCTTCTCATCTGCTTGTGAGTAAATAAGTAAATAAGATGTTAAAATATGAGATGGAAGTGCTGGTGCTATGTCCTTCATTTTTTTCCTCCATCTCCAGAAATACGTGTTGTCTGTATTGTCAAGAACTGAGTCTGTTTATTCATTACTTCTTTTTTCACTTTTTTTTTAATAAATACACACACACACATTCTACATAGTCCTAGTAAGTCTTATTGAAAAAGACTGAACATATGCCAAATTACCTTCCAGCTTCCCACATCATTTTCTGAACAAGAGTGTAAGGCCACTGGATATGTCCTATAAGCACAAAACAATCATTACTAGGACATTTTTATTAACATTGGATCTATGTGATGATAAAGATTTATTCTGATTTTACCTTTGGAATCCCCTGAATCTTAATGAGGAAATTTTTTTTCTCCCTGTTCTGAATTTCAATGAGACGTACTCTTGAGTGTCATGGCCATGTTAAATATTTGTGAAATCCTTTCAGCTTACTTTCAACATTTTAAAAATAAACAACTGGTTTTGTGGAGGCATTTTTTCAAGTTAACAGGAGAGACATTGACTTTTAGTATAAGAAGCATTCTCTGCTAAAAAGAGGTTACACTTGTAAAATGCTAATGTCAAAATTATTTATAAAGGGAATCTAAAGTTGACTCTGAAATGTTTAGTTCAAAAGCTGCCTGAAAGTGTGGACCAATTAGTGATTCCTTACCAGATCAGTCTTTTTGAAAAAAACAGACTATTCATTTAGACTCCAAAATATTTGGAAGTGAGGTCTGGAGACCTGGTGTTTATTAATTCATGAAAGACTTTTACTAATTAGCAGTGTGCATTTCCCAGAGGCCCACTTAGGCTGTGGAACCAAGCTCCCCTGCACTCCTTACAGAAGAAAAAAGTCCCTTCAAGCCATCCATGCAAGCATCCAAAGCAGGCTTCTGCTCTGAGTGGTTGTTGATTGAGTCTCTCTCTCTCTCTCCATTGAACAAGGAGAACATAGAAAGAGTTTTGCCACCCAGGGACACTTGCCTCATATTCTGGGGTGCTTCTCTGAGCAATGCTGCTACTGGTAATAAGTTATGGCAATAAATTACTTGATTCTGGTAAAATCAAAATTCTTAAACTGTATACAGACACTGACATTTTCCCCTTACTCTTTTGGTGTCTCAGTATTGCATGTTTTAACTCATTCCTTTTCTTAAAATGATTCACTACTCATTATTTGCTACTATTGCTCAAATGTTGGGATTTCCAAGCTTCCTTGTCTGATTGCTCTGAATGGTCATTCCTTACTCTTCTGTTCTTATAAATGTACTCTTGCACTTTTCTGTGTTTTCTTCTTTGTAGAGTCACAGAATCACAGAATGGTTTGGGTTGGAGGGACCTTGAAGCCCACCCAGTGCCACCCCTGCCATGGCAGGGACACCTCCCACTGTCCCAGGCTGCTCCAAGCCCCATCCAGCCTGGCCTAGGACACAAGTCCAAACCCCAGTGTCCACCTTCCAAAGGCATTGTCTTGGACCAGCTGACTTCTTAACCTTGTTTATTTCTGTTTCTCTTCTCCTGATTTATTTCTTACATTTCACAGCACATCTGTTCTTCTTGTCCCGCCCCACATTGCATTCAGCATGAATTTACTCAGGGGTCATCAGCTTCCCAAAAATCCAGCACTGCATTTTCAGCTTTTGACCACCCATGGATTCTTTATTTCTTCACCTTTTAAATTTTTTTTTTCTGTAAACACATACCAATCTTCTGCTCATGGAGTTCAGCACTCCTCTCATTTTACTGTAATATTTTTACTGTTAGTCTCTCTTGCCTGATTTAAAGGACAATATTAAAAAAGCCAAGTGCTTCACAGCCGTTTATTGTTTGAAATAAATCTACCTTTCTTTTCTTTCTCTTTCACTGGCTCACTGCATTGCTGGAGGACACAGAATGAAACCTCGGTTATATTCTCAAATTCCAAGAAAATACCAGTTTTGATAGGAAGTTCAACTCCTTCGTTCTTTTTCTGAAATTACATTATTAGGTCAATTTACTTTTGTTACTATATTCTCTTTCTTGATCATTTTAATCCAAGGCATCTGGCCCAAATCTGTTCTATTCAGTCAAAAAGAACTGATCACAGACATTCTGACTCACGTGGAAAGCACTTGAAAGCTCAGGTTTTATTAAGCCTTAAGATTCCTGCCTTGCATTTTTGGAAGTTTTGTTCTAAGATTATGAAATAAAGAACTCCAAAAAAAAAAAATCTAGGAATGAGAAAGTTTGAGGTTTTGAGGTAGAAAAAGAAAGGCGTAAAGAGAGAAGAAATTTCAGGAGGAAAAGAAGCATGATAGCAAATGTTTTTAAAGATTTCCTAAAGCAAGGGCTCTCGCACTGTGGGGGAAATGGAAAGGCACTTGGGGAACCAGCCTTGTGTTCTGATTATCAGTGGACACTTTTTGGCTACAGATAATTCTCAGAGGAGATTGTGTTTTGCTGAGGACATGTATGACACTCAGCACAATGGAAAATGATTTGGGGTTATCCCACGTTGTACCAGTACGTGATATGAACAAAAAGTAAAAAAAAAGGAAAATAAAAGTAATTTGATTGACTTAGAGCTTGGAGAAGGAAAAATCTGTCAGCCTGCAGTGGGAGAACCGTGGTGGGAGCTGCACCATTTTGCTTTGGTGTGTTGTAAAGCCAGAGAAGAAACAGAAACTGCTCTAATGATGTTCTCCTCTGTTCTGTTTATTATTTATTTATTTGGTTGGTTGGTTGGCTGGTTGGTTTAGTTTGTTTTTAATTTTTATTTTATTTTATTTTAAACTGTCCTGTTTAGATTGACCTGCTCATCCCTACAAAAATCACTGGGATAATTACCCAAGGAGCTAAAGATTTTGGCCATGTCCAGTTCGTGGGGTCCTACAAGCTTGCCTACAGCAACGATGGGGAGCACTGGAAAATATACCAGGATGAGAAACAGAAGAAGGATAAGGTAAAGCCAAGAGAAAAATCAGTATTGTGGTTGCAGTAACAGCAGTGAGAAAAGTCTGTGGATTATTTCATGGGGTTCCATATGCATGGGATCCCACAGGTTGAAGCAAAAGTGAATAAAAGAGTCGTATAACACAGTGGCATTCACAGGGCAGTAATATCACACCTATCAGTGCCATGCACCTGATTTAAAGCTATTAAATATGGGGCATAAAACTTTATGGTTCTCCATTAATCGGAATTATTTCTTTATTTAATGTAGAGGAGAAGGTGTATAAATAGCAGTGTATTTGTATATTCAAAACCAGTGTTTCAGTGCATATTTTGGTAAGTATGGACTATTTTCAGTGATTTGCTATGAAGCACATCCTTGTTACCTAGCCATTTTGGACAGATTTTCTTTTTCTGGAAATTAATGGCTAGGGTTTCAAATACCCATTGCAAATATTACTTTTATTACACTATAAAATGAATATGAAACATAAAAAAAGTTTCACAACTTCCTCTGCAAATGTTTAATGAGAGGCATAGGGAAAGTTTGGGTTTGCTGATTGATTTACCTGGAAACACTTAACTTTTCTCTCGTTATTCATTATGCCTTTCCTTTAAACTGTATAACACTTTTATGCTGCAAATACCTGAATTCATAATAATGTCTGTTAAGAAAATTATTACAGCATGTGCATCGCTTAGGGAAATGTGAAGCAAGATGACAAAATGTGAATTATTTATTAAATGTCTTAGTGGGGTTATGTATGATTGAAACAAAAGATAAATTTATTGAAATACCAGATGGCTGATGTGTCTGACAACATCTCAAATCTGTATTCAGGGTGATAAATACTCACACTTGCACTTACATTTTTTAGTATAAATAAAAATTCTTTAGGAAAAATATCATATCCTTCACATAGGTCAGTTAAATTATTTTTTTTTAAGTACTGAGAAAAGTTTTGAAATGTATTGACATGTTTTATGTGTACAGGGAGATCTAATGACGAGGAGTTAGACAACAGCAACTCCTAAATTTCACTGATTTTAAATGGTTGATTAAAAGTCGTTTGTGAGGGGAATGTCCTGGGGATTAAATTTATATAGTTACCTGTATGTCTGTGTCTGCATTGTCAGGCTATGTTATCCAAAGAGGACACTGTGAAGTCCCACTCTTAAACCTCAAATGTCAGTTCACTGTGGCTTTAACTCGCACTCATATTTTTCCCCTGTGAAATTTTAAAGGATTTTAGGTAGGGAAAACAAAATCAGTTGGTTTAGCCACCTGACCCCGCAGGTTCTGACACCTGGGATTATGGATGTGTCTGGTATAAATGGTTGCCAGATAAAAATTGTAAACAAACAACTCAGCTTTCACAGGCATACCATAAATGCATTCAATATAAGTGACAGATGGTCACTTCAGTACCTTGTACACATCCTGTTTTAAATCCCTGGCATTTAAAAAGAGGAGGAAAAGTTCTGCTGTGAAAGAAATATCTTCTCCAAGCCTAACTTCTGTTGTGAACTATTGCATTCATTTTATTGCAGAGGAGAACATGGGTTAGAGTCTCTGGTGATGACACAGTAACAGCAAATCTAAAAGAAAATGCACTCTGATTTAAAGCAACTGCTCCAGTCTACACTTGTTTGTGCCATTGGCCAAAGCAATTAAATTCCTTTTGTTTTCATCATCAGCTGGACTGCTAATTGCTATATGCATATTCCATTAGCAACAATGGAAAACTTAATCATTGTCTCATTTAAACACATCACATCCGGTATTAATTAACACCCCTAAGAATAAACTAGATGCATATTATTATGATTATTTAACAAATTGAGCCCAATTAAAACAGAATAACAACAAGTGCACTCCACTGTGAGTTAGAAGTTAGAATTTCTGTATCTAAATTTGTACAAAATAAACAGGTTCACTTGATGGGAGTCTAGATCTCAGTACACAAACATCAAACTAAAATATCTGTAATTTTTTTTTCCCGTATCACAAACATCTGAGAAAGTCAAAAGTCTGATGACAGAGTCTGACTTTCCAGAAGTCGGTGAACTTGGCAAAATTTTACAGGAGGTAGGACTGGAAAGGATCTCAAGGCAGCACATGCACCTCTTGACCTGCAAAGACACTGTGCTCCTCTCCTCCCATGACCTCTGAGGTCTTCTCAAATGAAAAGGGGATTCAAGGACCCCCAAGGCCCTTCCTGTCACCCTGGAGTGGATGCAGCCAGTTAAATTTTAGAGCTAAGACTGACTTCATTCACCTGCCCTCGGCCTCATGCAAGGCTGTACCATTCTCCATCAGATTATTGTTTAATATGTTCAAAGAAACAGATGGTGATGTAAATTCTACCATATAAACAGCCAATTCCAGAGTTTAAATGTCCTCTGAGGTGGAAAGGTGGCTTATCCCCCTTGCTGCAATACACCCACACTTTCCTCAGAGGACACAAAAACCTGATTTTATCCTCATTTTTCCAATTGGGTTTATTTGGAGTACTTCAACATATTTCTTCACAGTTTCTTCTTGGGGAAAAATTAATCTTGGCTCTCTCAGTCTTCCCTCAAAGGGTATATTTTCTTAACTTTAGATCATTTTTTTGTGTTCTGATTGGAGTAGCTTTTCCTGAAGTGTGGAATCTTTACCACAGAACTGCTGCCTGCTCCATCATTCTCCATTCTCCATCACCTGTGACACTGGCAATGACTTCCTAGGGTTTGGCTCATCATTATTGAATTGCAGCATTGATCTTTCTCCAGCTTGTCAAGATCACTCTGAATTTTGATCCCACCTTTCAAAATGGGAAAAGCTTGGCTACACCTGTGCTTTTAGCAAGTAAATCAATGTACATCATCCATTTCATTACTGAGAATACATAAATCTCTTTGGCCAGAGCGGTGGAGTCACCCAGTAAACCTTTTTGACACCAAACTCCTGGTCACCACTCCAGCTGGGTGTGTGTGGTGCAGTGTGGTCCCATGGGATTTGTCCACTGAGTGTTCACAGCACCAGAAATCCTGGCCTGTGTGCACTGGACAACAAAAATATAAATAAAAAAAAACAAAAAGAGAAGGAGAAAAAGCAATGCTGTACTTCATCCATGAGGAACAGGAGAGAAATAGCACCATTGGTCCTGTCTGACATTATCACCTTTGCACAGGATCCACAATAATTTCTTTAGCTTAAAGCAAAAAACAAGATTTGTTCCCAAATGCAAGAACTCTGTAAAAGAAACCAAGTTTTTACAACAAAGTGAAATTTCAATTCAATATTATATCTGTATCCAGGAGGTACAGAAGAGAGGTGAAAGGTACCAACAACTATCAACAGCAGCAAGCATAAATTATTCATATTTTACTCTCATTGGTTCTAATTGTTAACTGAACATCTTGATTTGTTCTATGAAAGATAGAACACAGATTTCTTATTTCTTCTGCAGGTGATTTATTCATCCTATACTCATCCTGTGATCCTTGTATAATCATTCAAACTTTGGGAGAAACATGGCTCCAAAACATTTCAGGGAAGGGAGGACAGGATGAGAGAGAAAAAGTAACTTTTAGAGTCCCAGACACAAAAATTATTAGCAGTTATTAGCAGGCTGGTCATAATGATTTGTGGATTAATATTGTGACTTTATAATGCATTTGGGTAAGAGCTGAGAACTTAATCCTGTTTGGTGCTGAGATATTCATCTGTTTACAGGATGAGTCCTAACATATCAGCAGACCTCAGTGAATTCCTGAGGCTGTGCACTTGTCCCTCTTCATCATTTTTGAAGTTAATTTACAAAGGAGAAAAATATTGGTCTCTTGTATTATGTTTTATACAACACAGTATATTGTATTATATATATAAATTTGTACACAGATTATTGTGTCTTGCATACTGTGTGCAGACTGTATCTTTGATCAATCCATAACAAAACAGTGGTTCAGAGAAAAGGAAATGGAGTGTCCACTTTTCTTCTTTGCACCATTTCAAATGGAATAGCTGTTCCCAGAACAATATCTCCTGCAGCTCCTGCTATTTTAATGGCCACTCATCTCATTTCACATCTGTGCTGAATTTCTGTGAGTGCAGACAAAAAGTTACCGGGGGTACAAAAAAAGAAATCATGTCATTAGAAAATGAAGCCTTTGTCATTCATTTTAAATAGTTTGAATGGGTTGCCTGGAAAAATATGAAAGCTTTACCTTTTGCCTTCCAGAAGCAAAATAAATTACATTGCAGGCTGGCACGCAGGAAGAAAATATATTTTAGAAACGGGACCAGAGCTAATAGCTATCTTGTTTTTCTCAACTAGAGGTCAGTAGCTCACTGTGCCTCCAAAGCTGAGTACGTCCAAACCAAATCTGACCTTTTCCTTTTTTTTTTTTTTTAATCACATTCCACATGTGATTTATAAATTGCACAGCCTGCTGTAGTGGCCAGCTGCAGTGTCAAATGGCATTTCAGAGGCTGTTTTTTGCAGGAAGATGAGAATGTTTGAAAGTAGCCTAAAGGAGTCTGGCAGTCTGCAGCACTGTCAGTCATCACCAGCCATCAGCAGTGCAATTAACTGCAGGTAGACACCATCCAGTATGCAAATGGCCACTGGGTTTGTGCACAAAATGATGAACTAGTTATAATTTATGTGCTTTTGAATGTACAGTCTATTGCCAGGGTGAGGGAAGATAAGAACCTACTTATCAAAGAATAGTTGGATCATGTCATGTTAAAAATCTTTCTGCTAGATTTGCTAATGGTTTTTCTGAAAGTGTTTAATTATTATAATATCTGGTTTACACTGATAGATTCAATTCCTACATGTAATCTTCATACTTGGCAGAGATAATGAACTTCTTTTGAGTAATATTACTTAAATTATTATTATTTAATACTACTATTTGCAATAATCTTTGTAACTTCTAATCTAAGTGACATTTTTTTCCTGCACTGGTTTAAATTATGCGTGACTTCCATTACTTTCAGTGAATTATCATGATTTGTGTCAGATGAAGATCTAGCTGTAGTCATTTTAGGTGTGTCTTCAGCACACATTTCCTTCCTTCATGCCACACCAAGAGCTGGGGGAAGAAAAAATGCTGTTATTAACAATCTACCTTGAATTTCTATAAGCATTTCTGGAGGGAGGTTGGTCTTCAAAATACTTCTCTTTTTGGCTTTGAACCTCCTCTGAACTACACACAGTGAACTACATTCCCATTTTAGTAGCATCAAGTGGGAAAGATAGTAAGAATGTGATAGCATGTTTCACAAGTTTAAAATTTTTATCTGCCTGTACCTACTCTGAACCTGAAGAAATATTAAATGTCATGTAATTCATATACATCTATATGATATGTATGCTTTATGTATAGTAACTGAGAGAAAGAATGGCTTTTTCTCCTCTTAATCACTTCAAAAATGCACATGCACACAAACACATGGATGTGCCCTCTTTATTTTTCCAAACACTGAGATGTTCTGCACTGAAGCAAACTCCAAACGGGAGCCATGCCTAGATATCCTTTGTAAAATATGCTTCATAAAATATTCTTCCTCTAATATGAGCAGGATTAAGTGCTCCATGAAATAACATGTTTAAAATAATTCTTTTCAGTGTGAAAAACACAGTTAAGGTACAGCAGACAAGAGAGTGACTTCAGAAGGCTGATTACTGGTCTCACCTCAGCCTTTATCATCAATAGCAGGAACTAGTAATGCTGTGGATGATGAAGACTTTCCATTTAATAAAAGTTTCTGTGAGACATGAGATCCAGAAAGATTCTGTGTGGAGAATCAGGCTCCCTGAATTTCCATGCTCCATGAGCATCCACTTGACACAGCTCCACAAACTTCCCTGCTGCACCCACCTTTTAATAGGTCCTGTGGATGTGCCCTAAAGCCTGGTTTCCATCTCTGTGTTTGGAGCAAATCAAACATCAGTGATGAGAAATTCCACTTTCCCCAAGCTGCTAATCTTCTCCTAAGTTATTCTGTCTTAAAACATACAGTCATTTTCTTTCAAAAATTCTAATCAACTTATGTTGTCGTTATTTGGATTTACTGCTAATGCAGCAAATCTGTTGAAAAATCTCAGTGAATGTTTGAAGTCGAGACATTCAAATTCTGGTTGGACACAAGTATAAACAGGAATTGTGCATATTTCAGAAATCTTTTTGGCAGAGAATATCAGTACCTGTTTTCCAGGTTTTCACTCTATTTTTACATAAAATAATCATTAATTGAGTTACCACCCTTTAAAAGTACAACAGCATGCATTTCCTGCCTTTTTCCTTTAATAGCAGCTGTGAGAGGCTGAGCTAGAGAGGAGCTACACATAGGTGTGGAGGGTCTGTATGTGTAAAATTGCTCGAGCTGCTGAGTAAATATTTCAGTGAGTTACACCTTCTAAGTATGCAGACTGACATAAATAGATACAGCCACTGTAAAACCTGTAACGTTCTGCAACAGGGCTGTCAAAAAGCAGGAGCTTTCCTGTCCACTTTCCCCAAAAAAAAATAGGCACCTTGTAGTGTGGCAGCCACAGGTTGTGGGGAGGCTGAAGTTCTGTGAAAAGGAGGGAGCTTCCTGTAGCAGATGACCAGAAAACTGGAAAAGTAGGGTTGTTATTCTTCCCTAGTACATTTTCTCAGCCTCTGGGATTTTTTTTTTTTTCTGCCCATGTCCTTAATAGCCCCAGTTGCTTTTTCCCCTCAATTTATCTGATCTTTAGCAGTGGTTAAAGGCTGTGGAAGCTGTGGCACAGTTTAATTATGTGTTGAAAGGGGAACTGTGACCTTTAGATGGCTGGGGACAACCCTGCTATCACTGCTTGTCCCCTCATGGCTCTGCTGAGGGCATGCTGCACTATTGCCTGCTGTTTATTTTCCCCATGACACTTTTGGTTTTACAGACGTCTACAGTATCTCCTTTCAGACTGAAGAGACTTATCTGTTTAATAACTCCCAAAAGAATGCTCTTCTTGCTGCTTCTCTCTGTGTATTTGCTGTTTGGGATGGGGCAGGAACGGGTCTGCACCCACCCAGAGCTCAAAGTGAAGATGTGCACAAGGGTAACTTCCATTCTGGTCTTTATTTCTTGAGCTCCAAACAACTTGGGGTTTTTTGCTCCCTGGGAATTTTTTTTTTTTTTTTTTTTTACATAGAGCAATATATTGTAATGCCAACATCAGCTTCTCAAATGCTAACAAATCCTTGCAGTCTTCAGAGGTATCCTGAAGAAAACTGCTCAGAAACAAATGTGAGGAGTGGTCACTGGGGGCTACCAGCTGTTCCAGTTTTTAATTTCTTAGGTGGTTTATTTAGCCTTGACTGGGTATAAAGCAACAGGTATGTAAAGAAGGATTGCTCTTAGTTACAGAAATAACTTCTTTTTTTTGGTACTGGTGAGTCAGAAGTACAGGTTTTGTCCTTTGTCCTCCCTGTTCTTCCCAAATTCCTTCACTCCGTTAGTGAATTGAGGCTAAAGCAAAATGAAGAGTGAGAAAGAATATGTGTTTCCCATAAGAAATTTACTATGGGGCCCCAGAAAAAAGAACAGTAAATTCCTTTTAGGATGTTATATTTCATTCAGGTCACATTTGTGGATGCTGACAAAACTTCCCTCACTTTCTGATAAATTTATTTCCCTAAATATTTTTTTCTGATCTAGCATGTTTACTTAATTTTTTGAAACTAGATCTTGAATTTTGAGGGATTTTGAGGGAAAGTGTATTTCGTATTTGCATAAAATAACCTCTGAAACAGATAAGTTTGACTTCAAGTGATAATGAAATCATGTATGAGTTAAAAATGAAATGTAATTCTTGTTTTCCTGCTGTAAGTAAATGACATAATCCTCCCTCCTTCAGCTGTACTTGTTGCTGGTTTTGCATCACATAATTTTATTTATTTTGCATATCTATGTGCAGATATGAATACTGGGCCTGTAGAAAGGTTCTTCTGGTAAACAACTTTCTTTTTTTTTTCTAAGCCTTCATTTAAATGTTATCTTTGAAGTGCATCTTCCATAGGAAGAATGAAGCAGCAAATAAAATAATTTCCCAGTAGTTCTGCAGCCAGAGCTGTCTGCATTACTTATCATCTGGCTTGGTAAAAAATATCAAGAGATCTATCACATATATGCACAAGAAGTCAAGTTTGAAAAAAACCAAAAGAAAACAAACCAACACATTTAAGCTTTCCTTGCTGCATTTTGGGTGTTGGGGGGTGCCACTCTGTGATTTCAGTAATGAGCCTGTTGTTGTATGCTACAAATGAGAATGGACTTCAGGTGTAAGCTTGTTAGCCCAAGCTCCTGCTGATTTAGGCATCAACACTTGGGCAGCAAGCAACTTTCCCTGTGGTAAATACATTATTTTAAACTTAGACTCACAACAACAATATTTTGTGTATTTTCTCTCTGCCATTTTTTCCATCTCTCAGAACTCCCACCTCTCTGTGTGATACCAGAGGAGAGGGGGAGCTCATCACTTGTAAAAGAGCATCACCTGGGGAGGGCACAGATTTCATTTGAGGTGCTAAAAGGATAGGACTGGAGAGAAGCTTCCAAAATCCAAAGAGGTGCAGCACAGAGACCAAAAAGCTTGGTAAACATGTCACAAAGGAGCCAGGTGAAGGGCTAAAATAGTAGATCAGCCACCTCACAACTCAACCTCTGATATTTTCCCAAAAGCTTCCAGGAAACTTGTAATTCTGCATTAATTCAGTCATATAAGCACATCTGCAGGAGGTCCATATTCTTCTCTGCATGATGCAAACGACAGTCATTCATTTCAAGTCGAAAAGCCATCAGGTTCAGTTTTTACAAATGAGAAGTGAATTGGCTGACATTTTAAGAGAATGAACATTTCCCATAAAAACTGAAAATAACCCAAGGGGATAATCTGATCATTTTGCCAAAAATTGGTGCTGTGGCCTTTGAATTTAAATAGTGGCTGGCAGGGGAAAAATACAGCACTGATTTATCACAGATAGAAGCTTGAGAACTCACTTATGTGTTGGTTAACCAATACTAGAGGAAATAAGATCATAAATGCACTGTACTGAGCTAGGCTTTTTTATTTTGATCACAACCCAATGCCCTTAATTCATCTGCTGACTTTTTTTTGACATGAGAAAATAATATCCTTGATAATCACTGACTTTACAAGGGTTTATAGAGTTGCATCCCAGCTACATTCATAAGATACAATAAAAATTCCCAGCTTTAAATATTAATGTTATTTTCTCGGAAACAATAACAGGATCTCACGGGATTAATTTGAGATGGTACAAATGCCAGGCAAAAAGACATTTAATTTTTTAAATGTTAATGATTTTTGTGTAACTTTCAGAGAGTGGCCCTGGCAGAACAGCAGGTTAAGCTTTGGCTCTACCTGCACTGGGGCTGAGGGTGTCATTGCATGCCATGAAATCACAAGGTCTTAGCAAAGGCAGGGGCTCTTTGCAGCACCGGTGCATGGAATCACAGGTTTGGGTTGGAAGGGTAACGCTGCTGGAATGCTGGAGGCGCAGAAAGAAGAGCCAGAGACAGCTGTGTTCAAGTTCAGAGGAAAGGAAGGAAGGAGGGGGACCCACCTTCTTTATTCTTAAATACCCTTTTAGAAATCACTATTCATTGGAGGAAATCAGTTCTTCCTCCTTCAACTACAGTGGTCAAAGAAAATGTCCATCAAAGATCTGTGTCCATGGGAAAGGAATACATTGATAAGATAGTTCTACAATAACATGGCTATGTTTGCAGAACAATAACCTTGAGAACTAGCTACTATGGAACTAGTTATTTTTAACAGCAAAAAGTAAGGCAACAGAAGGGACCTTAGGGTCCAGCGCCACTGCCATGGGCAGGGACACCTTCCACTATTCCAGGGTGCTCCAAGCCCCATCCAACCTGGCCTTGGACACTTCCAGGGATCCAGGGGCAGCTCAGCTTCTCTGGGCACCCCATGCCAGGGCCTGCCCACCCTCATAGCCAAGACTCTCTTCCTGATACCTCCTCTAAACCTTCTCTTTGCCAGCGCAAAGCTCCGGTCGCGTGTCCCAGCGATAAAACCCCAGCGTGGAGGCGGGGACAGCCGATCTTCCCCGCGGCCAGGCGCTCTCACTGTCCCCGTTGCTTCCCCGCAGGTGTTCCAGGGGAACTTTGACAACGACACGCACCGCAAGAACGTCATCGAGCCGCCCATCTACGCCCGGCACGTGCGCATCCTGCCCTGGTCGTGGTACGGCCGCATCACCCTGCGGTCCGAGCTGCTGGGCTGCGCGGCCGAGGACTGAGCGCGCCCCACGCCCCCGCTGTACACCCAGCTGTGCAAAGCCTGTAGGATGCTGAGTGGGTTTTCCATGAACCAGTGCTCGCTCATTTTGTGGTAGGCCGCTAGCTGTCTTTCGCCAGGAGGTCTAAGCCTGCCCTTTAAATGATCCAATCCGATTTTGCCCTTTGAAATCTGTTGGTGTTGTCCCTTCTGCTGTGGAATTACCTTCCTAGTTTTCCTTTGAGTTGTTCACGACCAGTTGAAACGCATTAAGGGAAAAAAAAAACAAACAGCAGCATCCTTTTTACAAGGGAAGAGAAATAATAGCATGACGAAGCTCATTTGCAGCTTTAGGAACACTGGGCTGACGAGTTCTCCATAAATCATTCCGTCATCTTACTTGCAAAAAGTGATACTGCAGCTTTTAGCAATAAGTTTACTTGGGGATGACTGCATTATAGTAATTGTGCCTATCAAACACTGTCAGTACTTATGACATAAATTTTGGAAGATGCTCCATGGTGCTGTAGAGCACAGTACCTGTGATGTTCCAAGCTACCTTTCACCACTTTCATCCGGACAGCAGAGTCCGTGCACCTGGAGGGTTTTCCTATCTGCCCCATTTTCCTCCTCTATTTTGCATGCTATAGACATGACCTCCATCTTTTCTGTTTAGTATCACTGCTGATGTTGTTTTCCCTGGAAGGTGTCACCTGTTTGCACACATAACCAAATCTGCTACCAGTGTATTATGAAGTTAATGAATTTGCCAAAGTTTATCAATTCTGCTTGAGATGTGGTTTTTCAGGGAGACTGAGGTGAGACACCAGGGTGTTTGTGGTGTCTCACCTGGGGTACCCCCATAGGTGAAGGCACACGGTGCATCAGAAATCCCATTTCATGGTTTGCCCAGGGGTGAGCACACAACCCCAGACAGAGCTGCCCACCCAATTACTGCTTTCAGAATCCCCCTGAATTTCTGTGAGGAGGAAGATGTGGGGTGAAGGAACCAGGTGCTAAAAGACACACAGGAGGAATGACTCCCTTACTGACAGGAAACCCTCTCTTCAGGCTCTTCTTGAAGTCAGAGCTTTCCTGCTGGAAGGCAAGGGGTGATGTAGGAGTGAACCAAAGCTTGGCCCTTGTCACCCTCCACTCCTGAAAAAGTCCTTTCAGACACCTACCAGTGAGCCACGAGGAGGCTCTTTCCTATCATGCCCCATCTACAGAAATGTTTCACACATGCTGTGTTGTTTTAACAACATGATAGCAACCCCAGTTTAAAAAGTAGTTTTTAGGAGGAAGAGTGGAGCGGTAGGGGGGACGTTCTCCCCTGTGCCTCAGTTTCCCCTGCTGATTGAGATAACACCAACATTTGAGGAGCAATCCGAGTTTCCTTGGAGTAAAATGCTCTGTGTTAGAGTAGCACCCAAGTCTAAAAAGAATCCTGGGACAGGGAGCAAAGGGACGTTTTATCTATTACCTGAAATAACAGCACTTGGGATCACTGCCAACCTTTTAATTTCATAACATGCTGATGTGGAGAGAAAGGGAGAATGAGAGAGAGAGAGAGAGATGCAGCTGCATGTTCTAGCAAAAGTCACTGAACTTACACTTTCTGTCATTGTTACATTCTCACCAAAACTCTGAAGTATGAACTTGGGCACTGCTTCCCACACCAGCAGCTAGCTGGCCCACAATCTGCAAAGGGCAAAGTTTACCTTGGAAACAAAACGGTTTGGATTTCAAAAAACCTGCATTTAATCACACATTCTCCACCACAGACTAAATATATATATTATCCATTGAACTGTGAAAGACTCTAGAATAGCAGCCAGGAATTTTACATATAAGAATTGGGGATATAATGGTGGCGGTTTTCTGATAGTGTCACTTAAACTGTCACATTTTAGCAAACAGAACACCCTGCCTCTACAAAATGACTTAATCCTTAAACTGTATTTATACAAGTATTTATTTTATAAGGCTTAGACATTTAAAGACTTCTAAAGAAAAGTCCTGTAAAGGTAAAAGTATGTGTAAGAAATGTTGAGGTCCTGTGCAACACTGCTAAGTTTGTTCTTTAATTTTTACTTTGTGCTGCCTAACAAAAGCCACTAGACTGTTACTGTCTTGTCTGTAACTGTGTTAACAGCATTCCTTAATGATGTATATATGGAGTGGTCTTCAAGCATAAGGAGCGATTTTAAAGAGAAAGTCAACCACGATGGTACTTCTAATGAGCAAAGGAAATCTGAATAATGGAGGACAAATTACCATCCCCAAATTACCTACTGCCCACATTTTGCACTTTAGGCTCTAGGGAAAATGAAAATTAAAAAAAAAAAAAAAGAGCAACTACTAATATTAATCTCTTTAGGATGCACACACAGTACTTTAAGAGGTCTAAATACATTTTCCTATTATGGGAGAGCAGTTGACCCTGAATTTAATTACAGATATGAAGAATAGCAGGTAGCTATTTCACTAACGGACTGTATCCAAAATATGAAGGCCATTTCAGAAAATTAGGCTTCCTAGTTTAACAACTTGTGTTAATGTTCTTTTGAAATATTTATTCCATGTTCTTAAATGATTTTTTTTTCATGGTATTCATCTTTTGCAACTTCAGTTTTGGTTTCGAATTAATCTTTCTTAGTTTAGTAATTTAATTGTTATCCCTTCATCTACATATAGAGGTTCATATTATATAACACAGTAATTTTACTTTGTTATTAATTTACTGTTTAGTATTTTCATCCTCATGTGCTCTGTCAGCCTTCACATGCCAGCAGTCTTCACAACCTGCAAGGATAGCTTCATATCTTGTGATAACACCCCGTGATAATTTATAAAAAAATCATATATGCCATGCCCTTAAAATGTCAGCCTGCATGCTGGGGTTGATGACATTATTCCTCAGCTACCAGAAAGCTTCCTTGGAATGGCACTGTGCAGCCATGGCATCAAATTCTGCTCCCAGTGTCAGCAGTATCAGTCTGAAGTAGCTCTTGGTTTATGTGGAATCCTTCAGATTTAACAAAACAGATGAGACTCAGATTAGGGCATAGATTTAAATTTTTTCCCTTCAATTTAATTGCATTGTTTAGGTGAATACCATTGCCATAAGGGGCAAGTCATAAACTAACAGGACTGTTCCCTCCCAGTGAAAGCAACCATCACCACAAAACCAGACGTGCAGGACAGGCTGTGTCCTTCAAGAGGGGACAGAGAGGAGCTCGGAAATGATCCTTGTCTCCTGTATTAATTGTTACCATGACATTGAACAAGACCAAAAATGTTCTCCTAATTAAATTTCACCCTGAACCAGTTAAGTATTTGTAGGCAGGCTTCACCTTTATGTGTCTGGGTAATGGGCTACGTTTATAGCCTGGGAAATAAAGCGCCGTCACGAGGCTGCGTTTTATCTGCGCTAAGGGCCCGCCACCTGCGCTGGCTCTGGTTTTCAGGTTGACTCTCTCTTTTGGAATGGCTGCATACAAATTAAGTGTCAGTTTTGAAGACTGAGGATACTAAATGAGTGTATCTTTGCTATACAACAAATGTGAACTATAATATTCAGTGCTGGCTTCTGATGTGTCAGTAAGTACAGAAGTATCTCGGACACAATGACCTTTGCAACCTTTCAAGCTGTGTGATATTCAAATGGTTTTGTATATACTTAAATCATGTAGAGCGATGTAAAACCAGTACAACCTTGTCTAGTCTTCAAACTTAACAATAAAACTTTTGAAAAATGAGGTCGTTTTTCGAAGCGGTTGTGTTGCAATACCTTGAAGGAGATACAACTTATCTCAGCCTCCCTGGCAGCAAATGCGGAGCAGAGATATGAAGTGGCATTTTCCTGGATTCACTCACGGGGTTCTTTGTGGTGGGTAAGTTTGTTTCTGACACAATCAACGGTGGTGCTGTGCTCCTTTCAATGTGTTCCCTTTGTTCTTCCAGATAAAAAAAAAAGTGAAGGTTGGAACGAGTCTAAAAATACTTTTCTTTCCTATCCTGCTGCTCTCTGAATGTGCACCAGAAATGTAAAATGACAGTTTCATTTCCTGTAAGTCACATTTCTTGGGATATTTATCAGTCCTTATCCTCTCTTCTCCATTCTTGCATAGGCAGATTAATTTCTGAGAAGATGAAGAGAGGCTGCAGCCCAGACATGCTATGAGATGCCACAACAGGGCTGGTGCTTCCTCACACCCTTGCCCCTTTTCTCTTTTATTTGCCTTGCAGCCTGCTCCCCAAAATTTCTCATATTAGTTAACTCTATAATTTCATTTTCTGAAGAATCTTAGCGGTTAAAAGTAGCACATGGAAAAGCCATTTGCTCCCAAATTCAAATTATATAAAAATTTTGTTTACATAAGAGACATGAAGCTTCAGTGGTTGACTCCTTGAATGAGCCCATAGGTACACATGCTTTTGTTTTATAATGGCTTCAGCTTGTGTCCCTTCACCAAAAATCATCTTTTAGAGATGAAAACCACCCATGAGCAGCACTGGTGACAGTGTCTGCCCAATGTGCAGTCTCAACACTCAGTACAGGGTGATGCCTTTCAGCAGAAAACTCACACAATTGCAATTTTTTCTTATAATGGATCTCCACCTGTCATAAAAATGAGAGTATAATGCTGCACACAAGAAGAGGAGTACATTTGGAGAATGATGGCTGAATATCAGCACTTCAGTCATAAATTTCTGAAAATATGCAGAAAAAATGAAAAAATGAGCCTTTCTGACTTTCAGTTATGAATTGCAGCTCTTTCACAGAACGTGACGACTTTTTCTGAAGGACTGAAAAGTTGGTTTTCCTCTCATCCTTCATAATGAACATCCCTAGGAATTCTAGTGAAGACAGTGAGAGAAAACAATGAGTCATTCTCCTCAGAATAGCAACTATTTATCAATGTCCATCCTCTCTTACCTGTTGCTAATGAATTCAAGGGATTAACAGGTGCATCAATTATGAAATAAGTACTCTCTGATACTTCTGTGGTAAACACAGTGACACTCATTTGATACCTTAGATGTCGTAGCAGGAGATCAATCTCTTCCCTTAGACATCACTAAGTGACCTGTGATCACTTAGTCTTAAAAGCAAAATAGGACAAATTACAAGATTATTTTAAAATAGCATTAAATAAAAGATCATTTTACTCATCCAAACGGGTACACTTTATAATGCAGAAGACTGCTTTAGATTAAGAATCTAAAATGTAAAAGGCAGACTTGCACGAACATTTGTTGTGTGGCTTTATAATCACATTTAGGCAAATTATCTTGCAATGATACATATATCAGTGTAAATATATATATATATATATATATATTTAAATTTCTCTCAGTGTAAGAACATAGAAACACGTCTGGGTCTCACAATCTATCTTGGGAAGAGTGTAGCAAAATGTATTTTACCAGTGTATGCTGGTAAGAAGAACTGGGTTTTTCTGTAGCATGTATCAACTTGGAAAAGGTCTGCCACGATTCTGGCCGAAGCTTTCGGCCCCTGCCATGGCACATCTTCTCTTTGTGAGTTCTTTTAACAGACACTTGAGACAAGACACAGTAGAAATACTTCAGAGTTTCTTCGGTCTCAAAATGTTTATTAAGTGTTATCTATAACTTGGCGGCACAGCAAAGTGCTTTGTCATTAATAGCAAGGGTCAAAATGGCCTCGAGCACCTCTCGTCCAGATTATTTATACCCCAGATTGTCCAGTTAGGGAGATGTTGTGTAGGATATTTTCAATAAACACCCAATAATCAGTTCTTCTTATCCTGCATTGCAGAACTTTAGAACCAATGGCAGAAAACACAAGTTTTTGGAGAAGAAAGGGGAAGTAGCAAAGGTAAAAAAGGAAGTTATAAAACAACACCTAAACCCTCCATTTTGGACACTAGTATTACAATATTTCATAAACCAAAATGTCTACACTTCTACCTAATTCACCAAGTGACATAATCTTAACTATACAGCATTAATTTCAAAGTTATCACACTACAGGGGAAGTCTTTTCCAGGATTTAAGATCAAATGAGGTGTATTTCTGGGGATCAAAACTTGGTAAAGCAGAAACAGTGAAATTCCCAGAATTCAAGGTTCCAACAAAGATCCCACCTGTCTGGGAGTGAATGGGAAGCATGAACAACCTGGTGAAATCCAGGTGGGGCACAGGGAATGGGGAGGATGGTCAGAACACAGCCTGTCTGTCACGACAATGCTTCTCCTGACACTTTCTCTCTGGTTGGCCAGGTGGTGGGTCAGTGGGCACCCCTCTGGCTACATGAAGGAAACCAGCCCTCAAAAGACAGCAGGGAAGGTCATCAATCATTTGCATCAGACTGGAAAATCAAAAGCAGACTAAATGAATCTATTTGCTTTCTGGGGTGCTGCGAGAGGTCGGTAGGAGCTGTGGAGAAATGGATTGCAGTGCCTCGGCCACAATAAATGCAATCAAGCACACAGAGAGCTGGGCATAAAATACACATGTGATCCACTGAAGCAAGGTCAAAGGCCCCCTAAAAAGTGGTACATGCTATTTTCTTATGAAAGTGCCAGACAAAATGATGTAGGTGCTGTAGACTGATGCACTGTGGACTTGTACAAGCTGTAGCTGGGATGGATTTATCCAGCTAAAGCTCCTGGAGGAGGGGGACCTCAACCACAGGCTCTTTGGGAAGGGCGGGCAGAGGAGACAAGGTGGGGTGTCGTGTCTGTGTCAAAACCCAGCTGGAGTTCATGGAACTCTGCTGGGAGGGATGAGGAGCTGACCAAAAGCTCTTGGGTCAGGAAGAAAGGAAGGGCAGGGACAGGTGACAGGATGGCAGGGGTGTGCCACAGGCTGGAGGAAGAGTTGATCAGTCCCTCTGTGGACAGACAGGAGCAGCCTTGTGCTTACAAGCCCTGGTGCTCATGGAGGACTTCAGCCACCCCAAATGAGAATCATGGGTTGGGTTGGGTTGGGTGGGAGAAAACTTAAAGCCCACCCAGATCCACCCCTGCCATGGGCAGGGACACCTTCCACTGTCCCAGGGTGCTCCAAGCTCCATCCAGCCTGGCCTTGGACACTGGCAGGGATCCAGGGGCAGCCACAGCTTCTCTGGGCGCCCTGTGCCAGGGCCTCCCCACCCTCACAGCCAAATACTTTTTCCTAATACTTGATAACTAAACCTACCACCTTTTCTTCTGAACTTCCTAATAACTAAGCCTACCAGGAGGGGCTGTGGTGACCATGAAATGATGGAGTTCAAGATCCTTAGGGTGATGAGGAAGGCACAGCAATCTCACTGTCCTGGACTTCAGGACAGCAGAATTTGGCCTTTCCAAGTATCTTCTTCGTTAAGTCCTGTAGGGAAGGGGAGTCCAAGATAGTTGGTTAATATCCAAGATCATCTCCTCCAAATTCAGGAGCATCCCAACAAAGAGAAAATATGACAAAAATGCCAGGAGGCCTGTGTGGATGAACCAGGAGCTCCTAGGCAAACACAAAACAGAAAAAAGGAAACCTCTGGAGCTTGTGAGCAATCACAGGTAGCCTGGGAGGAGTACAGAGAACCTGCCCAAGCAGACAGGATCAGGCTAGGAAAGCTAAAGCCCTGACAGAATTTAATCTTCCCAGAGACATCAAGTGGCTGAGCCACTCTGTAATATTCGAGAAGTCATGGCAGCAGAGATCCCACAGACTGGAAAAGAGGAAAGTTGACCCCCATTTTTAAAAAGGCAATTAAGGGAGACTCAGGGAGCTGCATCGCAGTCAGCCTCACCCCTGTGCTGCGAGAAGGTAGAGCAGATCCTGCTGGAAATCACTCTGAGGCACGTGGTAAATAAGGTGATTTGTGACATCTTCACCTGGCTTCATGAAGGGCAAGTCACACAAGAAACTTGGTGGCCTTTTGTGATGGGGCTACAGCACTGGTGGGTGAGGGAAGCTGGTGTCAGGTACCTGGACTTGTATAAAGCATTCAGTACCGTCTGGCACAACATCCCTGTCTCTGAACTGAAGAGCCAGCACCAGCACACCTGGATTTGGTGGATGGAGCACTGGGTGGGTAAGGAATTGGCCTGGACAGTCGTGCTCAGCTGTGGTCAGCACCTCAGTGAGTTCACCAAGGCCAAGTGCAAGGTCCTGCACCTCTGCTGAAAGTGCTGACTGATTGCCCTTTCATGGCTTGGTGCAGGGGTTTCTCACTCTCCTTCACTCATTAGACTGCTTTTGTCTCAACCCACAAGCTTTCTCAATTTCATCTTCCTGTTCCTTACCCTTTCCTGCCTGTGGAAGAGAGTGAGCCAGCAGCTGTGTGGAGCTCAGCTGATGTTTGGACTCAGCCCACCACAACTTCACATGCAGAACGTACATCAGACTGGGATCCTGAATTAGGCACACTGAGAAACTGTCTGTCTGAATGTTCTTTCCTCACTTTTTACATCTGTCCTGTTTTTCTCTGGAAGGATGTGCCTTTACTATTTTTGAGTTGGAGAAACTCCTTTATTACATGTGACTCATGCTACTATAATGAGTTCACAGCTTCTTTAAAGTGTGTGTTCACAGCTTTTTCCTAAAAGTGAAAAGGCACAAATGGAGAGTATTTGACTAAGCAATTAAAGCATGCATTGCTTGTGTAAATGTGGAGTGTGCATTTACATCCATATTTATATAAATGTACATGTAGGTGCATATTCTGCAGGTCAGTGTCATATACGTCATATTTCATCTGGGAAGAGAGAGAGAAAAGAGGAACTGTTATTTCAAGGATGTTAATTAAACTCTTCAACCTAACCTAGCTGTTTCTTCTTATGCTGCTGATACAATTTTCCTCCGTTTAAGAAAAATAAGTGGGGATGGGGGGAACAGTGTTTCTTTGTAAGCATTTTATTTATGTCCCCAGTTTGCTTACCATGGAATCACAGAATGATTTGGGTAGGAGGGGACTTTTAAAGGCCACCCAGTCCAACCCCCTGCCATGGCCTGGGACACCTTGAACCAGATCAGGTTGCTCAGAGCTTCATCAAACCTGACCTTGAATTTCCAGGGATGGGGCAGCCACCACCCCTCTGGGAAACCTCTTTCACCTTCATTGTAAAATACTTCTTCCTAATATCTAATATAAATTGACCCTCTTTTAGTTTAAAACCATTTCCCCTTTGTCCAGTCACAACAGGACCTGCTAAAAAGTGTGTTCCCAGTTACCTTGGCTTAGAAGCTTGCAGGGAAATGCTGTTTTCTTCACATGGAAATGGGCAGCATTACTTGAAAGTCAGAACTCCTTCTTTATTTTAAAGCCTTTTTTTCCTTTACTGAGGTATTTGTAAGTGTTTCATTTAAAAAGCCATCGCTGGCCAGTGACTGGAATAAGTAAGAAGGTTTTCTTGTTCACCAAGACAGGAGCCAGAGTGGCTTCCAGAAGAATCTGACCCAGTATTTATATAATGTACATATATAGCACATGCCACTCACCACCTGCCTTGGCTGCTCCACCTCCTGGTTCCTTTCCAGTGCCTGAGCTGTGACAGAAAGGGTTGTTCAGCTGGGGGAGCGAGACCATCTATTCACAAATGGCTTTTCACTCAGAACACGCTCAGCTGCAACCGTCACATTCCCCAAATATTTCTGGGAGGCTGAAGCTGGGCTTCCAAACCAGAGCAGCCCAGGGGCTGGGTGTGATGTGGCGAAGGGAAATTCACCCGGTCCCAGTGCAGCAGCTGAGCTGACTGAATGGCACGCACAGTTTGCATCTGCAAACACCGAGTGGGCAGCAGGAATGGCTCAGTAAACATGTCCCAGTTAATCCCTTCGTGGCATAAAAGACTGCACTTCAAGTGAAACGGTTTGGGTATTTTTAAACACTTAGCAATCTTTTCCCTCGCCCATGCCACAGGCATTCCTCCAGCATGCAAAAAAAACTGCATTTGTGGTTAATTTCTTCTCCAGTGGGTCACTTCTACCCTGATTCGTGTCTGCCATGCATTTAGACTGCCTGAGTGGACTAAAATGCTCCCGATGTCAGATAATGGACTGCTAAGCCCCCGCAATGAGATGTAAGGGACTGATCTACCCTTCTCATCGCACCAAAGGGAAGGGCTGCCTGAGACATCCTTGATGCCACCAGCCCAGTAAATAGACAGGTATCAAACGGACACTTCACAGAACTAAGGACCTGGTTCAGGCTGAAGGAAAGTGATATCTGTCAATAATGCTCCAGTGTGAGTAGGGATGTGGTTTCTGATCGGTGCTGTGCTCCTTTCAGGCACCTGGATCACCAAGGCTCGAATGAACTCCCTTGTTCTCCCCCGATATCTTTCACAAGTGATGGTGAAATCATCTTGCACTGTCTTGTGAAAACCTTCATTGATACAATTGGTTGGCAAATTATTGAGGACTCTCTCAGAGCTGCCTTTTTTTCCCTTATTTTGAGCCCACTGTACATACTGACGATCCTTTTGGTTGTATTCCAATGATGTCACGGTGAATCAACCGAATGTATTGACACTTTCGCAGCCCAGATCATCTCCTGAAATGCAGCAAAGCAGTGTTTTGATTGAACAGGCAGAGGCTTATTAGCATTCCTTCACTGTCTCAAGACAGTCTGGGCTGGCTCTCCCTGGCCAGTGTAACAGACTTCAAACCAGGGAATGTGTATGTCAGGCTGTGCTGGGGAGAGGCACTTTGATAACCTTCCCTTTTCTTATTTATCATCTTCCCCAGGGGCCTTTCCTTTAGCTCTACAGTAAAAAATGTTGATTGCAGCAGCCCTGATCCCAGAGGATCTCACACAGGTCATTGTGCTTCCACTTCAGCAGTGGAGAAAGGTGAGGCTTCAGCCATCCCTCCCTGGCTGCCTGGCAGTGATTCAGCTCCCATCAGCAGGATTCCTGACAGAGTTCTTAGGACCAGGTAAGTGTTGGTAAAGTCACACTGAAGGTGACTCCAGCTCCCCCTTTGCCTCAGAATGTCTGGCCCTTCCCATGGTGTTGGCTTGAGATTCTCTCCATGGCTGGGATCACGCAGAGAGTGACGCAGAAAGGGGATGAGGGCGAGGACTGGGCTGGCCCCTTCGTGCAGCTGTTCCAACCACGAGGCTCTGTGAGCTGCGAGCATCACAGCCAAAAACAGCATGGGCAGAGTCAGCACCTCCCGTTCAAAAGTTCTGTTCCAACTCCGTGCAGCACAGGATTTGGTTTTATAACTTTTTATCCGGTTTATTCGGACTGAATATTCATTTTAGAGGCATGGGAGGGGAAAAGGGTAGATCTTCATCTGAACTGGATCCCCCAGCACTTCTGTGATTCTCTAGGTCTTCCAGCCTCTAGGAAGTGTGGTCTGGCTCTGAGCAGTTGAGTTACCCTTAACTAAATTAACTTTAATTAATTTTACAGCCAACCTGCTTGAAAGACTCATTCTTATGGCACAATTCTGGCTAAAGTTATTTAAAATGTCAATGTAGTCTTAATGCACACCTTAAATATTTCACAGGGGCTTCTTCTTTATCTGTTTTCATCTAGAGACAATCTGATTGCATGCAGTAGAATTAGATACTTGGAGAATAGGAAAGAACATTCCCATGAATACTAATCCACAGCCTTTATTAAACTGAAGTTAAGGGGCGGTGGGGCTAGCTGAGGGAAGGAGGAAAAGAGTGTCTGAATTTACAAGCCATTATTTGAAATACATTTGCAGAATCAGGGGGAACAGAGCTGTAAGAGGCACGTTTTCTCTGCCCTCTTCAGAGCAGCACAGCAGCACACACAGGTGTGAGGGGCTGTAATGGGGTGTGGGTGCACAGCTGTGCCCAGGACTGCTGCACAGGCTGCAGAGTGCAGGAGCAGACGCAGCTGCATGACTGGCATCTCCGCCTGCCTCTTCACCGTGACCTTTTTTCTATTCCTATTACATTGAAGTCTCTTAACTAATTATGCAGGATCTCAGCCTGCTATGTGATCCTGTTAGCTCCAGGCATAATTGCAAATGAGACAAGAGATCTCAGCTGTACTGCTTCTTACAGTGGCACTCGTTCTTTGTCCAATGTTAATTATTCCTTGCAGCTGACAATGAAACAAAGACCAAAGAGTTAATTCTCAGTATAATGAAAAATCAGTACTTGCTAATATGTTCTGTGTTACTTTATTTATTTACCTAGAAAGCACAAAACCAACCCTGTTTTGTTTTACAATGCAAGTGCTCAAAAAAAAAAGGCGCTAGATAAAAAGGTGAGAACATAAGACACAAATTAAAACACCAGATTTATTTGCAAGCCACAGAGGATGTGCCACAAGCTGTTCTCAGGGAAGGTAGGAACTGAGCACAAACTCTGTAAGGGTATTTCCCTCCAGCCTCTGCAGTGCCATCAGCTCTGCTCACCTCTGGATGCAGTGGTTTTGTTTGTGCCTCTTTGTTTTCTGTTCTGATTCCATCAGCTTGTGTCTCAAATTCAGTATGTACTGAAGGGTTTTAATACATTGTGATCCCTAAAAAACGTTTGCTGAGCTTAACACAAATTAAGTGGGAAATAAGGAAGTGGAACTGCTATATATTAATTTATAGGAGCCTTCCAGTACCTAAAGGGGTTCTGGAGAGGGATTTTTCATAAGAACCTACAGTGACTGGACAAGGGGGGATTTGCCTTAAGATGAAGGTGAGTAGATTTAGATGGGATACTGGGAAGGAATTGTTCCCTGTGAGGGTGGGCAGGCCCTGGCACAGGGTGCCCAGAGAAGCTGTGGCTGCCCCTGGATCCCTGGAAGTGTCCAAGGCCAGGCTGGACGGGGCTTGGAGCAGCCTGGGACAGTGGGAGGTGTCCCTGCCCATGGCAGGGGTGGAATGAGAGAATCTTGAAGGTCCCTTCCTATGCAAACCATTCTGTGATTCTATAACCACATTTTTTCTGAGAATATTGCCTAGAATTGATGCATCATGCAGATGTACTAATAAAAAATTAAATGTGAATCTAATTCAGATCTTCCTTCTACTTTCAGTGATGTAGTTTCAAATTCACAAAGTGTAGCATTTTCTAGTCAAATATTATGCAGACAGCCAACACTATTAATTCAGAGGATGACTCTTGCAGCTCTGTGGAATGATATATAATATTTGAGGATAAGGTTTACCCAGTCCCTTGTATTGAAACCATTCCTATTCTCCCATCCTTCTGCAACCATATTTTGAGAGAAAATGAATATGATAAATGCAGCAAACAATTACCATCAGGAGAGAGGTTATGCCTTATCCCCACAGCCTGAAGGAAGACAATGAATGCTGAACACTTTAGGCTTTTTGCAGCTCAAGTCTCTAATTGAGGCAGTATTTTGTTCTTTATAAGATATGTGAAATGCATCTCATAAAATTAGGCTCATTATTTGAAAAAAAAAAATGAAATAAAAATAGCCTGTACATGATGAAAAGCACTTAAAATCTAGGGCCTTCTCAAGGTTTATTTTTATGGGTGAAGTTCTACATCATTAATAATAGAAACTAGGGGGAGAAAATAAGTTCAGATTACTATTTTCACCTCCTAATCATAATTCTTAATCACACACATTTTCAAAAGTGTCTGATTCTGGACATTTCATCTAAAAATACTGAAGATTCCTTTGGAGAAAGTATATGTACAGCACAAACAGTTTTCCACTTGTTTCAAATATGTTTTTAATATAAACAAGTGCTACTCTGTTTCAGTAAACTCGAGCTCTACCTAAATAATAGTGGAGTGTCTATTTTATTTTTGACTGCTTTTGACCATCTTTACACAATTTATTGTTCTGAAGTCACGAGGAACAAAACTCCTCAGAGGAGACACTTAACCCAGAAACTGTCAGGATGTATTAATCTTCATTGATTTAAATACTACACACTTTTTTAAAAAAAAAATTAAATATTGAAGAATTCCTACATGGCTGGATGAAAACATTTCCTTTCAAAGGGTAGAAAATGTCTAGCACCATTTGCTTAACATTTTCATGCACAGTTGCACTTTCACAAACAGAGGCATAAACTCAAGGGGAGGCAGGGCCAGAAACTCAGCTGATATAAAATGGACAAACTGTGGAGTCTGTGGGACTCTCAGAAAAATAGGGCTCTGTTAAGCAAACTAAACCGTAGGCTGATCATTAGGAAAATGCTCTCAGCACCCAGACTGGCTGGAGCACGTGGGCACAAGTTCCAGGCACAGAGCTCAGTGTGCACCGAAATTGAGGATTTTGTCAGCCGTGGGACCCACCTGTCGGGCTGGTTTTGGGCACGACAGAAATGCCACTAGAAGAGGAAGGTGGGAACTCGACCCACACAGGGCAGGCAGCTCCTCTATCCCACCAAGGTCTCTGTTTGGTAGGAAAATGTCAGAAATGTGCATCGGCAGCCGCGCTGGTGATTGATTTGCGTAGCAGGTGTGATTATTGATGAAAGGCAGTTCAGCTGCTTCACTTCAGAGGATTTCATTCAAACCCAGTGACATCCCAGCTGACTGCCACTGCATCCCTCCGAGTGCACGGCGCAGAAAGTGTTTCAGTCTCCCCAGGTGCACGGGGCTCTCTGCAGCAGAAGGCAGGATGCCATTATGCTCAGCCTGGACTGGCAGTAATTAGAGTGACCCAGGTTTTCTCAGAACTACTGCCGCTTCAGAAACACAGCTTTACCTCCCTTGACCTTCCCCACGGCTGCCAGACTGAACAAGCACCTTGGGATTAAAAGCATAAATTAATTTAGTGACTCCTTCGGAACTGCATTGATTCGGGAAGTGCAACAATGGGCAACTGCTTCCTCAAAACCTCAAATCATCGAATATATGTGTAAGAGACCTTTAATTTGGTGAGTTTATAATATTGGTGATTTAGCTAATATTATAGAGGCCTGAGCCAGGCCTTTTCAAACACACGCAATCCAGTATGAAAATGATGTTTAAAAGAAAAAAGGTTTAGCACAAAATCACATTTCATTAACGAAAGGGAATTAATAGATTGTGGAGTGAAAAGGCCAGTCAAAACAGATACCAATTCACTGGACATCAGTTGTCTGACAGATCTCTGCATTCTGAATTTGCAAAGAGTTTGGACTTACAGGTATGTTTCACCTTTGGTGCACCACCACAAAATCCTCTTATTAAACAGTATTAAGCAGGCAGAGGTTTAATTGATGGCTCTGGCCAACTTACCTACTTTAGAAAATGTATTTCCACCTTCAGCCTTTTCCTAAGTAACAGGAGGTTTTGAAATATGTAGCTTAAATACATTTTACACGCATAATAATGCCCAAATACAGCCACCCATAAACAGTGAGACTATAAATCTTGTTCAAACAGGCTGTATAAAAACTCAGCAGCCCAAGGCTGGTCCTGCAAAGCAAGCGTGTTTGTTCTTTACGAGATGTTCCTTCAAAAATATCCACGTCAACATCTCAATTCGCCACCTCTGCCTTCTGGCACGCCTTGGCTTAGCACAGGGGACTCAAAAGGACAAGTTTGGGAGGGAAATTATCAGGTTGCTGACAACAGTGCCACGCTGGGCCGGGTGACAAGCCCCCAACAAAGTGCATGGGGCTGCTCCAGCGCGGGCAAAACGCAGCGACCTCGATGCGTAACGCAGGGTCCTGACACACAGCCACTGCCCACGGGGCTGCCAGCGCCCAGCCACCTGTGCAGGTCCAAAAACATCAGCTGCAGGAGCCTCTGCTGGCTCAGAACAAACGTGATGCTGTGGCTGAGCTCCTGTGGGAGCCGTGGGAGGCTGGCACTGGTGTGCAGCTCGCAGTGCCAAGGGGTTCTTCCAGTGTTTCAAAAGTGTGGATTTTGGTAGTCCCTCACCTCGGACCAGTTTTACACCAGGGTCACCTGAACTGGCTTCAAGTGCACTGCTTTGGTTATGCTGAGAGAAGCCAGGAAAACTTCTGATATTTCCCTTTTCCTGAGAAGAACCTCTAGATGGAAAATGGCCTTGTGGACGGTATTGGGAAGAATAAAAACAAAGCTTCTGTTTGTTTGCTTTTGTTTTGGAGAGATTGAATTTCTGATTTGGAAAATTGGTTGGTTTTGCTTGATCTTTCCCACGTAACACTGAGGATAATTGCTAAATATGTTTATCGTGAAATCTCTACGGTATCAGAATTTGCTCTGCTTTGTATCCCCACTCCCTAAAGAGAAGGAGCTCAGAGAACACACTGTGCATTTCTTACTCTTCAACAAAGAAATTATGTAGCACAGCTTGAACAAGACTACTAGAAGAGATGCAGTTCAAGAGATCCTTTCAATTGTCACTGTGATCTCCTTTTACATGAATATATTATGCTTTTAAAACCTTTTTGGGAGATAAGTATGCAATTTAGAACTATAGGCAAGTAGAGGCAGAGAAGAATAAAG
Organism: Climacteris rufus; assembly: GCA_013398175.1. NCBI lineage: Eukaryota > Metazoa > Chordata > Aves > Passeriformes > Climacteridae > Climacteris > Climacteris rufus. Next base: position 247,814 of record VZRZ01005134.1, on the reverse strand, counting down.
GGGATGACGGGAATGCTAGAATTCCTACAAAGTGAGATTTTGAACAGTAGTAATTACATGGATATGATAGCAATTATATGGACTCATTAGATATAGAGTTTTACCATTTAATTGCTATAGAGATGATCAGGAAGTCTAGGAGGGTTAAAGATATGGGTCTCCTGTTCATCCATTTCCTCAGTTTACATGTCATTTCAATCTTGGTATTCTCTTTCACAAGCTTTTTATTTTCCATTATCAAAGGCAGGATCCTGCTTTCAGCAATTTTTTTCTCCTGCATTCTGGAGGAGACACAAAAATGCCAGTGTGTATTTAACCAGAGCAATAAAAAGAGAAAAGGCCCTCCACGCACAAAACAATTGCAATTACAAACTGAATTTACTTCGATTCAGTGTCTTTTAAGGCTGGGAAGGATTAACAGGATGGCTTCTGTTTTCTGTTTGGGGTTCATCAAAACACGTGGCATCACTTTTTTTTCAGGTGCAGGGGAGGACCAGAGGAGGTGAAAGACCTTTTGGGTGTTTGCCCACAGGTTTACTGCCCAGGTGAAACCTTGTGATTGTGCCATGCTGTGGAATTCTTGCAAACCTACTGCAATGCTTACCTGCCTCAATAGCACTGCTGTAAAATTTGTGTGTTTTTCTGTAAAGCCCTTTTCATCACAGGATGAGGAATGATGAATTAAACCCTGGACATTTTAACAGCACTCATGTCCTACAAATAGCACTATGTCCCTGCTCCTGATGACAGTGAACCATCTCCCTTGCCCCTGGTTCAGCTGCTTAAAATTAATACTATTTTCCACAGCAGACTTTGTGAGTGGTTTTGGTAGCAGGTCAGCACAGACTCTGGGGTAAAACCCCTCTATCACTCTGTTACAGCATGAAAATGAAAAGACTGCTGTCCATGATCATTTCCTTCAGCTGGAATATCTGGGTGCAACAAACCTAAGGAAGAGTGTTGACAGCTGCTCAGATGATAAGAAATAACCCTACTTCAGTAAAATCACTCTTGGGTGTGCAGATATCTTTCTAATTCCTGGCAGTGAAGACAGAATAAGAACAGATTAACAAAACTGGTTACGTAACAAGTATGAGGTGGAAAGAGAAGTGAATATTGAATCATGAAGGTAATGGTCTCACAAGCAGCAGGATGAGGAGGGGACAGGCTCAGTTTCAATGTCAATCACACAACATTAGAAATCACTCACTATCTGGGTTTTTTTGCAATTCCTTCTTTAATTAGTGGGACTGCACCTATATACCATACACTCATGTAAATCACCTGTCTGTCCATCTGTCTAAATATCCATCCAGCTCAAACCTCTCCTCCCTTTGTCATTACTGACAGCTGTCCCTAAGGGTGCTGTTGGAACAGATCATTGCTGAGTAAATCGATATATTTTGGGCCTGAGCTTTCATGCAAGTGACACTAATTACCACGAAATAACAAAACTGTATCATTTAACCACCTGACCATATATACTGTGCTGTTCTATGTGCCATCATCCTCTGAGTGCTTCTGCTGGTTCCAGTAGGTGGGTTGTTTTTCTTTTCATCACTTTTCCCAACAGATAAAATTAAACTGTCTCAGTCTGAGAAAAATTATGAAACCTGCAGTAGTGAATAATCAGTCCTTTCAGGCAGAAGCAGCCATAGGGACATTTTGAAACTTTCAAAAATTGTCACTTGCCAACTGTGGGGACTTCTTGTTTAAGTCACAAGGAACCAGCAAAGTGTACCTGCTCTGTTTTCACATGTAATCCCACGAGGTGGGTTTTGTTAGAAGCAGATGATTATTTTTAGCTTTATTGTCACAGCCAAAGACAAGACTTCAATATCACAAAGGAGAGGGTAGTCTTCACTGATGGCACTGTGCTAATTGCTGTCAAAATCTTCTCCATGACAGACAGAAGTAGCTTGAAAAAGAAAATAAGTGTGAAAACAAGTCTGCTGATAACTTGCTGATAAGCCCAAAGGTTTGCCTTCTTTGGACAGCACCCTTCAGCCCCAGGGAGGGCTTTCAATGCTCTTTATCACAGAAATACTTGCTATACAAAGATTTTTTTTTTTTAAATTTGCTTAGAATCTTTTAAGAGAGCACAGAGCATGTTTGTGTGCTTGACAGTAGGTGTTAATCCTCTTGATATCCCAACAGCAACCTTCCAACACCCCTGCTCATTACTGTTTATCACGGCACTTTTTAATGATCTTGTGGTAATTTTCTCTTCATACTTTTCCCAGTTGACCTGAATTATACATTCCAGGGCAAATTTTATGAGCCATTACATGAAATGCTTCACTAAAATCTTTACATACAATCACATTATACACCTCTTTGCATTATCGAATTCCATAGTTGCTAATGCATGTGTTTTCTGGGGGTTTTTTTCACGCCAATTGTTCATCTGTGACTAATCATCCACTTCCATCTAGAGATTAAAAAAAACCCACTGTCTCAATAAATTTCAAAAATAGCTAGAAAGAACAAAATAAGTCAAGCGAAAGTAGATAATTTCCTTTTCTTAAAGACTGAACACATGAAGTAATTCTCATTTAATATCACATAGCTATCTTGCAGTGCAACCACTTCGCTCTTGTACACTCCACCTCAGGCTCACCCACACTGCAGCTGCAGACGTGGTTGCATCATAACCTGAGAGAGGGTAGATTTAAACGGGATATTGGGAAGAAATTCTTGGCTGTGAGGGTGGGGAGGCCCTGGCACAGGGTGCCCAGAGAAGCTGTGGCTGCCCCTGGATCCCTGGCAGTGTCCAAGGCCAGGCTGGACGGGGCTTGGAGCAGCCTGGGACAGTGGGAGGTGTCCCTGCCCATGGCAGGGGTGGAACAAGATGATTTTTCAGATCCCTTCCAACCCAAGCCATTCTGTGGTTATAAAAGCCCCTCTGGCAAAAGATTGGTTCTCTGCTGCAGGTTTTCACAGGGTCTGGCATTAATAATGAGCATTAGACTTCAAAACAAATCAGAGATACCCATAAAATTGCTACTGACTTCCGTGCAGGGTAAAGTGATATATAACCTTTCAAAGGAGATAACACCTGGCATCTTCAGGACTTTGTGCCTTAAACCTGGGCTGGCCAGGGCTCAGCAGGGAATAGATGTGCAGAAAGACAGAAATGAACCGAAGGCCACGACATATATGCCCTGTGTTTTAAGCCTGTAAGTCTTTGGGCTTTATTCTTATTATCCAAGTGATTGTTTTTATCCATATCTCTGAATAGAAGGAAAGGAGGAATTCTTGTAGTTATTTTGCTGATTTGTTTCTCTGAGCATTTCCAAAGAGCATTTTATTGACTGTATTGAACATCCACACAACAGAGAGTGACCAATGTGTTCTAGATTGCCATGTGCAGCTCTGAGTTCCTGGGCTCCCTGGGGGTAATTGATCACTAACAGTGCCTTGCCACAGTGTGCCTGAAATTTATGTGGATTTATCACCAAGGTGATATTGCTGTTCTAAAAGCATCCTGAAAGATACCATGCAAATACATTCTTAAAATTCCAAAGGAAATAAATGTATGTGACACACCAGCTCTAGTCAGGTGACTAGAAGTTTAAAAGCTGTTACTTTCCATCATTAGTAATCCCCAGGGCTGGAGCATTCAGCTGTGAAGACAGTTTTGTACTTGCAGTGACACAAGGTCATCATAAAGAGATTATTTTCTGTGGTGCTTAGCTGGAGTATCTTTCCCCAAATGACTTCCATGGCTACAGGTAACTGTGTTTTTGTCACCAGAAAAACAAATACAAGACAGACAAAATGATCCAGGCCCAAACCCCTAAGTCTTTGCAGAACACTGAACGTCAAGAGTTTAAACGTCTCCAGAAGTATAGATTTCTACATCTGCATTCTTCCAAAGACACTTACAAATATTCAGGATAATGTATTTATTAGCACGTGAAATACTTCAGCAGATACAAAGAAATTGCCTATTATGTACCAATTTATTAGTTCATTTCACTTTAGTCTGTGATTTATGCTACATAGCTTCAAAGGGATGACAGAATAGAAGGAATAAAATGACGAGATTTAAGCTTTAAAATATGTTATGAAATGGACCAAAGTAATAGCAGTAAAAAATTACTTTAAAAATATCTCCCAATGCCTAGGCAAGGAAAATTGAAAGATAAAAAGAAATGTAATTGTAGTATCTCATTTTAAACTTGATTTCTCTTGTTTGCATTCTCCTCCAAAACCAATGTTTTCACTACTATTCTCATGACAGATACCAGTAAAAGGACTGGAAAGTTGATATTATTATTGATCATTGCTCAGATAACAGCAATTGACAATTGACAATTCAGAGTTTTGCATAATTTAATCCTTTTTGGTCTTTTTTCTTTAGTAGCATAGTAGTTGTGAACGCAACACTTTTGTTATCCTGGTGCATTCTGAGGGGGCACAGCTGTAAACCACAATGGAAATACTGCAAATACCATCAGCCTGGAGCCTCCCACGTGCAGAGATCATTACTGTGTTCAGCCAGCACCTGAGGCACCAGCAGAAGTAGTAAATGTTGAGGAAGTGCAGTTTTACACAACGTCACAGGGACATGAGCTGGGATGGAGCACCCGCAGAGGCCGCGACCGGTGTGGGGATCTCTAAAAACCAGGAAACCTCCCAGCAGTCAGTCAAGCTGCTGTGGTGACAGACAATCCTTGTTTCCTGGAGAACAATCACTGGTTAGACAGCTGCTGAGACTCCCAGGGGAAAGGACCTGCCTGGGGGACAGGTGATGCCAGCACCGCGCGATGTCCCTGAGAAAGGACACGGCCAGAGAACGAGGGGGACAGGGAAGTCTCCAGAGGGGGAAATACAGACATTTCTGCTTCCTGTGGTTCTCTGTGAGACCATTCTTGGCCTTGACCAGCCCTGTGAGACTTCCACTTCTTGACATGCCAGAATTTTGCCGTTAGCACAAGTGTAACGCTGTGATTCACTTGCTCACACAAATGTCATTAACAAAGCTGTTCTTGGAAATCACGTTCCTCCCAGAAATTTTGTCCTTGGCAAAGTCATCTACCACAGAAAGCTGCCCAGGACACAGTCCATCACATCCTTGTTTATTCCAGGGTTTACCATTTTTGTATACAACACTTTGCCTCCTACACAGTCAGCAATTGTGCTAGATCATGTTAAATCCTGCTAAGCTGCTAACATCAACTGTGGCAAAAGAAAAAAAAGCCTTAACAGAGGACATCAGTAAAATCATAAACTATTAAATATGTGTGTGTGCACATACAAAAAAGCAAATGTATTGTGGAATATTTCTAATGGAATATTTCACTAAGGAACAAACATTTGTCTTGCTGTATTTGGGTTCTGATAAAACACTAGGAAAAAAAAAGCCTTTCTATGGTAAGAAGGAATTTTAAATATTAATAGATATTTTCTGCCTTTTTCCTGCCCCAGCCTTCCATGTTATCTCTTTCTCTTTAGCTGGAAATACAAAGTTTTCAGGCTGAAGGGATATAAGATATAATTTTTAAATGCCTAAGCCAAACCAGTGCATTTCCACCTATTTTCCACTGAAACACATTAAGAAGAACAAGATGCAATTCTTTTCAAGCACCTGGAATAGCTGATACCGTAGTCACAACAAACATCCTCTGAAAATAAATTTCAGGGCTGACAAATGCCTCAGTTTTTTGGTGGTCAGTAGCACAAGAATGAATTCCACTCAACTCATGTGCACAGAATATCCTTCATTTTCAGATGCTCATTGGTGCACTCAAAACCCGTAGGAAGAAAAGCTTGCTCTTATAAAACATATTTAACCTTTTTCCTCAGGGAAAAATATAGAGGAAAAGATCCCTTTCACAGGGTCATTGAATAACAGCATACAATACCTTTGTTTTTTCATAAAGAGAAAACAGAAAGAACATCAGGCGGGTTGAAATGAGATGTTCTTTAAGGCCCCTTCCAACCCAAACCACTCAGTGATTCTGTGATTCTATAAGACAAAAAGCTGATAGCTTCTTCACCAGCTAATTCCATTCCTCTGTAGAAATAAAGGAGATCATTTTGCATGATGGGGCATTTTTCCTGAGTTTAGGAATCACCTTGTTAGTGCTAGGTGGGAACTACTGTGGTTTTCCGGCCCATTGCTGCAGTTTCTTCAGCAGATCCAGGTGTTAAGAATCTTCACGGGATGTGTATCTCTCACAGAGTTGCATCTTAGAGAAGTTGTGCAGAAAATCCTGTAAGTCCAACTGAGGGGGTAAAGTATGAATTAAATATAATTTTGCCCCTCTAGGCATAGAAGTATCAGCTACGACTTCCTGAGGCAATAATTAAATTAATGCATAATGAAAATTCATTTGTATTAATGAATAGTACATTAAGCAGGCATTAATATTACATTAATTTTAGATTTTAAAAAGCAGATAATATAAAACTTAAGAATATGACCTGTCCTTTATTTCTTTATGAAGGTCTGTGTGACTTTAGACAAAAAAACCACATGTTTGATAAAGAGGCATGATTGTGCTCCAAGAAGAACATAACTGACCATTCCAAAACACAAAAACAGGGAAGATTGACACCTCATACAAACATGGGTAGAAACTGAAAGAATAGCAGTGTAGTCAATGATAGCCAACATTTCTTTTCCTAGCAAGTAGATTTTGTAAAATCTAGTTTCCTACACGGAAAATAAAAATATCCTTCAACACCACTAAGGAGTTTTCTGTATAGCAATGGGCTATAGTATCATAAAAACCCAGCCCAGTATTACATTAGTTTAATGGAATAATGGCAGAGCTCAACGATCACTTTTAAATAAAATTGTTGTTTTATGCCCTGGAAGAATAAAACGTGGCTCAACAGAGATGTGTATGGGCTCATCGATGTAATGCAGCAGGGGATCCAACTGCCTGATCAATAAGGACCCTGGAAAGAAGCACCAGGGAAATCTGACACTATAAAATGCACACAGCATCTCCAGCAATGCTTATGAATGGGGAACAAAAAAAAAACTCAAAAGAAAACAAAAAAGAATTGAAAAAAAAGACAGCAAAACTGATATCGAAACAAGCAAGAGCAATTGTGAAGCAGCAAAAAATATCCTGATGAATTGGGATCACCTGGTGTTTCACACAATGTGCATTATGTCTCATCCAAAGGCAGGAAACTGTCCCCAGCATCAAAGTGACCCTGTGGTAGAGCTGTGATTGTGTTACCTGCAGAGCACAGCTACAGCCATCATCCCCAGAGCCCAGAGGAGCAAACAGGGCCCAGGCTGATGAATTAGCAATGAGAAAAAATTGTACAAGAAGGAAGAAATATTTTTTTAGCTTTGTGTGTGACTATGTGTTGAGATCAGTCTCACTGTAAAATAAAAAGATATGATTGGAAAAAATGACTGAATTGTTCAGAAAAGATTCGGATAATGACAACAAATACAAAGTCTGGAAAGCATAGTTTGAATGGGTTTGTTATTAAAACAAGTTTAAATGAAGGCTTAAAAGGAGCTTGATGATGGTTTGTGTATAAAACAAATAAAAAGAATTGGTTTGAAGGACCCAGAAGCCTATTGTGGAAAAGTATTATATTGGTGAAAGAGGACAATATACACATATAGGAAGGAGAAAAGGATAGTGATGAATTTACAGCATTTAACCACTTAGAAAATACAGAAATGTTGCCATTCTTTCACAAATACATATATTCAGGATATTTCTGTGGACTTCTGAAATGCTGACTGCAGTGTAAATAATAAATGTCTGTAATTAAGAGTGTCCAACCTGCTCTTAGCTCTGTGAAGAAACACATGAACCATTAGGGATGGCCACTTGGTAAGGCAATACCACAATATAAACTGGAATAAGGGTTCCAAGTTTTTGAATAAGAAACCAGAATTGTAAACCCTCAGAAAAGTTGTGGTTGAAAGCTTTTTGTAGCCAATGAATTAAAGTTTTTTTTCTAGGTATGAATGGTTTGGAAGTTCCTCTGACCTTTGTGAGGTTTAATCTTTGAAATATACATAATTTTAAAACCAGGATGTGGGACTTCTACTGGCTCATAAATTATTCCAAAATGCTCTACTTGGGCTCTGCTTGGCAGCTGCAAAACACCAAGTTTATTTGACTCAGACAAAATTTGCCCTGTATGACTTCTGTGATAAAGCTGAGGAGGTCCTGACAGAAAGGTTTTAGTGCAGTCAACCAAAAGAAATATACTTGGCTTGTAAATAACTACTTTTTGTGAAATAGTGTGACAAGACCAGGTTGCCTCCCCGTCACACACAGCAGAACTTGAAGCACACAGCACATGCAGGACGTGTCAGGTTTGAGCTGTACCATCTCACAGTTCACATCACCTACTTGATTTTCAAATGCAATTTTATGTCTCTTTGTTACAGCAGGTAACTATAGTTCTTAACAAAAAAATAAGAAAAATAGGCTTGAAGAATAAAAATATATGAGCTATATCAGTGCTGGCATCACTCATCATCCACTGAAGTCAATAATTGCACTTTCAGTGGGAGCCATCTGAGGCCAGTTCTTTGTGCTTTCAAAAGCTTTCTTCTTGACTATATGTTTTTCCCTTTTCTTTTTCTTTTTTTTTTCTTTTCTTTTTTTTTTTTTTTTTTCAATTACCAGATATTTAACCATGTCCTGTGCAGGCTTTCTCTTTTTTTTTTCCTCTCTGCAAAAGTCAATATAGTAAAGGTACAGAGAAAATTGCACTTCATTCTAAAATATTTTTTGCGGTGTTTACTTTGGTATGACAGCTGGGATTTTTAATCTTAGACAAAAAAAAGAAGTAGTAAGAAAGCAGAAGTCCTTTTCCTTGCAACTATCAATTGTATGAAATAAATAAATTCTCCAAAAAGTATTTTAAGCTACTAGAAAATAACTTTAATATATAACTTCTTCTACAAGAGACCATTCATTTTAACTGAGACTTTTTATATATTTTCTGTAAATAAAATATTTGGGGTATTTTTCTATATTTACAATTAAACCTCATGCTCACAACAGCCACATAAGAAATGAGAAAAAAGTTACAGGCAATTATTTGAATGGCATGACTGCAATAATATGTTGCTTTATTAAGGGGAATATACTACTTACCACCTCCACCACCCCCCACCCAAAAAGCCAAAACCAAAAAACACACAAAAAACCCAACACATAAACAAAACAGCTAAAAATTATGTTAATTGAGCTGACAGCCATAAGAATGGCTACAGAGAGTGAGAGATTGTGTAGATTCCACTCTCCATGCCAGTATGTCCAGCACATTTAACAGCAGGACTCATGAAAGTATTTAAGAAGCTAAAAAGTAGGAATGAATAAATCAACACTTTTATTAACTTTAAGTACCAAGACACATAAAGAAGCAATTTCCAGTACTGGGATATTTCACTAGAAGTCCTTCTCCTGGGAACTAAGGCAATATCTTCAGCAAACAAATATTGAAATCATATTGAGAGGTTTCTCTTGGTGACTGAGAAAAAAAATACACAGAAAAAAAAAATTTTGTTGAACATGCATGAAACCTCACCAAGGATTTCTAGGAATTGTGATTCTTCCCAGAAGCTGGTTGAAGATAAGCCATAAAACATAAAATCAGTGAAGAGTTGCTAGGTGGGAGACATGTGCTGAATTCATCTCTGGACAAACACTTCATTGCTTCACAGAGCACATGGGAGGCCTTTTCTAAGAACAGGCACACTTCAGTGTTTTAATTTCCTTAGTCATGTTTGCTTACAGGAAGAGATAACAGCACAGCACACCTGAGGCTGGCCTCGACCTAATTATGCTGATTGAAGGGAGTCAAAACTGCTTCTGAAAATCACAAAACAGCTGAAGGTGATGCTTGAACCCTGCTGCCAATGGGGGTGACTTCAGAATCACAGTGACAGAATTGTTCTCAGAGATTACTTTAAAAATCAGTTTTTCAGTTGCCTTTCAATTAATAGTTTTTCAATTTTGTTAAAAAAAAATAAAAATTACCACATGGTTATCAAAATGTTACCTGCATTTAGTTATCCTCCCTGCTTTTCCTAGGCACCAAAGACTAATATAATTCAAGGCACTTTCAGCTATTTCTTAGCTTTAAGTGTCTGAAATATGCTAAGTTTAGATGAAGAGCAAATTAATTTGTTAATGGTTTCAGCCCATGTATTATTAAAAATACAGTTAGTTCTGCTGTGTATTTAGGAGACTGTTCTGTGCTGTGTTTTGAGGCATTCTCTCACCATCCCCAGCAAGACGACACTGTGCAATTTCAAGGACATTCAGATGCCAATTTATCACTCCTTCTCTCTCCCAAAGCATGTTCCAGTTCTGAGCTACATGATGTCAAATAATTTATTTCACACATTTCCCTGCCCCTGTCCCCTCTCTCCTGAAGGTTTTCCAGCAGCATTATCCCAACCACTCACCCAGCACAGGTAACTTCTGATCAGGGAAACATGGCCTGGCAATTTTGCCCTTCATAGTTAAGAAAACTTTATGACTCAAAGAAAATTACCCTTTGGTGGATGTGATGCAGTCCCCAGAGGCTGAGGAACAGCCATGGAAACATCATTTCAAGGTCCATGTGGAGCAACACTCACCTGGAGGATTCCAGCAGCCAGAAGGCATTTTAAGAGGCAACATTATTAAGGTATTTCATTGCTGCATTAGAGAAGAAACAGCTTGCCAGGATGTACTTTCTCCAAAGTTCTCTTACATGCCAAAATTCTCAGCTGTCAAAACCTCCAGCTTCTCAACCTGCCGCAATTTCATTATTTATGTGTTATTGACACAAACTCTTGCACCATCTCACTGTCAGAACTGGATGCTCTATGTAAAACGGACTGAGTTTAGTCTAAAAATAAATTTATAAAATGACTTAATAATAAAATGTATCTACAAAACAACACTGTGCCAAGAGTGATGCCGTGATCTTGTAGCAGTGAGAAAGAATGGTCCGTTTTCCCACTGAAATTTGGGTATTACACCCATGCCTAAGTCTCAGACCATTCTCTTTGGTCTGAACCATGAGCTCTGGAGCATTTTTAAACTCAGGCAGCCACAATGTGACCTCAGGCTCAAACCATATAATAGTGCCATGTAGTGGCATCTATTGGCACACATATAGCAATTTCCAGTTTGCCACAGCGTGGTTAACACACATTTTCTACTCTTTTTTTCACCTTTTCCTCTTCTCTCTCTGTGGTTTTTTTTTCCCTACTTGTTCCCTTTTTTGCCCAAAAATGGAAAGGGTGGAGGGCAGAGGGGGTTAGAAGGTGGGACTGTTTCTTTTAATCATTGATATGTCAGGGGGAAAGAAGCAATGTCTTTTTCCCATGAAAAAATACAGTTATTTGATTACTGACTGAAATCTCATAACTTTTGTGCTGTGAGGCATGAAACTCATCCTGTCAAAAGAATAGCACCTTTAGTGCAGAGTTACTAAATATTTATTTCAGTGGCAATGTTCTGTAAAGCTTCGACAGCTTAGATTGAGTCCTACTCCCCGGCCTTTCCCTTTTTATTGATCACATTAACACTTTTAACACTCTGCCTTCATAAATGGTCGCCAGAGAGCATTCACTCAACACTTTTGCATTGAGCAGCATTATGTTTGCACATGTATAAATCAGATGGACTGCCTTCATCCAGCTGGGGTCACTGAGTGTTCAGCTCACACGCTTGATATCAGCCAGACCCTTGAATGAACTCTCAGGGTGAGAGAAAAAGTTTTTCCTGCCTTTCCTAGAGCTGTCTTAAAAGCTTCCAAAGACCTACTGCATCCCTTGTTCTAGGCCCAACCACAAATTAAAATCAAGGATGCAGATTGCACCTCTGGGGGAAAGGGTTGTAGCTCCTCACCAGGAAATACGTCCTCTATAAAAGAGAAGATAATTTTGTTGGAAGTAGGCAAAACGCTTTTAAGACAAGGAAATTTTACACAACAAAATAATTTGAAAGGCATGTTGGAAAGGACAAAAAATTTCAGGAGGATGGGAAAGACAGGCCTGCTGAATCTGCCTTAGGATGTGACTTCTCATGGTCAGATTTAGCAGGAGTTGTGAGGAAAAACTCTGCATGGACCACAGCAAAGCCCCCAGCCCTGCCTCTCCCAGTGTGTGACCTGTCCTGACCACGAGCGTGTCAGCACTCACAGTAATTTTGAACAAGTACCACCAGAGGTGTGCTTGTCTGTCAGAAGTGGACTTTTGAGACAAGCTGGACCTGATTGGATTTTTTAACAAAAGCACTGGCAAGAGGTTGCACTGCTACCTCTGTGTGGCTGCCTTGGATCACCCTGGGGCCCACAGGATGGCACTGTGCCACAGAGGATGCTATCATCCTGAAGATGCTGAAATGAGAATGGCATAGCACAAAATAGTCTCACCACATCATTACAGCTTCTTTTTATAACAAGAATAATTCCCACTTGGAGATACCAGAGAAGGGAATGGTTTTCTTGAGTGATAATGCTTTTCTCTTCCTTTTAGTGCTAATACATGTTGAATAATATGGTATGAATAACAACTTTCTGGTACTTTATGTGATAAAAAGGTTGTGGAATGTGATAGCCCACTTTTTATCCATTGTTCTTGGCAAACAGTATTTAAACCAATACAACAAGAACTTAAGGTTGTGAGAGAAACACAAACACAAAATAAAAAAGGATGGGCAATACTTTCAAACTCAGTACAGCACTCAGGATAAGATGCTAAAAAGTCTGGCCTACGAAGTGTACTGATTAGAGACACTTTCTAAAAATACTTGTTCATGTAACAGCTAACTCAACACAGTTTTTTTACTTCTCTACAAATACAATTGCCAAGGTCTGTCATTTGTTACGAAGCAGAGCAAAGCAAAACTTTCTGAAACCTGCTGAGATAAATCAGGCCTAATGATAAGAGTGAGTTTTGAACCATCCTTGAGAAAGCCCTCATGAATCAAATATGTGCATATAATCTCTGCACAACTGTGCTACTGCTTTCATGAAGAACAAATACTCCAGGAAATGCTTGGGGTGCTGCTGTTCAATGTGTATTTTCATGCCTGGCCCATATCAAGATTGTTCTCCTGGAAATTTATGAAGCCAGTTCTTCATCATTTTACAGACAATTCATATTGGCTCCTTTGAAACATTAAATGCAAGTCACTTCTAGTCAAAAATAGGTTCAATTTAGTTGGGCCTGTGGAGAGGACTACCAGAAGGATAACAGGAGACCACCCTTGTGGTCACAATGTGTGCAACAAAAGTGCATTTGAAGCCTAGAAAATAAAAGTTAGAGAGAATGTGATTAATCACTGAATACTTGCAGAAAATAGATATGAACTGAGAGTGAATATCCTAACCAAAAGCTTGTGGATTTGAGCATTCTCTATTGAACTCTCTTTATCTCAACCGTAAGTTTTTCTCAGTTTTACCCTTCCAGTTCTCTCCACAACAAGTGACTTTGTGGGGCTGAATTGCCTTCCAGATTTAAAGCACAACAAACAGAAAAGAAATACAAAAAAATGGATACAGATTTTAAAAAGGGCATTTGAGAGAAAGAAACTTACACCTAAGCAAGTTGGTTTTATATATTCATTTGCTGAAGTGACAGCAGCAAAGCCATTCTGCACATTTAAATATAACCATACTATTACTTGTGAGGTGTTCACCATGAAATATTCACATTATCAAGCTTCTGACAACTGACTCTAGGATTATGGAACAACTTTCCTTTTCCACTGACAGATTCCAGGTATTTTTCACTACCAAGACCATACCTAGGCTTTGGGTGTATCTTTTGTTGGGCTGCTGCAAATTGCCAGCCTGGAAAACTTTTCTCACCCTTCACACCTCTGTCTCATTTTTTGCACTCAGGATTATTCTGTTCAGCAACTTTTGGGATCAGGAAGAATTTCTGCATGTTAGAATAAACCGTTTTGAACATTTTTTTTCTTGCTCTGCAGTTTGCTTCCTCTCTGTCTCTCTCTGAGTGTTGCCTTGAAATTTTTGAGGCCATCAGACTTTACAGTTTTGTTGACTTTATACAGTAGGGTGGTTTGTGGCAGAAAGAATGTTCCTTAAAAGCATTGCAATTGTATTTTTTTACTTTATTGTCAATGAATAGTTGCCTGCAGTAATGAAGGACAATGACTTGGTGCCTTTTACAGTACATTCCTCTGGGGAAAAGGCCATAATTTAATATAACTTTTCTATGCCACCAACATATCCCAGTTGCCACCCTGACTGTTGGGACAGCACTTCCCACTGGACTTCCAAGGTTCCTGAGGTACAAAATCTGTGGGCTAAGCAGAGCAAGTTGCTCACATAAAGGCTTTCCATTCCTGCCTTTAAATCCCATCAAGTATTTCCTTCACCCCGTTCTGTGTTGGTTCTGTTTCCCAGCTGCTCCCTCCTGTTTTTAATGCCAGGGAGGAGTCCCAGCCATGAACCAGGGCATCACTGTGGTGCTCACACTTAATCAAGCACCAAATAAAAATCAAAAAAGCAGCCTGCAAAGGAGAAATTACTGCATCTTCCTTTCCGAGTTTTATCCTTCTGTTCATCTGTGAATTTCAGCAAAAATTCAAGAAGAAAGCCAGTGTTCATTTGCTACCACACAGACATAAATCTCCACCACCTGTAGGGGAGCATTCCCCTTCAAAGTTCCTAAGACTCCACAAATTTGCCTTCAAAACCCGACTGCATTCCACTTTGGCATCTAAAGCTTTCAAGAAGTACTGGAGAAAGAAATTTCCATGGGTAGAAATGCAAAAATCCAGATCGTGTCCATGTGCAGAGTTGTCAGGTCATCCTCAGACACCTCATATTTCTGATAAGGAGCTTTCTTCATTCAGAAGGAACAATGATCTCTCTCACACTAACCTGAAAATTAATGATGCTTACCGAGGCCGTAATTAATTAATTTAGTGAATATTTAAGAAGGTTAAATAAATTACAAGTGAAAAGCAAACTGCTGCAAAACAACAAACAGCTGAAGCTTTTCAACTTCTTACACCTCCACCTGTTTTCCTTCCTTCACCACTTCCGAGAGATCCTTTTTCCTCCTTTCTCTTACTCTATTAAGCAAAAATTATAAGTCCTTATAGTTCCTAAGACCCCATACCTTGGAATACAGCCACATCGCCTTTTTGTTGTTGTTGTTGGTTTGTTTTTTGTTTATTTTTTTAAAATAAATTTTCAGGCTGAGTTCCTCTAATTTTCCCATGTTTTTCAGTCTTCAGTTCCTACCTTGTTTGTTCTCAGCTCTTCTTTCCATTCTGTTTGCTGTCCTAAATTTTAAAGCCTAGAGCATTAACTATATTTTAATGTCTTTGTCATAAGGAAATCCAAGTAAAATAGGGTTTTGTTGTCTCTTTAACTTCTTTCCCGAAAACAATTTGCATCGGCAGGGCCCTGCCTTTGTCACAGTAAGAACCACACCTTTGTTTTACAGCAGCTCATAACTATTCACTCCCTACCTCCCATCCACAGTAATCAGGGTTGAAGCGAAATTCTTCTCCCTTTGTTTTGCTGATTAGCTGGGAGGGGTAAGAAAACAAAGAATGCAGTACACAATCTGTTCATTTGAGCAAAATGGGGGCGAAAAATATATAAATATATACATTTATATAATATATAAAATTATATCACTTAGGTAATTCCTAGAATTCCCAAATTTGCTGTTTGTTCACAGAGCAGTCCCAGAGAAGGGCAATGCTTCTTCTTCCTTCTACAGTGGTGTTCTCAGACACAGCAGCCTTGGCTGTTGCAGCTCTGTGAGTGAGAGAAGTAGAACGTCCACGGCACAGAAATTGGCTGTTTTCATTCTATTTCCATTCACATTTCAATTATTACAAAATTCGTGGCAACTATAAATGCGTAGAAATCTAAAGTCCTTCAGCTGGGGAGGGATTTACCTACCCTTCCTGTGAAAACAGTCCGATTGCTATGTGAGAATCTAATCAAGGTTACATCTCTGATTACAGATCTAGCTAAGTTACACTCAAAATTTTGTAGTGGCCAAGAACAGGGATTCAATTATATGCAAAATCAAGAATTTAGTATCGGGATAAGTAAATTAGTAACAGTTTAATCAAAGAACTGTTATTAGTAAAAAAAGAATGAAACAGAAAAGAAAATAAATACTGTTACCAAAAAAAAAAAAAAACAAAACCAAAAAAAAAAAAAAAAAAAACACCAAAAAAAAAACCCCAAACAAAAACCAAAAAAACCCCAAACAAAACAAACAAAAAAAACCAAAACCAAACCCAAAACACAGCTCAATAATCACAATATAGTCAAAACTGTCAACACGCTTCTAGATTCTAATAATTTTCCCAGCTGTTTGCTCATATTTTCACCACTTCTTGTGGTCCTGAAGGTGAGGTCCTGAGTCAGGAAAGGAGCACAGCAAGTTGTCAGCATCCCAAGTCCTTCACTTGTAGCAGCTTGATGATGTTGGGAATTTCTCCTTCATCACTCTGAGATCTGCTTGGGTGTTATTTTATGTTTGTTAAAGTGCTTAAGTCGTGTTATACCCAAATTCACGTTATACGTGGGCACCTTGTTGGTTTCTGTATGTGCTCTTTGTTCTCTTTTTTGCCCCTAAAAAACTGGCTTTACCCAGTTTGCACTTGTTTAACTGATCAGTGATGAGTTGCTACAGCAGGAAGCTCTCCAGTGCTGCCTGTGTCTTATCACCCCATGAACTGCTCCTCTACTTCGCATCCCACATCCCCATTTCTCAAGAGCCCTGCTGCCACACCAGGACTGTATTCCTCTACACCACGTCACCATCCCACTCAAAAATATTTCCTTCTATGGAAGAATAATGGCTTGTTGCAGTTATCTACACAAAAACCCTGGCTGTATCACACAAAGATGAGCAAAAGTAAAATAAATTAGGTAGAGCCATCTGGTCTTTAGAAAAATTACTGATGCGGCTACACCATGAAAAAACAGAGCTCCAGGCAGTCCAGGAAAGGTTCAGGCAAAATTATCCTGAGAAGCCTCAGTCTCGAGGTCTTGCACTGGGGGAAGCACTTCATTTTTCAGGGCTGCCAGTCTTGCACTGCCTCGAGCACTTCATCAATTCCTCTGCAAAACGAGCACACCCCTGTGAAGTCTGTGAATGTGTAAATAAGGACAGCTTACCTTGTGAATTTTACTACTTGTAGGGAAAACATATACTGAAAGAAGTAGCACCTATTTTGAAAAAAGTAGTTAGTTTTTTGCACTGCAACAAAACACCTCTATTTTTGACTGGGAGTGTTACCCCTTGGTAAGACACAGTCACGACCAGGAATTAATTAATTACCCTGCCAGAGTTCAAAAAGCATTTGGACAACACTCTCAGGCACAGAGTGGGATTCTGGGTGTTGTCATCTACAAGGCCAGGAGTTTAACTTTTTGATCTTTATAGATCCTTCCAACCCAGGATATTCTGTGTTTCCATGAGACACAAATAGGTTGCAAGCAGGAGTCTTTGTGAGTTTGGGCTTCCTTAGCAAAGTAAGAATTTTCGAGTAAACCTGGTGTTAGCTCTTGCTCTTTGTTTTACCAAAACCTGATATAGCACCAGGTAGTTCTGCACTAAAGGCAGAGGAAAACTCCCATTTATCCCAAGTCAGAAAGATTAAACACATGGTAATGAGAGATCCCCTGCTGCCCTGGGCAAGACTGACACAAATGACACAAAATTAAATTTGTTCAGAATTTAAGCTTTAAAGCCCAAATCCTGAAAACACAGCTCATCTCTAATTACCTTGAAGAAGCCTAATGTTGGTCACATTGGACATCATTAAGATGCAACACAAAATTACCCTTAATTAGGTTGCAGATGTTGAGCATCTTCTTCAGTCTCTCCTGTCACTCAGGGCTACGTGCCCTCCCAGGTGTGATGCAGGAGAAAACCCTCCCAATGAAGAGATCTTTCCCAATGCCACTAAGATGAATTTTTGTACCCAATTTACCTGGAAGAGATAAGCACAACAATGAAATAAAATAATAATTTTGAAATTTCCCAAACTTTGCAGTCAACATTTTTATAAATTTCACCATTCATGGTTTTCATTCTGAAACCACTATTTTATTGAAAGTTGAACAAAATATGGGGTGAATAAAAGGCTGTATAACCCAAAAAGAAAACTACATGCCTTTTTCTATTCAATAAAGTGTTTTAGGCTGACTTAATTTTCATTTTTTGTCTGGTTTGTTGGGGTTTTTTGTTCCTTAGTTCTGAAAAAAACAGCTGAATAAAACTTTTCCAATATGGAAGATGTACCAAGTTTTCAATCCATTCACAAAATCTGAAAAACTTACTTGCTTTTTCAGATTTTCTCAAGTAACAAACCACATGCACTTGCTGTTTCCCTTTGTTTCCCAGTGTTTCACCTATAATTTCCTGAAGTTTCGCCTATAATATCCCTGAAGTGATATCATTATAAATAAATCTGATGTGCTATCAGAGTTAATTGCTTAAAGCCTTACAAGCTCAGTTGATTTCATGTATATTCACCAACCTGAGTACTAAAAGCAGCATTTTGTGGTATTAATGCATCATCTACTGATGAAGAGAGCGACAACTCTGCCTGGGCCACCCAGTGTGAAGCTGTATTTTGGAAACAGGCCTACGTACCGGCAGCTGATACTACCTCAGACAGATTTACATCAGCAAAAGGCTCATAAATTCAAACAGTAATCAAATTAACTATCAAGATCATAGTTTATTGACAATCCCCTTGTGGTATATTTGCACTTAGTGGAAGCCTTGGTGAGTAAAGCAGTTCATTAAAGACAGACTCTGTCCTAAGTGGGAGGCTTCAGCAAGGGACAGATGATGCCAGCTGGATGTGGCTCATTACAAGGACTTGGTCCTAGCTCTAACAAGCTCAAATCCACCCTGTCAGCTCTTGAACAAACAAGCAGAATGGGGGCAGGAATCCCAGCCAAGTACAGCTGGCTAATAAGGTATTGTAATTGCCTAGTTTCTTTGCATTTGCTTTTCAAATCTACCAACTGCATTGTTGACTTTGCCCTTTAGCAGCTTAACATTCATTCCGTTTCACATCAGAATCTCGTGTTGTATTCTGAGTGGCAGAGCTGAAGGCAACACACAGCCCCGTGGGCAGCATGCCTACGGCAGGCTCTGGTTCCCAGTGTCAAGGCATCTCTCTACCAGCTGCAAGGGCCTGATACAAGGTGAGTCTTCAACAGTACAGAGGAAACCCTCTTTGTGAAATGCTGTGGCCTGCAGCATGGCAACAGCAAAGCAAGGTGAGTTTTTGTGTTCAAATATCAGCTTATAGCACTTTCCCAGACTCTGTTTTGAGAGCCACCCATTCCATAGAATCATAGCATGGTCTGGTTTGGAAGCAACTTTCAAGATCATCTAGGTAGCACTGGTTTTGGCTGGGATAAAGTTAATTCTCATCATAAAAGCTGGCATGCAGCTGTGTTTTGGATTTGTGCTGGAAATGGTGATGATAGCACAGGGATGTTTTTGGTTCTACTGGGCAGTGCTCACACAGAGTCGGGGCTGTTCTGCTCCTCACCCACCTCACCAGCGAGTGGGCTGTGGGTGCACAAGGATTTGGGAGGGCACACAGCCAGGACAGCTGACCCCAACTGACCACAGGGATATTCCATGTGGTGCCCTGCTCAGGATACAGAGCTGGGAAAAAAGGCAGAAGGAGCAGGGGATGTTTAGAGTGATGTGTTTGTCTTCCCAAGTTGCTGTTACACATGACAGAGCCTGGCTTTCCTGGGGTTGTCTGAACACCTTCCTGCCCATGGGAAGTGGGGAATAGATTCCTTCTTTCCTTGCTTGTGCACTCAGTGTTTGCTTAGCCTGTTAAAGAGCCTCTATCTCAACCCATGAGTTTTATCACTTTTACCCTTCCCATTCTCTCCCCCACCCTGCTGCAGGGAGTGAGCAAGTGGCTGTGAGGCTCTGGGTTCCTTTCTGGGTTAAACCACAACTTAGTCCCAGCCTCCCTGCCACGGGCAGGGATGTTTCAGCTCGTTTAGGAGAGGATGTGGTGGTGCATTTCCCTCGCCCCCAGCTCTTGAGCTGCTCTGTGATCTCAGAACTGCTCGTTAGGCCTCGGTTTGACCAACAGCACCTGGGCCGAACCCCTCTTGAGCTCATTAGAAACACTGTCTGCTCCCGAGGACTTGTGCTGTCTAACGAGCTCCTCCTTTGTAACCAACAGCCTTGGAAATTTATTTTTCTTGCCTGAATATCAACCCAAGTGGAACAATTTTTTTGTTATCAATTTTCAAAGAAAGTTACTGACCTGAATTATGGCCAGGGTGAAAAATGATTATGATTAAAGCCACCCTCTTGTGACCCTATAAAGAGTGGTCAAGAAATATTTGAGCTCTCTTGAACAGCAGCAGGCTGGGAGCAGCATCTTCCTGCGAGTTGGACACTTCTCAGAGACAGAGAATTCTCCACTTTGCTCTACTTGGAGCACTGGGAAAAAATGATAATGGATCCTGAATTGATCCCCACCCTCCCCACCACTTCATTCATTGAGAAGGTGCAAAGGCATCCTACATGAGTCAGTCACTGAATTTAAGGGCAATTTTTGACATATATAGACCTTGCATAGGTTCTTCAGGTCTGTGTGCATGAAAGTATGAAAATGCCACAGCAAATGTAGGAATGGCATTCCCCTAGACCCTTAAGTACTTCAGATTTGTGAGTTAGGCCTGAAAGTGAATTACTTTTTTGCTATACTGCTTAAGTTAGCTTACCCTAATGTAAGCTAACTATTAAGTACTGTTAAGTTTAACCACTGTTGTTAAGGTCTGGTTTTATAAGGTTATTTAGACATTTCTCTGCCCAAACTAAGATGCAAATGAGACCATATGCCAGTGTCAATAGTATGAATTTTATTTGATAGTAAAGATGGGAGAGAAAGAAAAGGTGAGAGAAAGAAATAGGAAAAGATGTGGGGGTACAGAAAGAGAGTGACAGAGCAAGGAAATATCCCCACTCCGTGGATCCCAACGATGCTGCGTTGATCCTCTCCAGGAGGTCTTCTTGGTGGTGAGGGTCCCCCCAAAAGCACAGAATTCCATGGGTTAATGTGTGTTCAGGCCAGGTAGGAAAATCCAGGCACCTTCCCTTGAGTGGGCAGGTTTGCCACTGTCTCTTGCAGCAGCCCCAGGATCCATTGCATCTCTGCACATCCCGTGCAGTCCTGTGGTGCCTCAGGAATGAGTCCGGGGGCACTTCAGGGGGTCTGTGGTGGATTTTGACACCCCCTCAGCTGCCCCTCAGTGAATGTCCTGTAGCTCTCTGGGCTTGGGGGTTCCATAGCTGAGTCAGGGAGGATGGGTGTTCATTGCCTCTGATCAGAGGTTGTGCCACACTCAAAGCCTCCTTCCCCCACCTCACTTTGGGGTGAAATCTGTGCAAACCTGCCCTGAGCTGTGGGCTGTGGCCTCCTCCACCCCAAACCCAGCCAGGGATGACCAGCACAGCTGCTGGGTTTGGCTTCCTTGTGGATGCACAGCCTTGTTTGCTTCTCCTCAGACCTGAGGTGATTGAACAAAAGCGTTCCCTTTATCTAATCTCAGCTTTTTGGCTTACAGTCTAAAGTCCCAGTCAGGCATCTCCAGGGAGGGGTGGTGGTTGTGGTTTCTTTATACAGTTTTGCTATAACACTGTTTAAGGCATGAACTATTTCACACTCTGAGAGCTGTCAAACCTTTAGGCCTAAACTGTTGTTCAAGTCCTGAGTTCAGTTTAGCCAGGGGTCCACTCTGAACCTTGTGACTCAGTGGGAGGGCTTTCCTTAATCCTTTTTATCCTTGCCCTTTTCTCCCCTGCCTCCCAGCCAGTCTCCACACAGACAATTTTTGGGTTGATTTTGGGTTTAGATCGATTGATTTTAGATTTTTATTTGCTTTTTCTCTGTCTGCTTTAACCATCTAGGAAGCAGTAGAGTGAACCTTGCCAGCGAATTTTGTCATGCTTTTGCTCTTTTATTAAACCTGTTTTTGCCAATAACTGTGATTCTTTCAGTGACCTTAAAACTCTCGATTGCAGCAGCATCTCTGCTCAGCACTGAAGGGGAGGACCAATGTCCCAGCCCTGATGAAGATGGGCTGTGCTCTGAGTAGTGCCTACACCTGAGGAGGGGCAAGGTTTCAGGTCTGACATGTTCCCTTGGTTACCTCCACCCAACTTCTCTGCTCAGCAGCCTGAACAGCTTGAATTCTCTCCTGACATCTCCCCATGAAGTTCTTTGGGAGCTCAGTCACTGGGATTTCCCTCTGGGCAGAAACACAGAATCCAGAATAGTTTGGGTTGGAAGGGACCTTAAAGACCACCTAATTCCAACTGCTCTGCTGTGGGGAAAAGCCACCTAAAAATTACATGTGGCAGCACTCAACACCTGAATAGTTTTTTGGAACATATATTTTTAATTTAACTTGCAATATCGACCCTTCTCAAAAGCAGAAATGTGAAGAGTGGGAACTGCTAGGAATTAAATTTTCATTTTGTTTTGTAAGCAAAGCAAAAAAACACCAATTATTGACGTGCCAAAACAGGAAGGGTAGCAGAACACACATGCACATCCAACCTGGTTTGGTGTTTTTCTCAACTAACAATGTAATTTTGTTAGTTCCAGTTACTTATCAGACTACATAGCTGCAAGGAAAAACTAAGAGAAATCCTTCTCCCCTCGAACTTTACTCTGAACCTACAGCAATTGTTCTTCTCTTTGCACTTTTCACAATACCAGCATTTACTAAACACACTGTAACAAAAGTTCTCCTTCACTCTCCATCCAGTCTCTCCACTAAAGTCAAACACTGTTAACTGAGGACAGCAGATTCACAGGTGTTGAAATGGTTAATATGACAAGAAAAATGCATACTTTATGCAAAAAAAAAAAATCTGATTTGGCTGACAAACATGGAGCAAAACAAGTAGAATTATTGCCATTTAAATTTCATATCCCACTGAAACAAACAACTATTTAGTGCAGAAGCTGCTTCAGACGTAGGGATTATTATAGTCTAGTTAAAAATAATTATGAGAAGAGCTGAGAGCAAAACTAATTCCTAGAGACAGAGTGTATATTATTGTAGCCAGTGCACTGATAAATATGAATCTGATAATCTTATGATTAAAATGTGCTGAAGCAGACCCTGTAAAATAAGCTGCAATAGATTTAAGGAAAATGTAGATGTAGAAAAATGTAAAAGAGGCTTTTCCCAAATAAGTGCCCCATTAGAACACAAAATGAATGCATTGGCACCAGGAGATTACATGAAATCACTTTGGCTGCTGTGTCCTGATTTATACAAGTGCTGTGATTCTCCATATTTTTTTCCTGCTTCCTTTATACCTATTTTTTTTTACCTCTGAAAGAAGAAAGAGAAACTCTCACACAACTTCAACTAAGCTATTTCAGAGTAACATTAAAACTCTGACTTAGGCTGACAAATGACCTCCCTGTAGGGATCTCTTTCTCTGCACAAAACTGGCCATTGAAAAATATTGTAATCAGACATGGTGGTGATTTTATTGGAATAAGCTTATTCATTCCTGTTGGCTGTCAAGCAAGTTTCTGCATGAACCATTTATCAAAAAATCAATGGGAGGTTTTTGAACATCATTTTTCTTGAAAACGCACAGAAATACCTAAGCTTCATAAACGTATTGATGTGTGTCCCTGCGCGTGTGGGTGAGTGAAATGAAACTGTGTCTGGACAATGAAAAATGATGAAGAGCTCTACAGTTCTCTTAGATGAGGTCCCAGTGCAGCAAGGAAATCCCAGAAAAAAACTTTCCATCAAGGAGGGTCACTGTGTAGATTTCCCAAAGCAATGAAACAAATAAATGAGCAAAATGACTTCCTGAAATGTGAAATATAAGATAACTGTGGTGATAAAAAATGAATAAAAAATGCTTCAGAAGAGTTTCTAAAACTTGGATTGAAACCAGCAAAAAGGGGAAGCTTCATCATCTCCTATTCTTACTGGATTCTCTGACTTCAGTACCTGCTATAAACCCAGAGTCAAGAAAAGGGATATGTGACAGACAAGCTTTTGTTCTAATGTTTATTAATACGTTTTATATATGAAAGTAAAGAGAAATTGGATAATTTAAATATATGTTAACAAAGTCTAACAGCGCAGACAGAAATAAGCAAGAAAATAACATTCCCAGTACATTTATGTAGAGAAATTTCCTCCATTAGACTCTCAAATGTTCAAAAAGGCTCTTTGAACCAAGAATACCCATTATTTTCTGTAAGTTACTATCACTCTTCAGCAGCACAAAGCTGTCTTTTCAAAGATTGTGGGAATCTGTGCTGGTTCCTACAGCTCAGTCCTGCTGCCACGACAGGTTTTTAACCCCAGCCCACTGGATGGCTTCAGCTACCAGAACGTTTTGTCAACACTTATTGTTAATTACCGTCCAGCTTGGACAGAACGGTGCTTTGGTAAAAACAGAGGAAGTACACCAAATAAATGCACTTAGACAGGCAGTGGTGCCACTTGAAATGTGCATAAAACTGGTGGTTTTACCCAAACTTGCAAACTAGATGAGGGAAGGAGAAGGAAGAGGAAGAGGAAGAGGAAGAGGAAGAGGAAGAGGAAGAGGAAGAGGAAGAGGAAGAGGAAGAGGAAGAGGAAGAGGAAGAGGAAGAGGAAGAGGAAGAGGAAGAGGAAGAGGAAGAGGAAGAGGAAGAGGAAGAGGAAGAGGAAGAGGAAGAGGAAGAGGAAGAGGAAGAGGAAGAGGAAGAGGAAGAGGAAGAGGAAGAGGAAGAGGAAGAGGAAGAGGAAGAGGAAGAGGAAGAGGAAGAGGAAGAGGAAGAGGAAGAGGAAGAGGAAGAGGAAGAGGAAGAGGAAGAGGAAGAGGAAGAGGAAGAGGAAGAGGAAGAGGAAGAGGAAGAGGAAGAGGAAGAGGAAGAGGAAGAGGAAGAGGAAGAGGAAGAGGAAGAGGAAGAGGAAGAGGAAGAGGAAGAGGAAGAGGAAGAGGAAGAGGAAGAGGAAGAGGAAGAGGAAGAGGAAGAGGAAGAGGAAGAGGAAGAGGAAGAGGAAGAGGAAGAGGAAGAGGAAGAGGAAGAGGAAGAGGAAGAGGAAGAGGAAGAGGAAGAGGAAGAGGAAGAGGAAGAGGAAGAGGAAGAGGAAGAGGAAGAGGAAGAGGAAGAGGAAGAGGAAGAGGAAGAGGAAGAGGAAGAGGAAGAGGNGGAAAAGGAAAAGGAAAAGGAAAAGGAAAAGGAAAAGGAAAAGGAAAAGGAAAAGGAAAAGGAAAAGGGGAAAGGGAAAGGGGAAAGGAAAAGGGGAAAGGAAAAGGGGAAAGGGGAAAGGGAAGAGTAAAATGAAGGGGAAGGGGAAAAGAAATGGGAAGAGGAAGGGGAAGAGGAAGAGGAAGGGACCTCACCACATTCCCTTTGAATGATTCAGGGGGTGTAGGGAAAGGCTGCCCCTTTCCGTGCATCTGCCAGTGTGTGCAGCCCACCGCAGTTCCACGGGAGACCACACCTTAGGAATGTGCATTTTGCCTCAATTTGAGGCTTTGTCAGCCTCTCAAAGCGAGCAGAGGAGAGGGATGAATCCCAGTATTCTCACCTTGCATGCTGAATTCTTTCCCATCCGTGGATGATAAATGATCACAGACATTTCATTTGGTTTGCTGGCTGAGAACTGTGAAATGTGGTGTGTCAATAAGAGAGAAAGAACATTTCTGAAATGAAACAGATTTAAATCTGCTTAAATCATTGGAGGACTGAAAAAGTACTCTGATATCAGTAACTTTTTTATTTTTCAAGTCCTGGCTATAATAGATGGATGTGGATTAGACCAAAGGGTAGCAAAAAGGACTGTTGTGATCCCTAAATAAAACTATAAGAAATAAAGATAGGTTAAAATAGCATGAAGTTATGATGTTTGGAAGAAAAAACCCCCAAAACCAAAAAGGAGTACTGTGATGTAACTGTAGTAGAAAATGTCAGAACAAAGCCATTTATTTCAGTGTGACTGATAAAAAGACAAGGAAACACACACATGAAATTTAAAAACAGAGTTAATGGAGGCTTCAGGAAATATATTCCATGCAAGGAATCCTAATAGTCCAGGCCTGCATTCAGGAGCAAATTGTAAGACAAAAGCTGTATGAAAGACAGAGATATGTAAAACGTCATGCTGTTATGCTGATTACTGGCTAGATTTATTATATAAACTTCAAAAATTACAGTATATAGAGTGGAGAGGAGGAATAAATATTCTTTCTAAATCCTAACCACTTTCTAACACTGAAAACTGCAAGGTCATTATTCAGAGACCAAAAGTGTAACCTGCAAAAGCATTAATTTTGTCGGGTTTTTTTAACTTCTTTTTTAAGCTTTTTTTTTGTGGAAGCATAAGCTTAATAAGAGGATATTGCAGTATTCAAATCCACCTGAGACCACAAAACATAGCATTATCGAGTAAATTACTCTCATGTTCAAGGTGCCAAAAGCAATTTGGTCTGTATATAGAAACAAAATCACAAGATTAAATCAATATGTTTCCCCCACATTTGTGGAGAGGAGATAATTGATTAGAACAGCAGGTCACATCTATACTAATGTACCATTCAGTAGCTGAGATCATCTCTGCATCTTTGAAATGAACACAAGCTCATAATATTCACTTACATACCTTTTAATTACTTTGCTTTGTAGCCAGCAAATGGAAGGCTAACTCATTAACCTTCTTTGTCTTTCAAGAAGGTGGTTTTTTTTCTCTTAATGTTTATGCCTGTTTGGACCTGCAGTTATTCCCACAGGCTGTAGAAGTATCTATTAGCAAATCTGGTCAGCTGCAAGTTCTCTTTCACTGCTTAATACATACAGCAATCTGTTCTTCATGATCCAAACCCATATTCCAGCCTTATCAGTAAATGGAAATTCCACACATTATTTTTCCTATTTCTAGGTGTGAGGCGGTTCTTGCAAATGCTAAAACTGTTCCCTAGGTTGCTTTGTTGATGGCAGAGGATTAAGAAGGGACCTTACAAACAATAACACAAAACACTGATTTAAAACGGAGACAGTCCAATCGTAACAACCATTTCTCTTACTTATGAGTAATGATTCCCTTTTCATGCATTGTTAATGCCTTCCTAGAGCAGAAGGATCAACGTGTCAGGAAGAGAAGAGAAATAGATTTCCTGGATCATTGTACAATTTTTCAAAGTCAGGACTACAGAACCAGATAAAGACAAAGAAACCCAAATTAGAGAGGAATGAACAGAAAGCAATAACTCTGTTGTGCTCAGGAAGTTTAGTTTATTTTCCTTTGATAAGACATAGGGAAAGAGGAGAACCTCATAAATTTCTCCAGAAAATTAAAATATCTTTTCATTTATCTGCAGATTGAAGATGCAGTAAGATTAGTTGTACCATGGGCATGGAAAAAAAAAAAAAAGAGATAATCAGGATTTGTGTCCTCCTCTCCCACTCTCAAAAAGAAAACTGCAGAGTCGTTTAGAGGTGGCCACAGAGGAGTGTGACTGCATCCAATTTTGGCAAGAAGCCGGGATAAGCACAAGGGAACAATTCTGCACTTCAAAGGAAGCTTTACGTGATAATAGGTTAAACCCTTCTTTGTCTAATCAGTTATTTAAATACTACTAATTACCTGGGCTATTGCCTAGCTCAGCTCCTATAATTTGAGGGTCCTAAATCTTATAAAGTACAGAGGGTCATTTTGTACCCAGATCAGTGATTTTTATGTGCTTGCAAGTTACATAAATGGACTCCAAGGAAAGCTCACAACTTTACAACTTTTACACCTTAAAAAGGAGCTGCACACTGAATATCTACATTGCATGTTTACAAAATTTCAATTTCTTATTTGAAGGAACCTATGAGCAGGGGAAACTGCCTGAAGCCAGGAATGCAGCAATTAAGGTGTGCAGTAGAAATGTTAATTGAAAGCTCTTGTGCAGGAGGGCAGAAGGAAAAGACCTAATTGAACAACCATAAGGCCATGGCAGCAATTCTGCATTAGTCTTTTTATCTGCCCCTTTGTTTCCATCTGCACCTTCTGAGTGGTCCCCTCTCTACATCTGCTCCTGCACCTGAGCAAGTGTGACATATGGGATCTTCCTGATCTGAAAAATAACCCTTCTTCTTACTTATCCCAAAATAAATTTTGCTGACTGATAATTCCATGGTCTAGCTTGCCACACGCTGGCACAAGAAGCTGGAGAGGCACAGAAATTAAAGACCTGGGAAAAAAAGCAGAAATTGTTTATGTTTATTCACATATTACTGCGGCAAACCAGAGATTAAGACATGAGGAAGAAGAACTCTTATTGGGAGAGAATAAATACTCTCGTCATTTCATTCCAGTGTGGAGAAACAGCTGGAGATTGAGTGCGCCAGCACCAACTCCACCTTTAATAAAAGCAGCAGGAAGATTTGGGTTGGGAACTGAGAGAAAACAAGAGCCCCGGGGCTGTTTGCAGGAGCAGCCACCCTCACAAGACAGGTGAGGTTGTGGAGCCAGGGAGACAGAAAGGTACAATAAATAATGGTCTCTGCTGTTTTAGCATCAACAGCACAATTCTATTTTTGCCAAGGCCTTTTGTATAGAAAATTCAGAAAGCCAGAGACTGGCATTTCCTACAGCTGAGCATTCCATGAAAGCCACAAAATTTTAAGGGATAGTCCACCAGTGATGACAAAGAACTGAGTATAAAGACGTAAAAAAAGTTGCCAGGATAAGACTCAAAGACAAATTCCTGAACATTTGGAGATCTTACTGCTCCCACATGATTCTGTTATCATCGCACAGGTTTATGGTGATGTAACCCCAAAAACCCCTGCAAGGATGCAGGGGTGAATCAGCCTTAAACCCTGAGCTCCTCAAAAGGATGTGCCTAATACCCTGCAGTTTGTGCTTGGCATTTTACTGTTGCTATGAGGAAGTGTCCCATTTTCCCTCATTCTGGCACAATATGCAGTCAAATATCAATGATTGAAATACGTGACTATTTGCAGCAGTTGGCAATGCTCATCACAATGCCAGTAGTAGTAGAAATGAACCATGTTGTGAAGAAAACGAAATGTCTTGTAATTTTCAGGGCAAAAAGCCAATTCAGGTCATAGAAGGTAGCAGAAAGTCCAGGAGAATCCAAAGGGGTGTTACCCAACTAGAGACAGCTGAACTGAGAGATGACAGAGATGCAACTCATTAATGCTGCACTTTGAGAAGCAGGAAGGAAATTCTGTTCCACAACCAGCTCAAAAATTAAAATTAACCCCCAAATTAATGCTAAGGCTGACAGAAAGAGAACCAAGCGGGAAAGCACAGTGGCTACTGCAGGAGGTGGTGAAGGAAGGGATGCTATAAAGTACAGCAAGGCCCTGTCCAAATTGGTTTCACCAGGCTCACTGTCAGACTCCAACTGCAGCCGTATAGTAGGTGACAATCAGAGAGCTTCATGATGTAACTTCTTCCATGCTTTTGCCTGATGAAATTTGCTTTAATTGGTTGTCTGCAACTTGTACCAAAAGAAGCCTGCAGTGAATTTCCACTCACTGCAATCACTGCCATAACTTTACCCCTAGTCACAAAAGAAATTCACATCCTGTAATGCCTCTTTGAACCAAAGAGTTAGGATTTGAAAGTTTGGTCTCCTACAGGGAGGGTTAAAAAGGTAGAACTAAGTAATGACTTTCCACTAGCATTTATTTATAGTGGATGTACAGTGGATCTTCCCCTTGATGGTTTCTAGATTCAAAACCTTTGTTCAAAACCCTTGACAAGGGGCTTCTTTTTCATAAGGATACCCCACTGGCTTCTCTGCTTGTGCTTTGGCACTTTTTTTTCCTGCTACATCCACGTGGGAATCTCATCTCTCCTCTCACAGGTGCACACACCTCCACTTGTGTTCTGGCTCTGCTTCCTACTCTGTCATTCACCAAGGAATTACATAATCACCCAGCTGGCCTGATCAGAACTTTCCTCTGGAGTGTGAATGTGATTTCTTCACCAGTCTGATTATAGTGGGGAATTTTCCCCTCTCCCCCTGCTTTTCATTTATTTTTAAGATGCATCTAAAGCTAGACCGTTTTACAGTTGGTAGGTGAAACTTCCTTCAAAAACAGAGTCAGAATTCAAAATTCTATCAACAAAGAAGTTTTTCAAAACCCAGGAAGGAATTTAGCTTGGCAGAGGACCCTGAATTCACAAATACCAAATGAGGGTGAAGCAACTACCATGAATCATGGGGCAGAAAAGGTCCCAGGGGTTCTGGACAGACCACAAATTTAAAATTATGTTTTAAAATTATGTTTCATTTTAACACTGCATTGTTTTACTGAAGATAGGAAACCAAATTACTCTGCTCTACAATGATTACTAAACTGTCAGACAGGATGCTGCTGTTGTATCATGCATTAAAGGAAAATTAGAAACATCTCAGAAGGGGAACCACTGCACTGTGGCAGGGAAATACCTGTCTTGGGGGGCTTAAATAACTTTAGTTAATCTCAGTGCAAGGAAATGGACTGTATGCCTCCTTGAACTCCTTTTCAGCCCTTTATATATTTGAAATTACACACTCTAAATTTAGAAGAACTAAAGGTAGAGCAAAATGTCCTTACAAACCAGTGTTTTAGCCATGGCTCCACTGCTTCAGGATAAGCCCTGGCAGCTATGCCTTGTGGTGTTGAATTTTAACCTCTAAGATGTGGTTTCAGAGGTGGCAAGCTGAGGGACTGCCTCCCTTCTCAGGCTCCACAGCTGTAATTCATATCAGTGGAGATGGGTCAGAGTAAATTAAAAATACCTACACACTGTCTCTTACTACAGTCGGAGAGCTCTGATGCCTTAATGCTTTAGGTAAGATGCCAGTTTCCTCTATGTTGCCTCTCACTGGGATGGGGTAGGTGCAAACTTGGAGTGAATTGACTTTTCTTGCTTTCTCTGGGGACTGTGTGGGTTTTCTGACTGCTATGAAGAGGCCTTTTATAACCATGATGGCTGAAGGATGCATTTGTTTGGTGTTGGGAGTATTTAGTTCACTAGGAATGTATAGCTAAGTTCCTGAGGAGCCCGGTTTGTCATACAAAATCTGAATAAGCACACATTAAAAGCAGGGAGGTGTTCTGCACTAATTTAATTTTCCTGCATATTCTTTAAGACTGCTGAACCTTAAGAAGATTTGGTCAGCCTTGGAGTATGGGATGAGAACTAATTCATTACTCTTTAACAGCTTTGATAATGAAGGTCATACAGGTTTAAAAAAAAAAAAAAAAGAGAGAGAACTCAAGCCATGGAAGGAAAAGTGACCTCACCTTTAAAAAAAAAAAAAAAAGGCCAAACTCAAAAACTTAATCCAGAAATGTAATTGTCACCAATTTATTTCCTTATGACTTTAACTGAAATAAGGGACTGTCTACTCAAATACCAACAAGAATGAGTGTTATTCTAGGCCATTATTCTCATCTTGGTGCAGAAGACTCAATCACAATGACAAATGTCCATTAGCTGCTGCAAAAATCGCATCACACGTTATTTGGAAAAGTAAATGACCTCCATGTGCAGCTTAAATGAATTTATTCTCATCAGCTTTAATCAACTACCAAATTAACTCATAATGTTTGGGACAGTATTACTGAGCTGCTGGAAGCCCAGCTCACTGAGCAGTGTCACAGAGCCATTACTTTCTGAAGCATAATGAAACCTGAGGTGCTGGGAAACAATCTACGGTTATAAGGTGATAGAAGTTGATATTTCTTCACTTTCTTCAGTCCTAAGGAAACTACCACAAACACACACCTCTCTTCCATCTGGAGCAAGATTTTGACTTGAAAAGGAATGCCAGAGGCTGGCTGTTTTCTGCCTTGCTTTCCTTCCAGCCTGCAGCAAAGTTTTTCATTTCCCTTCCCAGAGCAGGTAAATCCCCCGAGCTGGTGTGGCAGCAGAGGTTTGTGAAGGAGGATGCTCTGTCCTCACATGATTCACCACAACCGAGGTACAGCCATGTAAGGAATGCCAGGAAAGGCATGAAGAGCCCCCTCCTGCAAGAGGTGATATGAAACTTATTTTCCATGTAACTTGGTCTGCTGAGCTATAAATTGATTCAAAACTGCTAGCTCAATTGTTCCGTGTAAGAACAGGAAAAATTGGTGACATATCAGAGAACTTTCCAGAAATAATGTGTCAAAAGATGTACCCAGGGCTGTGCCACATTCTTACATTTTCTAAATTTTATTATTCAAAAAACTGCTTAAGCAGCTTGCTGATCTGTTCCAGGAAACCAAAAATTAGTACTGTTTTATTGGATCTAAGGGCCCAGTGTCACACTCATTCTCTCGGTTTAGGCAGAAATTATTATTATTATTGTTTTACACTCAGTGCAGCACAAACTTTCAGCCCTAGCCAAGCCCATCACCCCACGGAGCTGATTTTCCCTGCCTTTCAGGTGACTCAGTGGCTGAGTGGCTCATTAAGTCAGGCAGGGCTGCCAGGTCCTGAATCACAGGGTAGGAAGTTTTCCTCCATGGCACAACCTGGCCCTTTCCCCATAGACTGGAAACTCAGGAACACTGTCAAACATGGCATTTTTTGCCACATTTCCTCTTAAAATGTCAATTCACACTCAGATTTGAGCACAGGCAAAAGGATGGGAGTTTGCTGGGCTTTCCCTCGTCCTTCCTCTCCTTGAGACATTAACACACACAGCCACACGCCATTTCGAGGTGAAATATTTTTCATCCACATGGAAAGCAGGAAATGTTGGAAGAGTGTCACAGTTTTCCCAACCTGTCAGTAGAGTGCACAGCACATCTGACACAAGACCTGGCCTTGTGCGCTTGTCACGACACAAGCGGCGCTGGGTCCTCAGGGGACCTCCTGGGTATGTTCTAGTCCCCTTTGCCCAGAGATGAATTAGGGCTTTTAAAGGAGAGCACAGAGGCTGCTTTCTGAGGCTTGGGCCTGACTTTGTTCTTGGTCACAGCTCGACTCACAGAAAGCATCATTCACACGCACAGACACTCACAGGCCCAGGTTTATGATTAATCCCACCGCAGTGTGCTCATGCTCCTATAACAAAAATGGTCCCTTTGTGGGACCTGATGGACTCTAACAAGGCGACAGTATATTCAGGCAGTTTTTTCTGACTACTAGGTAAAAAGTTCAAATTCAGCCCAAACTGAAGGATGACTCAAGTTTCGTGTTTGGACTTTCTGAAAATTTTCTCTGAAAACAGTATGTGTGAGAGAGTACACATGTACAGGAAAAAGCGATTACTGGAGATGAGGAGGTAAAGAAGGAGCACATCCAAGAATTCTCAATGCATTTGCACTTCTGTTCATAATAGCACTGAAATGTCACTTGGATTCAGCATGTAATTGTTCTTTGCCTCCCTGATGTCTTGTGGTAACATTCCCTTTAGCACCTCGATTTTGTTTTCTCCAAGCTTAAAAGTATCTTGGCAGCAGTAATTGCCTAATTTGGTGCAGATATGATACGGTACGGTGCAGATTTATTATGCTGCAACAACAAATTAGGATTAAAAGCTCCAGGGCAGCACTAAATCAAGGCTGCAGTGTTAGTTCTCCTAGTGCCAGGCAGAGAGCAGCATCCAGAGCGTGGCTTTCTGGGCACTGCCAATGCTGGGCTACAGGAGGCTGCCCTTCCCACCCTCAGACTGGGGTTGGGCACAGTGAATTCCAGCTTCTGGTAGAATTCCTGGCCCCACCCCGGCTTCTCTCTCCTTTCCTGCCCCTGGGTGGGAGTTGTCCTGCCCTGGAGGCAGGGGCAGCGCTCCCTGGGCACCCGGCATCCCCTTGCCATGCAAGGTTTGTTCCACAGATTCCTTCTCATCCCAAGAGCCTGGACAACCAGCTGGCTCCAAGGTGTCAGAGATGCAAAGGCATCACAGTGCAACTCATGCTACTGATGGAGGGACCAAACTATCTGTGATAGTTTCACTGTATGAAGCTCATTATTGATGAGTTCAGCATTCAAACGCTGCAGCGTCTGGAAATCTGAGTATTTATTCTTGAGAGCTGAAAATAGTTACTGCAGTGTGACTGCCATTCCTTGCATCCCTCCTACAAACAACCACAATTTATATGCCATTTTAGCCCTTTAATAATGATGTTGATGAGAAATGGATAATACAGGTATTTCAGTGAACATACACATCTTTACCCATCCTTTCTCTCATTGTGAACACTGCTAAGATAATTACTGTTGTGATTAATAAGCTGCTAAACTGAGATCATAGGCGTCAGTTCTTGAAAGAGAGAAGAACAAAACAGTGACAGTGACAATTCACACTTCTCATAGTTTTATGAACATATAAAGTGACACTGAGAGTCAGTCAGAAGACAAGCAGAGAAGCAGAAAGACAGCAAAACAACTGCATTGAATGCTGCATGGAAAGCACCCATGGAACATTATTCTTCAACGTTGCAAAGGAACAGTTAAATGCACAAATCGTTCTTTTAGTGCAAGTAGAAAGTCTGTAACTTCAGCAAAGCTGCAGCAGATGCTGAAAAGATATTTGAACCAATAAATAATGTGCTTTATTTGGAGGAAAAGTTATTGCTAAACATGAGTAATATAGACTTGTCCCGAGCCTCAATTTGTAAGTTCTCTAAAAATAATGGGTTGAATTTTATTTAGTTGCTCACAGAGCTCCTGTAAATCCAGAGAAATGCCACGGAATGACATCAGTTTTATTATGTGAGCACAAAGTAATTCTGTCAGTTGAGCTTGTGCTTTCTGAAACAATGAGACACTGACTCGTAATAGCCTGGCAGCAGACTCAGATTCACTTCTTAGTGATCCTATTTAGTACCTGACTGTGACAGCTTCAGTTTAGGCAGAAGACTGTAGGGATCACTGCCACATCTTGCTGTTCCTTTGCATAGACAAGTCCTATGGAATTCACAGGAAGGTTTGTGCCTGGAAAGACTGCAGATCCCAATTCTCTTTGATTAGTGTCTCATAAGGACATGTAGCCAAACTGATCTCTGTTACAACAGGTATATCCTTGCTCTTGTGTGGATACCCCACTGATTTTTCCAAGATGCCTGTGTGTGAAAACCTAGCATGATTTAGCCTAAAATAATCATAACCACCTTTATTTCTCACACTTTCTGTTCTGGGACTCTCTGAAAGGAGAACTGCATGGGGTTGTCTTGAGTGGTAGTTCCACACTGCTGGTGGTGGATGACATCCCATGGGCTTCTCTGCCAGTTCCTTGCAGGCTCAGCTTAGATGAAATGACAACAAAAAGCTGAAATGCTGCTAAGTCTGCTGGACCCTCCAATGCTGAGCTGATTTTTTTTTTGCTATTCACAGCTGGCAGGATGAAACAGTGGCCCTGTGGCCATCAAGGACATGGTTTTACACCTACAACCAGAGATGACACTTGGCTGTTTTAGAATTAGACCAAAAGAGGAAAGGGGGGAAAAAGCACTACATAAGGACATTTGTCACAATACTTGTTAAATGCAGGTTAACTTTCTGTCTGGCATAAAATCTGTAGAATTCTATTTACACAATAAAGGTTTTATTAAAAACCCTCAGGATCTTTGACTTCAGTAATTTCTGGAGGACCATTATCCGTAATTATTTGGATTCCTACAGACATCAATAAGCAGCACGTAAGAGTCTCTCCAAAAGCTGCCTGGTGTCCTTTACAGGACTTCCAGTGGGCACTAAGATAAAACCTCAGAAGCCTGGAGACCTCTGCAGGAGAGGTCACAGCCTTAAAGAGCTGCGTCTCCCCAGGAGCAGCAGGTGGAGATCAGAGACCAAAGGTTGTAGCTAAGTGACAAACCACCTCAAGTTGTTCACCTGAGCTGCTTGTGGATGCTCCTTGACTCTTTAACTCTGCAAAGAAACTTTCATTTTTATATCAAAGTTCTGGGTACTTCGGCTTTCTCTCAGTTTTTCTCTCAATCACCTCAATAAGTTTGGGTGATTTATGATTTTCAGGAATTATTTTTTCTTCTTTCAACTAGCAGAGGTTGAAAATATAATTCTACTATTACATACATTGATGTGGCTAATAGTTTTTTACTCCCTACCTATCAAAATGCATTAAGAAAACATAAAAGAAAAATTCACCATCTCTCTATCTCTGTGCATCTGCAGGAAGTTGAAAGAAAATGATGAATGGCAAAACACAAGAGCAAAGGCTCCAAAATGAAGGAAGTGGCATGATTAGGTTCTGTATTTTAAATTAGAAATAACTGCTCTGAATACATAAGTAATCAGACAATCATTTATATCCTGGTAAGAATCTGAAGCTTTATTAACTGCAGTGGAATCACATACAAAATGAAGACTTCCTCCAAAAGAGTCATGCTCATTCAAAGAGAAACTTAATGTTTTATGATAGTATTTTCCACATTAGAGTTCTGGCCATGGATAAATCATCGTGGATAAACATACATATATTTAAACAGAGAAAGGATACACTATTTTAGTCTAAAAACTGAGCCATAGAAAAACCACTAGACTGAATACTTAATATTCATATGAATCATTAGTCAAACAGAGGTGAGAACTAAAAAAATACGAGTTACTATTTCTATTTATAATGTTCAAGTTTACGTGGCATTTCTAAAGACTTTTTTGTCACACCCAGTTTCTCCATGATGTTAGAAATAGAGATGAAAACTAGATCAAAGGATGGTCTGTGTTGCTGGTACTCACCTAGTAAACATCCAGTCCCCTTTTCCTTTCAGTCATATCCTTTTTTACACTAAATAAATCTGGGGTGACTCCTGTGTTTTCACCATTTAGTTCATCACATTAATTTCACTGGAGGATGAGCCAAAATGAAGACAAATACGAGATGAATATTCAGCAAATCTGGATAAAGTGCTTAATATCCACTATTTCACACACACACAAAAAAAGAGGTCTACATTTTATCATGAGAGCACACATAATTTGTGTGTTCTATCATCTACTTTTATGAGACTATTTCATATTCAAGAGAAACATGTACTTCTTATGACAAGTTATAGAGTGTGATCATTGCAGTAGTTAATCTGTAGGAAAAATGGGTTAAAAATAACAGCCATGCTTGCTAAGCCATGTCAGAAATGACTGTGGGTTTTAACTAAAGTATAATATTTCTTCCTCATAATCCTGCCTGGAGTTTGCAGAGTGTGATTTGTTCTCCACTTGCCACTTTTGCCACAGTCAGTTTTTTCCCTATTACAAATCCCACATAGTTTAACCAGGAACTTGGGAGAATCTTGACAACAAATGTGCACTGTGAGGAAAAACAGAAATAATAGAAAGTTGAGCTGACATTAACAACTCATTACGTGACAAACCCGACCTCTACTTCATTCACCCCTCTGCCAGTGTGGATGTCCTTCTAAATAAAAAATGTGCATCACTGATGTTCTCAGTCACAGCAAACATTTTCCTCTTTAACAAAACTCCTTTGAGTTCAGACTCAATACTTGTCCTTAACAAAATCTGTCTTAAAATGAACCTTCTGTGGCTCTCACCTTGATCATTTTATTGTTTGCTACCCCCTGCTGGCTTTTTTCCATTGTCACATTAAACAGAAGCTGCTGATTTTCACTTTGGAAGACTTTCATAAGGGTGAGTAGTAAAATTCACTAAATTCTCCCATCTCCACTGGCATGGATGGGGACTTTCACCCATTTTCACCAGTTCTGGTGAAATTTCTACAATTTCCCAAAAACTCGCAGGAATATAGCAATTGCACTTCCTCAGCTCTCCTTTATTGTGTCTATTCATCAAGTCTGATGCTGAGATACAGCAACTACGCCCATTTTGCTTCTTGAGTAAAAAATACAAAAACCCTCCACATGCTACCACATCACTTAGATGAGATTTCCATATGCCCTTGATCTCCACATTCCTCTGAAACTTTTCTCTCATTCATAACTTGTATGGATCTGAGGAAGGGGGAAAAAAAATAAAAGAAAAGTGGACACCTTACAGAAAATTAGGTAATCTTGACAGCAAACAGACCTTTCAATGCAAAACTGCAGGGGGAAAATATAGTTTGCAGCTGCAAATACATCACACTTGAAATCACAGGTAAAATCACTTCCCTGCAGTGTATGGCTGTTCTCAGAAAATTGTGTTTAGCCCTGAGACTCTCATTATTGAGAAGAGTTGTAAATTTGAGAGAGGTCAGTGCAAAGCCACTGATATGATTAAAGTGGGCTGGAGGCACTGACTTATGAAGGAAGATGAAAAGATCTAAATAAACATGGTCTGGCTGTGGAATGCTTTAAAGGCATCAAGATAACCATTAACAAATAGCTGAAGGATATGAAAACTAAGCAGAGAAAAGATATATCTCAGGTACCACAAAGGAGAATAACCAAAACTAATGAGACGAAAATTAAGCAAGGAAAAATCTGAGCCAAGTGTCTGGATAAACTCCTAGAAGTGGAATGCATCATGCCATGGAGCACTCCCTCGGGTATAATGAAAAACCTATGGGCTGAGACAAACAGAGCTTGAGACACAAAACTGGAGTGGTTGAACAAAGGATTTAACCCTGCTTTTGTACAGAAGGAGGACAAAAATGTTCAAATAGGTGTTTTTCAATCTCTGAATTGCCGGTGAGATCCCCCAGCAGTTAAAACAATTCCATTGTGAATGAATCCACTCATGCCTTGCAGAAAAAGCATGGTGGAGTCTGTGGGTGGCATAGCTTCAGGTTCACAGAGTTCTGTGTCCACTGGAGCTGGACAGAATGGCTCATGCCCAATTTTCCACGCACCAGTGTCCACAGCCATGCTTCACAGGACTGTCCTCTCTTCTCTCCCCTGTCTGAACTGGTACTGGGGATTGCCCTGACCCAGGTGCAGCATCTTCCACTCAGGAGGTAGAGGCAGAAGAAGATGACATGTTTTTTAACTCTTTGCTACCAAAAATTCCTCTGGGATCCCAGACACCATCTGGGTCTTCCACCCTTAGCAGGGGCTGTATTTCAGCTCAGACCTCGGCACATGGTCCTTGCTGGAGATGGGATTTTGGCAGGACAGGCCCCAGCCCTCTGCCTCACCCCCTCACCTTGCCCACGGGACTTCCCAGCTTTATGCTGGACTGGTCCTGTGGTCACAGAGCAGTGGAGCTCTGTATGGGTGTGGATATGGGGTGTCCTTGGCAGAGAGCACAAGGCCTGGCCTCCCTGTCTCCTACCTTGCTTAAGCTCCTAGGCAACAATTAAGACACTTCCCAAGTAGAGATTTACTCAAGACATGAATTCAATCCCTGCTCTGCTGATCACC
Organism: Climacteris rufus; assembly: GCA_013398175.1. Classification (NCBI taxonomy): domain Eukaryota; kingdom Metazoa; phylum Chordata; class Aves; order Passeriformes; family Climacteridae; genus Climacteris; species Climacteris rufus. The sequence goes on along the minus strand of VZRZ01005134.1, from coordinate 208,554 downwards.
TCAATGAAAACCAGGGACAGAGCATTTGTGATTTGGGGGCCATTGGACCCAAATCCTCAGAGTTATGCTGAAGCGTAAGTCCCAGTGTTTTCAGCGGTGTTGTGTCCTGAGAAAAGCCTGACCTCTGTGCACTGCCCAAGCTCAGGTGTGCAGCCTGTTTCAGAGTGAGAACCCGAAATTAATCTCCCAAATCCCAAACCCCTGACAGAGCCATTGGGCTTCCCTGTCTTCAAAATAAAAGATTGTCTTGATGTGAGCCTCAAAATGTTCCTCTTAGTTTCCTTGTTACACGCTGCAAATGTCAAATTAAATTTTTTTAAACAATGATGTGAGGGGAATCAAAGTCTCCTAGTGACAATGACCCCTTGTGCTGTGATCAGCTAGATGCCCACTCACTCTTCAAAGCAACACACTACAAATGCAGAATTACAGAGCCAAAGGGGAAAAGGCTGAGGTGGCAATCTGCCAACTGGATTAAGGGAAAAAACCAAACCAAATCCTTATCTGTTATATACTGAAGTCATTATCTATTTTTCAGCTATAAAAAAGTACATTAAAATGTCCCAGCGTGCTCGTAGCAGGGTCATGATTTGTTGGTGCCTGAGAGGCCAGCACAGTGCAGTCTGACAGGTGTTTAGGTCAGGATGAAATACGGCATCCGTGCTCCCACTCAGGAGCTGGTACCTGCTCTGGATGATTTGCCAAATGAGGATCTATTTGCAAGGTTTCGCTTTGACAGATAAATAGCCCATCCAAGATTTTTCAGTGCTAGGGCATCCAAGAGATTGCCCCATTTATGGTGCTTTCTGCAACCTACAGGCATTTTAATCAGCTTTACTGGCATTTTAACAAACTGAGTTTGCCTTCAGTATCTCAGATACCGAGATCTGTACACATCTTCAAAGTAGAAACAAGAGGGAAGAAAAGAGAAAATGCAGAGTCCCACAAATTGCCCCAGAGAAGTTATGCACAATGAAACTCTCCAAGACTAAAAGGTAGAAGAAAAAGTAATTATATTCTTCAAAGACCAACAAATTAATAAAGATTTTATATCTTCAGTATAGATTAAAGTTTAAACCTTTGGTCCTGGTGCACCTAAGTTCACATAGTCTACTCTTCTCAGGCTGACCAGACTCCAAGGTGTGCCTCTGTCTCCTGTCTCATCATTGTGACACCCTAAATGCCAGGTGGAAAGCTTCAAAGAACACAAAGCATCATTTCGATTAGAAAGTGCAATTCAACACTTAGTGGAAACCCACAACAAAGTGCTTGAAAGTGCATACACAGTATCTGTTCCTATAGTGCAACCTCTGCATGAAATGAAGATTTCCCTCTAATCCTACAGGAACTGGCCTTGTAATAAGAAAAAGATGATATTTGTAATGGCACAGGGTCGTTTGCCATCATGTTGGAGCATGGGCTCTTGCTGAAAGAGCAAATTATCAAGTACAGAAGACAGTTTGCTTTGATTTCTTTTAATTAAGAATTTCAAAGTACAGATAAGGATTAAGCTTGCTTCCTAAGTTTTCTATGAAAAACAACTCAGAAAGGGTTTTTTTTTCATCTCTGCTTTCATCTGGAGTTATTGGTAGATGACCTGTAAATAAACTCAAATGTCTTCTCCCAGGAAAAATCACATCCAGTCCAGTGTAATAAATATCTCAGTTTTACTAGTAGAGTTAGAAAAAAAGGAGGAAAAGACTTTTCAGTTGAGAGATTGGTTTTTATTTTAGGGAATCATGCATTCTGTATCACCTCAACAACCCTGCTCAGTGCCACATGAAAACTTGATGTGCAAGGTCTCTGTCATGTCCTCCAGGCCACTGGTAAAGATGTGCACTGATTTGGGCTGGGATATAGCTGATTTTCTTCACAGCACCGTGTTTGGTTTAGTAGCTTGTGCATGTAGCTGTGTTTTGGATTTGTGATGAATACAGTGCTGATGGTAAAGGCATATTTTGGATGACAATGAACACACATGCAGAAACAAGAACTTTTCTGTCTCTGCCACAGCCACATCAGTGAGGAGACTGGATGTGCACAAAAAGATGGGAGGAGACACAGCCAGGACAGCTGACCCCAGCTGACCCCAGCTGATGCATGCTCAGCATCTAAAGCTGGAAGGAAGAGTGATGAAGGCAGGGCTTTAGGAGGGATGAGATTTGTCTTCCTGAGTCACCATTAAACATTTTAAACAGAGCTCCAGGGATGTCTGAGCACCTCCCTTCCCGTGGGAAGTGGGGAATGGGTTCCTCCTTTTCCTTTGCTTGTGGCATGGCTTTTGCTTTACCTATTAAACTGCCTTCTTTTAGCATGACTTTTAGCACTTTTACCCTTCTGACTCTCTGCCCCATCCCACTGCACATGGGCTGGGCTGAGCTGCTGGCCAGGGTTAAACCAGGGCAGATGCTCAACAACAGAGGTCTCAGACATAGCCCAGTGATGCCCCTCTTGTTATCAGGCCAATATGAACAACCAAAGCCTGCTGAATCCCATCATCCAACCAGGATTCTTATCAGTCTCATTGTCCACCCTGCCAGACACCGTGGTCCAGCTTGGATGTGGGAACAGCAGCAGTGCCAAGGCCCCTGCCCCAGCCCAGGCACAGGACACCCACTGCTCTCCCCCATCCACATCCCAGCCATCCTTTCCCAGGACACCAGGTGGGCCAGGTGTGATTTGAACCCAGGCTGACAGCTCCAATAGCCAGCAACGTGCTCCATGATTTTCCCAGGGATCAAGCAAGGCTGGCCAGCCTGGAGCTTCCCCTTTCCCAACCTTTTGGACTTTGTGGAATATGGGTGCAGCATTGACCTTCCTTTGCTCATGACAGTATTCCTTGGACCTCCCAGATGTCTCACCCTGCAAAGGCAGTGGCCAGCTCCCAGCACCCTTGGAGGCAGCCCATCTTTTCCATCGTGTCCATCGTGTCCATCCTGTCCCACTGGCCCAGGGGGAGGCTGTCTCCAGCCCCCCAGCTCAGTGCTCAGCCAGACCTTGAGCAACCTGGTTGAGTGGGAGGTGTCCCTGCCCATGGCAGGGGGAGTTGGGAGTGGACGATTTTTAAGGTCCCTTCCAATCCCCTAACATTCTAAGGTTCTATGATTCTATGATTTAATATCTCTGCCTTCTGTGCCTGCTGTCACACCAAATCAATTAACATCTTAATCACAGCATCAATAACTTAGCTACGGAACAAATGAGACCCCAGCGTGTTTATTTCTCTCTCAGAAACAGACATTAATAACAACTAAAATATTTTTTAATTAAGGAAACAGTGACTTAAGGATGGAAGGATATTATTCTTGCTATTAGAAATAGATGTACACTAATGGTACATAAAACCATTAAATTGAAAAGATACACGTCTCAATAAATACAGAAAATTTTTTATCTTTACTGAATTTTACATCATTTGGGAAGTTATTCCTAAATTATTGCCCTTGTACATTTGTCATATGCTCACTGAGCTGTGATTGCTCCATTGTGGAGCTCACCTGCCTGAGCCTGGCAGGAACCAAAAGCACTGCTCCAGGTACCCCTGAAACAATTGTGTTAATGTCTCACTTCAGAGCAGGTGAACCAGGACTACTGCTAAAACAACAACATCCATCAGTTTGTACTTAGATTTCCTCAACATTTTTTTTCTGGCAGAAGTTCAGACACACTATTTCCAATCTTTCACCTTCTCCTAATTCATGGATCAAGAGCAAGGTTTAGCTTTCACCCCCAGTGACGTGATATCAAAATCATGCTTTTTGTACTCAGTGGTAGTTTGGCACAGCTCAGCTACTTCATATGTAACTTTTTTTCGTTGATTGAATTTTAAAATATAATTTTTTTGCCTTTTTTTTCCACTCTCAGTATGTTTCCTCCACTGTAACACTTAAACCCTATTAATTTGCAATGTCCCTGTTATAAAGTGGAAAAAAAACCAAAACCACTTGTATTGTTTGTTTACATGGAAAATCAGCCTTCATATATCTAGGAGCTTAGTTACTTTGTTTTAGGTCACTTGACTGACTTTTTGAATACAATTTTTCAGTGCTGTATATACATAGGGGCTAGCAGTACTTTTAATGTCATCCTGGCATGACAAATTCAAGATAATTGGATTCGTTGCAACAAGCAGCAAGAGTTAGCATGATACCAGATGTGTCAGCACTACCTTATCTGCCCACGAGAGCTTCTGATCTTCAGATTGCAGCAGTTGCTTCCCACTATGGATACAACTGCCTCCCATGCACAGCCCACCATGTACAATCCCATAAACATTTATAAATATTAATTCCATCCTTCCTTTGTTAAGGGTGCAAAACTGCTTGCTTAAAACACAAACTTGTCTCGACGTTGATCACTTAGTGCTGATTTCTTCAGTCACTTTGAGACATCACAGAAACATTTTGCCTCCAGCCTTTGCCATTTGTTTCTGTAAACCAGCGAGTTCTCGTCCCTTGATGACCTCCTCTCTGCCCCCAGGTCTTTATCTGCTATCTCCATTAGGATCTCCTCGGTTTCTGACAGCACTGGCAAGAAAAGATGCACTGCCACTGCTCTGTGAGGTCTTTAAAGAGTACCAAGTACATTGTCATGGCACAAAGCAAAACTGGAAAGCCTTCAATCTGTTTCTCATTTGTTTTCACTTGGGAAAATGAGGCCGTGGAGCTGAGCAGTAGTCAGAACTTGTTCAGAAAGAAAGTATACCACCTTCACAAGTCACCAAACCCAGCAGAGTAGGACACACAGCAGAGAGAAACCTGCTCTCCCCCGGCACTCCACCAAGATAGGTGTAAAGAGAGGAATGTGTGTAAGATGAAGTGTCCCAGAAATGTAAATAACCCTGGATGTCTGGTCTTTGATTTCTCCTGCAAGGAAAATGAAGCAACTCCAAAGTCACAACCAGCTGAGGAGGACTCAGTTCCCATGGGATGTGCAGCTTCCATCTCTCATCCTTGCCAATACCTCCTGGAATAGCAAAGGTGCACACATTCCAGGGGAAAGAACAACAGTTCTCCCTCGCCAGATGAGAAACTCCATCCCCACCATAATGGGATGCTCCTGAATTATACAAAAGGGAACAGCTCATGCTTCGTCTCCCTGTATTGAATAACAATGATTTACAAATTTAGGTTTTACCCTCAATATGCAAGGACACAATTCTACCACACCTGTTCTCTGCAAAATTATTCTTCCCACCTTACCGACACAGGCCCCAGACTGAAATATTTACTGACTTTCAATGTCCAGTTCTTGATAACAGGGGTGGGACTGGATGACCTCCAACGTCCTTTCTAACCTAAAAGATTGTATGATTCCATTCTGTGAATTTTCCAAGGACTTAACTGTGTGAAGGAACATATCTTTAAGCGTGATGCAAAAGGTTTGAGCAACAGAAGGGTCTTCGCTCAAATCAGTCCCTTCAGTCCCTTGCCAATATTCCAGGTAACATCCTAATAATAAAACATATATTAAGTTATAGATTTAAGCACATACTAAGAAATAGCCCCCAAAAAAGGGCTTATTAGTGGGTAACATGGAAAACATCATGCACCACATGCCAAATGGCTGAGGATGGATAACCCTCACAAACATCCTGAAAAGCAGTATAAATGTTTCTCGCTGTCTCTGGGTTTGACATCATTTTTTAATACTGTCCAGAGCCTTACAAAGCTGAATCTCCCCTGGTTTTTCTGGAACATCATTGTGAAAAACCAGGAGGAGGGGAACTGTATTTTGTGACAGTCTAAACACTGTGTGGAGAGTTAACAGGAAATGGGAGACAGCAGAGAGCTTTAGCATGAAGGGAGGTGACCCTCTCCTTTTCATGTGGACCACAATGTCATCAGTCAAACCTCAGATTGTCCTGATTTCCCTGCTCCAGAGGAAATTAAGATGTTTACCAAGACATTTACCATTTTCCAAACGCTCCACTTTGATTTTAGGCAAATGCCAGCTGTTTTGGATTGCACTAATATGTTTTTCTGTATGCTTATAAAAACCTTTTTTATTTCTCTGAATTAAAAGGAAAAAAGGAGACTGATTCCTGAGCAGATGCCACTCTGGAGTGCTCCAGGCTGATGTAGCCTCCAGCAGATATTGAGATCTCCTGAGAAGCTCGGGGAGGAACTGCAGAGTCCTGGGCAGGGTAGTGGCATTAACACCCTCAGCCTTTCTGAAATGTCTTTACAAAAACCTGAAGGGCCACTTGGTTGCCACAAGTGCCATTTCAACCTTGCCCAGCAACACTGTGACAGGTGAGTTCCAAAGGTCAGAATAATGGGAAGGGTGTGTGAAAGGGATTTCTATACAGCTCTGGGTGTTAATCATCTTTTCATTTCACTGAACATCCCTCACTTCTCCTATGAGAGAAGGAAGGTCTCAGCTCCCCCTGTTGCTCCATCTTCTGGGGTTTTTTACTCCTATGGCCACAGCTCCTCTACACATCCAATAAAGCAAACATTTTCCATTGTTTCAAGCTTTCTTCATGAGAAAAATCCTCTGACATCTCAAATGATGTGCTTTGTACTTGAATCTTTATTTAAGACAAGATGACCTTAATATAAAGATTTTCTCTCACTTTTATTTATGATAGGGCTATGAGAGTTAATACTTGTTCAAGCTTTAAGCACTATTTTTATGTAATGAAAACTGGGCTATAAATAAAAATAAAACTAGCTGTCATTTCTCACCTTAAAACCAAACAAAGGATAGTCAAACACCAGGCTTGCACACTTACAGTATTTTCCCTGACATTCTGGAATTCCTGAAGCATTAAGCACAGAAATAGAGATAATGCATCTATACATGTAACACTGATATTTCAGTATTGTTCTACACATTTTTCCTAATATAACCCACTGCCTCCTTTGCTTCTTTGACCACCATGGCACAGCTGAGCAGATGTTTTCATTGAGCTCTCTCTTGTGAGGCACAGGTCTTCCTCCAGAGTGATCACAGCTAATTTATAACCCATCAAGGTATATGAAAAATTCAGATGGCTCCTACTAGTGTTAAGAGAGCTTCCAGAAGAAATGCCTTTGTAATTCATCTGAGGACAGAACTGGCATTATCTGATATTTCAGTGCCACGTTGCCAGAAGCTGTTTAATATTTTCATGTATGCCATTTGCCCTCACTAGAGCATTAGGCTTACACTTTTGTGGCCTAATTGCATAGGCTTATGTTTTGATTTTTTAATATTTCAAGGTCAGTCATTCTCCCATAGGAATTGCTCAGTCTGTTACCAAACTGATGTCACTTCAGTACCTACCTACAGAGCAGAAATAAAACTGAGCCTTCTAAAGTGCTGTAACTAACTTTCAAGCCATTTAAAGGAAAGAAACCAAAGTATTTCGCTTCTGGTGAATCACAGCTATATTGAAGTCCAGCTACCAAGAAAAATATTGGAAACTATAGCATGAACCATATGTTGTCATGTAGAAGTCTTCCAGAATAATGAAGGAAAAAAGGTGTTTATAAAACACACAGCCATCTCCATGAAAATAGACAGCTGTCTGGAATTGCTTCATTTTCAAAATAGACATGATTACTGTTACTAGTTCTGTGTTAAAAACAGGCAATGTTCATTGGATTTTGTCTGGAGGAGTCCTGGGAATGGTTTGGGGATTGCTGATGAGCATGTAAAACACCTAATTCAGAGTTTGGAAGATGGGAGATGACAGGCAAACAGCAACAGGCCCTCCCAGGAGAGCCCAGCAGAATGGGAAAGGATTTCTTGGCTGACGGATTTATCACATATGTGGTTGATATTGTTGCTCAGTGAAAGTAGCCTATAGAGTCCTGTTGAAAAATACGGCCTCAATTCACAATTTTCCCTCACCACATCCACTCAACAGTCCAGTGAGTGGTGCTTTCGGGTTAAAACCATTCACCTTCCTGCTGTGACTGTGAGGGATGAACCACTGTGCCTGAACTGGAGCTCTGCCCTTCTTGTCATAACCATTCCATGCTGCATAAACTATTAAACATCCACCAAGGCAAACACCAGCACTCAGATGCTTCACACAAACACCAGGTGAGTCAGGAAAGTTGTCTCCCTTTCAGTAATAACCAATAAAACTGGAAAATGGAGGCAGATTCACATCTGTGTGTGCCGTGTGCCTGGCTCCCACTGTTTTTATCAGTGCACTGTGACAGTTCTGACACTGTAAAGCTTCTCTTTCCCATAAAATACTGAAACAGTTGGTGAGAAGAGACATGTGATTATGTCAGCTGTGGTGAGAACACTTGCCTGAGAGGTGTGAAAGCTTAATTATTTATTCAAAGCAGTAGGGCTTCAATGGGAGACCTGAGCAGGCTCTTCCCCCTCCTGTTCCCTCTCTCTGCGAAGTGAGTTACAGACATTAATCAGGGAAATGCAGGTTCACATCCTTCAGGAAATGAGAGAACTCCATCTGAGCAGTTGCTCTAACCCAGCAGCACTCGACATCTCCACCTGTTGACTTTAACCCACATTTCTTTCTTATTTTTGCAAGTAATGTTTGCACTGAATAAAGTCAGTTTGGGCGAGCGGAGCCTTTTCCTCCAGGAAAATTTAACAAATTATGGCTTCATTCACATGACTTATTTTTTGCTCAGATACCCAGCTCAGAAGTCAAATTTAACCCTGACACTGCTCATTCTTCTTCCACCCTCTCCCATCAAACTGGCAGAACTGGCTGCAGATTTACTAATCAAAATTAAGATCTGCTGACATATCTGCTATGGAATTTACAATCAAAAATATTTTTTAACTGATACAGGGTAGGCAAAAAGGACACTTTGTAAACTTCATGTTATCTCCATGAAACAGATGAACAACACAGGGCAATCCATGGATGTTGTAAATTCAGCTGTGAAAGTGTGAGAAAAAGAGTGGACCCAGTGTGAAAAACATCCTGAATAATTGCAAAGCAGAATTCCAGGAACTGCAGAACAGGTCGGGGATGATGCCTGTGGAAAGCTTCAACATATGCAAACGTGAAACAGCATTTTTGAGCTGCAGTATACAAGAAGTGCTCCTTCTGTTCAGTTGGGACACAAAATGTTGGTGAAGTGGCTGGGGGTAGAAGGAGGTAGGGAGGGAAAGGGGTAACTTCAGCACTGTGACAAAACAGGGCTTGTTATTTTCAAGAGAAATCAGCACCAAGAGAAATGGGCCAGGAAAGTGATGGGGGAAGATTAGGACTGGTGATGCAGAAAGACCCACATATATCTGAGGGGAACATATGACCTGAGAGGGAGTAACTGCTCAGGGGAGCCAAACAGAGAAAAGGAAATGGTAGGAACCTCACTCTGACTGAAAATGAAATGCATCTTGTTGCTCATTATTAGTTTCCACCATGCACTCCTGGGTGAACCCAAAGCAGCGCCCAAACTTGGCCAAGCTTCAAACATTATTGTCTGAAGTTTGCTGTTTGACATAAAGCAGGAGCTTTAACTGCAGCTTGGAATCTCCAGCAGGCTCTTCCAGGCTCTTGCTGCAGGGGAGCGATGTCCACCCTCACAGACACCCACACCATCAGCAGACAGGAGATGCTGCACTCCTTCAGGTGCTGGGAGAAGTTTAATTGCAGAGATCCCTCCAAAGCAAGACTGCCTCCACAACTACACAGGTAATTTTGGTGCTGGTTACCCTGACCAGCCCAACAAATGACGAGTCCTTGGAAGGACTGGCTCAATGACACCACGCTGCAGGGTGGCTGCACCCCCACATCTTCCCACTCTCACAAGTTCACAAATTAATTCTTAATTTCACCCACTGCAAACACAGAATTTAATTTTCCATCCAGAGATGTACGTTTGCTCCCAGCCTTCCCTGGAATTTTTCACAATGCATCATTCCATGCGAGCTCACACTGGTGGCATCCCTCAAAGGAAAGCCATGGAACTGGGATGGAACAGACAGTGCTGCTCAACAGTGAGTATCTCTCACCATTCACTGAGAAAAGTCACCTGCTGGCAGATTATCCATGGAGAAAATAGCACTCCTGTTAGGAAGTGTGTACTGGTTCTCAGCTGCAGCATCCAGCCCTCTTTCATCTTTCCTTTTTAAAATCAAGTTGCTCTTAATTTCTTACCAACAGACCATAAATTTCTCATAGCACAATTCAAGACCAGCTAATTTTGGGAGGACAAATATTCCCTCATACACAAAGGTATTAGATGTCATAGGCTTTTTTTAAACTAAGGTGTGAAATTTTTAGATTTTTTTAAAGTGCATTTAAGGTCATGCTTTTGAAATTTTATTCTAGCTGAATTTGTCTTATTTTATGAAAGTGCTAAGTTCGTTTGCTTGTGAAATAAGGTTATTTGGCATTAATACCCTTTACAGAAAGTGAACCTATATATGCAGCAAGAAAAGTAGACCTCACAAAAAATGTAAATACCAATCTAATATTAGCCATCCAGTAGGAATTGCTCTTTGGGCCTTGAAATTGTGGCACCAAAATTACAATATACTATTTTCTTGGATACTTACAATAAAAACAGCAATTTGCTCATCATCTGTAAAAAAAAAATCATACAAATAGGGGATATTTTATTCAAGAATAGATGATAAAGGTGAGTTTCAAGTCAATACTATAGGTACAAAAATAAAATACAGGTTAAATGTAGGTGGCTAAATTCAAAAAGGTGCACTAGGTGCCTAATTCTACCTTCTCATACCATCCTGCTCAAGCCAGTACCCTCATTCTGACTTTCTGTTGCCCAGTTTAAGCAGCCTGGATGATCCCTCTCTGGACCAGATCACAGAACTTTCCATTCCATCTACTTAGGGTGCAATTCACTCACTGTGTGCTCTCAGTTTTCCACCTGGCAGCAGAAACAGCTACCTCTCACTTTTCTGGGAATCAGCATTAAATTGTGCATAGATAGGTGTACTTTCCTGTGTATTTGGTGTTACACCTTTTTCAATACACTGTACACGAAGTTGAGTGCCTTTGGAAGAATAAAAGTAGTTTTAATGAAGAAATAATTGGATAAATCTACACAAAACACAGAAATTCTAGATTATGTGTGCAAAAATTCTGAATTCTTTCACCACTTGGGACCTGATCTACCTATAAAATTCAATAATCCTGCAGCACCCAATACCTCATAAACACCTCTTTTTTAAACAACATAATTTTCTGCTTCCCTAAAATGGAAATTAATAAAGAACTTCCTTAGTAATCTAGGATTTTTTCTTTTTTCATTAAAGCTCTTCCTCTGTAGTCCTTAATATTGGAAAACTGCAACCAAGATCAGCAAGTATTCTGACTAAGGGAGATAGGAGAATATTATTTTATTGTTATATTAAAGAAATGTGGACAATATGAAATTCAATATCCAGAAACCTACTTCTTCCAAACTGAGGTTCTGTCCAGTGTGTTGCACAGATGCCTTAATCTGCAGGGCTCAAAACTCTGCTAGCATGAAGAAAATAACATAATATTTAAATTATTCACAAAATACTTAAAAATACAATAACACTGCCCTCATAGTTCATCCTTGTTCTAAGAGTTTACAGTAACCATGAAATTTTTTCACTGCTGGAAAGAAGGATAATTATTCACAAACTGCTTTGGTGGTGCTCTTCTGCTACAAAGGCCCCCACAGAAAAGTCAGAGGACTGAAAAAGAAATTATTTAATCTCTGGTATTATGTAATAATATCATGCACAAATAATTGGACAGAAAGATAATATTAGATCCACCTGAAGATCAGTATATGACATGGGACAAAACTAAAGATTTTTTTTTTTATTGACTATGTCATCTTTCACACAATACTTCATTGGTGGAGACAGAAATACTGTCAGCTTCAAAAAAAGACTTGCACACACATATACATAGCAATTATTTTTTAAAAGTAAAACTGAAACAATTTTTTTTAAAAGAGCCTTTTAAGTATTTTAGGAAGGTCTTTAGGTATTTATTTGTGATGCTGTAAAAACATCACTGTGATTATTCACTGCACTTTTTGACACAAAATAGTATAAGAGCAACTTTTTTTGTTTGTTTGTTTGGCTTGAGGGTTTTTTTTTTCTAAATCTAAGCAGTTTTTTTGCAGTTCACCCCCAGCTCAGACAGTTGTTTGTCTACTGCTTGTGGTGAATGGTTCGTGGTGAAGCTTGAAAGGAGCAAAGGATCTAAAGATAGGAAACCCTTCTTTAAATGCTCAAAAATCCTCTTTATAGATCAGGGTGAGGGTCCCTCTGGCTGGAGTTCTTCAGGGTTATATCCTGAACTGCTATTTTAATTTGAGTCCTCTACAAATGACAGAACCCCTCTGTTCATTCTGTGTTTTGGCCAGCAAGGCTTCATCACTTTTTTTTTAATTTTACCATTTTTCATGTGTCTGCCTCTGCTTGCCTTCTTCTAGATTCTCTACAGAGCAGTAAAGCACCTTTTAAAACAGATAAATTCTCGTGTTGCTAGGGATATACTTGCATTTATTGCAGAAGTATAAGGAAAGCTGGGCTAAGCTGAAAGACTCACTATGTACAGACTGATTTTTAGTAATGTGGCATAGCTCACAACTTTCAAACTTCAGCATTCCAACAACATTTGGTTCTCTTCATATGAATGGTTTCATAGATTATAACTCAGAATTTATGCAGGTGAAGCTAATTCCAGCAGTAGTGAATAAGATTTTTCTCGCATTTAAATTGTTTTTCTTAAATAACCATCCTCATTTAAAAAGGAAAAATTCTTTGCATCTGGTCTCTTTAAGACTCTGTTTCTAACCATGCTCAGAAGACATATTTCCATATGAAAAGGTAAATCATCATTTTCTTATTATATTGATTTTCCACTTACTGTGACGGCAAAGATTTTCAGTCTTCCTAAAAAGAAAATAAAGAAGGATCAAAGTCAACATATTTTTATAACCTGATGAATATTTTCCACACTGATTCACTCAAGAAATTAAAACTAACAGTCTACAGCATTTAAAATCATGGTGCGAACACACTCCAATGTATAAATGCTACACTACTAAATATTTAAAATCATTAAGTTCTTGGCAGCCTTATCCTCTGTGTGCATATGTTTAATATATTTGTACTGACAGAGACTCCACTTCAAAATACTCTACCAGATAGGAATCACGAGATGGTATCAAAACTGATTCACTGGATCTTGTCACAACTTAGACAAGGTTTTCATCCCTTTTGACAATTTTTCCAAGAATAAATAAACAGGAAATGAGAATAACTACATCCAGCTTTCTCCCAGATACACTGATTAAACCCTGCACAGAGGACTGGAAAAATTATCTGTGTTGACCTATACATACTGAAATAAGGAGTATTAATTCTAGCAAATTCCAAAGAATACTATGAGGCTACACATCCAGGTAAGAATACTGCTACAAAAAGGCAGCATTCTATTACAACAGAACAGCAGGACAGAAACCTTCCTGCAGAAAATGTGTTAATAGACTCAAAAGACAAAGTGACTGCTCCCTTTGAGGGGAACCATGCAATCCATAACTTTCCAGCAGCATCACAGTAAGTTCCACAGGGTGCTGTGCATGGCAGTGGATATGGAATTGCCAGGAAAGCTCAACCACTCATTGCTACACCATCACCTCAGAGCTGTTGTCTCTACAAACTGCCCCAAGACAATCCTTTAAAACAGAGATATGGGTGGCTGTCACATTCTTGTCCCTCATCAGCTCGTGGCAATACATCAAACTCCTTGGAGAAAATATTCTGTGATACCTAGAACACAAAAACCTTAGTAGACTTCAAGACAACAATCAGAAGTGCCTTTTAAACCATGAAAATAGCAAAACCTCTAAGATGCCTTCCATAAGGTATCTCTCATAAAATATTTTTCAAATATAAACACCCCTCATTTGAGGCACGTCCCATAAGAAACCACAAAGCAGTACTCAAATAAGGAACCGATATCAGAGCTTCTCGTGATTATTAAAATATATCCTAGCTATAACTGAAGTCAGGGAGCTACAATCAAGATGATCCTTATTAAAATAAACTAATGAGATTTGACAGAATACGAATTTAAGCCTAAATACCAACAATGTCATGCTGTCAGCAAATGAAATATATTAACTGAAAACTGTTGCATTTGATTTAAGGCCCTATCATGCAAACCGAGAAAAGAGGTCACCCTAGGCCTTCAGGGAATCTGTTCTTACAGAAATTTTAATTTTGTTCACAACCCCTGGGAAGAAAAATAATGAACTGCCTTGCTCTGAGATGTAAGAGGTGTACTAGCACACACTGACAGCGTTAGTTCATGTTACCTCATCTACCTACATGGAATATTCAGCTAAAAGAGGAGTGATAATTGGGACTAGACAGCATGCTCCTTTATTCTTACTGGAAATCCTGCTTCAATGGATCTGAGCAAGTGTTAATAATTTCCCCAGAATAAGTGGGACACCAAACCTGTCTCTTGTTTCAGTCAGATGCAGAAGGAATGGGGTTTGTACATTGTCAGTGTAACACAAGAGCTCCTTACAGAGCATGGAAGCTGTAAAATAACCTAGAACGAGCCAATAACTCTTTCAAGGACTCTCTGGATCAGTTACTGACAGCAACTTGTAAATGCAGACGTCTGAGCCTTTTGGATGCAGTTTGAATGCCAAAAATATTCCCCCAACCAAACCTCGGCCTGCATCCGCAAACCCAGGCGGTCGCACCCACAAACATAAAGTGACCCAGAAGTGTGTGACACAGGCTCAGTCCTACACAATTCTGGGCCAGCTGGCCTCAGAGCATCAGGAAGAAGCTCGAAGGCTCTGCCTCTGGATTACCAGCTGGTCTTTTGCCCTGGTGTCCACTGCCTCTTCGACAGCCAAGTGGCTACTGGCTCCTGCCTGGATTCCATGGTCCAAACTCCTCCAGAGCTAAAATTCTTAGAGGCACTACTATTTGAGTATAACTACAACTTCCCACATTTCCACGTGCCTCAGAAAACACCACTTAGCACAAGAGAAATGCTCTGCAGCGTTGCAACCCCTGCAGCACAATCCCAGCCCAGAGGCACAGAGCAGGGCCCAGCAGGAGCCAGCATCAGACACCACTTATCCAAGGCCACTGGCACCATCTCTGCCTGCAAACCAGACACTTGGAAATGTGCCTTTGGAAAGCTGAGCTGTCTCTTTTTATACTGGGGCAACCAGCTGGTTAGAAGCTGCACCGAAATTGCGCAGTGGATGTTTTGAAAACTGGCCAAAATCTTCTCTTCAGAGTTTCAGTGACGCTTGGGAGGACATGCAACAGCAAGCAAAGAAACCTATTTCTAGTGGCTTGGACTGCCTAGTAGTTCAGTAATAAAAACTGTCTTTTTCTGTCTGAATGGCTTGAAAGATGGTAGAGCACAGTCAGGAATGGTGGGTCAGTTTAGAATCATTTTGTTGATATTGGTCCAACACTGAGTAAAAACTGCCCTAGTTTTCCATGTGCAAATGTCACTCCTTGGACTCACTTCTGGTTCTGAGAGCACCACAATGCCTAAAATCACCTCATCCATGATATTAAACACCAAAGGTCAGTCATATTCATATGGGCTGAAAAATGTTGCCTAACCTGTGATCTTTGTGGGATTATACATTCATCATGCATGGAGAAATCACTGACTTTCCAGCAGTCACAGTGGACATTTATGGACTATTTCTGAGAGTCCATTGATATTGCAGTCATATGTATAACTGTAAAAAATTAGAGTGGTAAAAGCAAATCAAGTCATTTACAGGAACTGATGATTTTCTTTCAACTTAATGGCTATCTGAAAAATCAGCATTTAAGAAAACTGAAGATGGTAGATTGACTTTAAAAGTGTCTTATCCACTACTGAACTTGTTCAGTTCAAAGATTGCCTTCAGTATTTTCCTTTTATCACTTCCCAAGTCATACTTCTTCTATCTAACGGAATAATGGGTTTCTTGTACCCAAGGAAAAAAATTTGCTAATTTCTGGGGTGTGCAGTGCAGGAACACTTGTGACACCTGTGAGATATGCAGAAGGTATAATAAACATGCAAAGTACTTTGCTAACTTGAATGCTGGTGGCAGAAACTTTCCTGCTTCTGCACAATATGACAATGTCTTACTCCTCATCTTACTTCTTTTCTTCCTTCTTTGGTTCCTGATCACACTCGACTTCTGTCCCACCAACTCATCTACAGGGTCTACCAGGGAAACAGAAACATAACTAGGAGCAAAACATATAGAAGATCAGAAAACACATTTGGTCTGGTGTGTGGAAGAGGCCCAACTACTTGTGAGATACACTATTAACAGCGAAAGAAATCTCAGGAAAGGCTGGACAGGGCCCAACTTGCCAATAAGTCAAATCAAATTCCAAGACAAGGCAAAGATAACACAGATCAGAAGACAAAATCAATGAATATTCTGGAGAGAAATGTGTAAAGATTGTGTGATGAAGTGCTAAGTCAAAAGTGTGTTTATATGAAAATGATCCTCCTGATACAATCAGGCAAAATGAAGACCATGCAAATTCTTTTTACAGAGCCCATGCATCCATCTCCAGAGAAAGTGATGTTAAAAGTGAGATAATCTGCATTTTTTTCATGAACTTTTTCAGCATTCCATTTCTGAAGCAGCAGACATGAGACTATTGTAAAAAGGAAAAGATTATGTAGCCAGGGGTATTAAACAGCTATGAATGTCTCACTGAAACCTGACAACTAGTCTGAAGAAAACAACCTCACAGTGTAAAAAGCCCAGCCTGTAAAAAAGAAAGAGAAAACACTGTAGACTGAGAATCTATAAATAATCTCAAATGGAAAGATGACTGTTCAGCTGGCATAAAATAATTTCCTTTATTTTCAGTCAGTTTGGAAAACTAGTGTTTAAATATATTTTCTTTTGATTAAATAATTTTTAATGGGTGTTGCTTGATTTGTCACCATATTTGTATTTCTCATCAGTGTTTTTGGCTTTTTTTTTCAGTAACAAATTTGCATGAACGTGTCGGGTTGTTTTTAAACTTAAAATAATAAATTACAAGAGCATGTTCTGATGGTTTGTTTTTACCTGTAGATTTCAGTAGCTTTATACCAGTGAGTCACAGCATCCACCCTGCTGAATTTTCCAAAGAGAGGAGTGCATAACTCACATTTTTTCATCATATTATTAGCTTTTACCTTGCATCTTCTTCCTCACTGCGATCGAGTGTTCTCCGTTTCTGCTGCCAGAGTCCTTCCCTTTTCCTGAGGAGCACCTCCCTGCAAATGAAAGCAAATGAAAGCAAATGAGTGGCCACAGGCAGGACGAGGGACAATGTCGGGGTGCCTCGGGGGCCAGCGTCACTCAGCAGATCCATTACTGATCTGGGAGATACCTGCAGCAGCAACGGAGCTGGAATCTGAAGACGACTGGAACAATAAAAGCAGCCCTGAGAACTCAAAAGGAGTTGCATAGGGAAAACGGGCCGTGCACCTTTCATAGGACAATAACCTTCCTGACACTGTTTGCTGACACCTGACTTTTTTGACAAATCCTAAATGGACTAGGCTGCAAAACTAAGGAACTCTAATTTTCATGTCAGTTGTGTACGTTTGTGGTCTTACCTCCTTTTCCTCCCACCAGAAAAAATCCCTGACAGGCACCAACTACTGTGGCTTGAAAATTTCTAAGAATTTCAGGCTGGCAGGGTTTTGTGAGCTTTAAAAGCAAGTCACTCAAGAACTGAGCAACCCAAAATCAAACAAGTGATAAACCTGTTAAAAGCAAACCCCTAAAACTCTTTGTCTCTTGCTATTTAGGTTTATCTGGAAGATTTAGTGACTCAGACGCTTTAGTTGCTGTTTTCCCAGTATCCTTCTCCCCAAAGCCTGAAAAACAGTCAGTTTTAAGTGGCACCAGCGGGAGTTTCCAAAACCTTTTTTCATCGTAGCCCAACACAACATGAATGACAATATTCACTTTTGCAGAAAATGCCATCTTTGCATCCATATTAAAATGGAAACTTCAAAATCTCTCATAAAACGATACTGAATGTTCACTTTTTGAGCTGTTGCTGTGGTCTGAGGTGCCAGGAATAATAATCAGCAGGCCTGTGAAGTAGCCTGTCGTGACAGTGCTCCTAGGTAAAAGCAAACCTAATATCCGTTCATCTTATCTGAGCTGGGTTTAAGCAAACAGCTTTCATTCTGCACCCTTTCATGGTCAGATACTGGGGGGAAGGAGGGAAATCTAAACTATGCTTGGAAAAAAGGCAATAAACATCCTTGATCACTATTATAGATACGGTTATTAAATGCTTCCCAAAGATGATGAATGTGCAGGAGCAGTGCTCTGCATGTGGAGCAGCTCTTCAGCTGGAGTTAACTCCATATCCCTCAAAAACCCTCCACGGGACTGAGACAGAAACATCACTATCAAGATATGCAGATTAGGACTCCAAAATAGTCAGAACTACATGAAATCAGGGCTTTTTTGTAACCTTTGTTGAGTGCTAATCAGGCAAGTTCCTCACGCCGTGCTGAGCAGAGCTTTTGGGCTTAACCCAAAGCTCCTGCTGAAAGATGTCTCTCTCATCAAACAAGGCTTACAATTAATGCTTTGCTTATTTTGAACCTATGCCTGTCCTCAACAAAACCATATTATCTCACTAGAACTTAATACATGGAAACACACATGTTGCCCAAAAATGATGTTCATGTAGCCCAGCATCTGTCTCAGCAATATTCAATTGTGGGGGCCTGAAGGATGACTGTGGAAAAACTGGGGGAAAAAATGAACTTTCCATACATATGTCTCCGTATCCAGCATCCAGCAGGTCAACACTGTTCTGTTAACTAGTCTTCAAACAACCATAAGCTGCCAGAATTGATTTTAAGATTTACCAGAGGGCCTTATGTTAAGATTGTGATGTTTCACCCTCGTTGTTACCTGCACCTGACTTATAACTGGAAAAAAAAAATACAATGAAAACCCACATGGGTTAATTTTGCGGGGCTTATCTTGTTGTTTCTTTTGGTTTACTCCTTCTAATAAACTAGAAATAGGGCCCCTAAATCAGAAATAAGGCTCCTAAAAGGCTTTCTGACCCAAACCCCACAGCACAGCGCAATGGTGTAGATGAGCTGGAGTCTCTCAGCTCAAACCTGCTACAAATAAAACAAGTAAACAACCCCAGGAAATAAACATCTTGAAGTGAGACGGCGGTGGAAAAACTAGGCGAAATGCCCATTTCGGGTCACTTTCACGTCGCTCCCGGGTCTCCAGCTCTCCCCGCAGCATCCGCGGGCATCTCGCCACGACGGGGAGGGACGGGGCGGGGGAAGCGAGGCGAGACGGGCCCCGGAGATGGGAACAGGAGGGGGACGCCGTCTCGGCCTCGTTGTCCCCCATGTCCCCCCAGAGCTGTGCCGGGGACCGCCGCCCGCATCCCGCCCGCATCCCGCCCGCATCCCGCCCGCATCCCG